>CM033459.1:7826304-8036304 GCA_019425755.1 Amaranthus cruentus | reverse complement strand
ATATCAACAAAAGTATTATATATTCATTAAATTTTGTCATCTTTAATTAATTTTAAACATATTCTTTACTGACAAAAACCATGAATGTGTATATACTTTTAAATAGAGTTTGAAAGTGACTTATAAATTATGAGGTGTATATAATGAAGACTGGATTCACAAAAATGATCAATACCACAAAATTTTAAGTGGTCCCTATCCAGAAAGAGAGTTTTAAAGGCCAAATCACATATGGAACTTGTACAATTATGCATCACTATAACTTATCCGAAAATTTTTTCGATAACATAAGTGACATAAGTAATATAATTGCAACGTCAATTATGAGATTTGAGAGATTTGTAGTTAAATATTAGTTAGAGTCCCTTGATTACTAAATACTCCCTCCGAGTCAGTTTAGTTGTCATATTTCCTTATTTGGCAAAATTATACCAATTGTCCCATTTTCTTTTTTGTCTATCCTTTTTTTACCTAAATACCCTCACTTTTACTACTCTTAATACCCAACTACCACCTTTACCCCACTTTTCCAATTCCCAATACCCCAATTACCACCTTTACTATTAATTTAATCAATTAAAATACCCAATTACCACCTTTTTAATGGACCCCACTCAACCCTTAAAATCCGTGAAATCTCAAATGGGACATCTAAACTGATTCGGAGGGAGTATATATTATCACTACAACATAATTTCTTTTAGTGGAATATATTTAGTGACATTTAATTTAAATGTCATTATTTTAAATTTCTTATAGCGTATATAGAGGATTTAGTGACATTTATTAGATCCTTTAGCAGCATATTAAAAAGTCACACTAAAGCTTTTAGCGACATAGGGTCTAGTGACATTTCTCACAAATGTCACAATAGACTATAGTGACAATTACATATGCCACTAAAGACCAAATTAAGTGTCGCTAAATCACTTTATGGTAAAACTTAAAATAAAAACCAATAATTATTATACTAAAAATATAAATCAGTGTCATTTTTTTAATGCCACTAAATTCAATGTCGCAAAAAGCTAAATTTGTTGTAGTGTATAGACTTTGAATTATTAAATATTAGTATAATGCCCGTGTAATGCACGGAATTTTAAAACTTTCATATATATAGTAACTTAACTATTTTGATAATTTTTTGTTAGCGTAATAAAATTATTTCATGAGAATGGAAAAAAAATTTACATACTCAATCAAAATAGATATTATTTATATAATGTAAGTTATTGACAGTTAACATCTTAATGCAACAATAGAAAAATTAAATTTAAAATATATAAATACATTACATTTTATAAAAGGTCCACTTTAATTACGCCAATGAAGAAGTAAAAGAGAAACAACATTTACACTCTAGAATTATTGATAATAATTGAAAAAACTAAGAAAATAATATTTAATTAGAGAATAGTTGAGCAAATAAGAAACATTATTTAATTGAGGAATAAAAAACATACTTAATTGAAGAACAATTGAGCAAAGTAGCACGTGGCAAATCATAGGAATTCCACAACTCTCATTCTAAAGCCGTCACATGTGATAATGGTTTCTGAATTAGTAAATTTTATGATGATATGATATATTATAGACTTTAAATTATTAAATATTAGACTTTGAAAAACTTACCCCTCTTATCCTTTATATTACCCTGCATGAACGATAGGATCATAGGAGACTATAATTAATTCTATAACTTCATCACCATATCTTGTTTAATTATAATGTATTCAAAATGTATTTTTTTTTCGGGTAGAATAAGGGTATGATAAGGCGGTACGCTAAGTGAAAATCTAATCGATGTTCCATTCGAGATGAAATCTGAATTTCTTAAAATGTTTTAGTAAATTTTGATCATGTTGTTAGCTTTATATCTTGCATGGCTTATCGTTTTTCATGTCTTGCCTTGCATTGGTTCCCTCTGCAGAACTTCCTCGAGTCAAGGGACTCTTTGACCGTATCCTTCTTTATAAATAAGATTTGTAGTCTTTTATCCCACCTCAGACCATGATAGTAATTTCTACAAATATGATATACTGGGTATGATGATAATGATGAACCTATACTAGGAATGATAAAGGAACAAGTGGGTGTGAGTTCTCTTCCTCTATATTCCGATTAATTAAAATCTTCTATTTCTGTCAACTATGCAAGTAAAACTTTACACTACATATAAGATATGGGTGACATAGAGATGAGTGGTAGAAATCTATCACACAAGTCTAAAACAACTACTTAAGCATAAAACACCAACTCGGTTGGATTGCTCTACTTTGGACAACCGACTCGACTGCGGGTCACTGATGAGTTGCACGGGATTTTGAAGTAGTTGTTTTCTTTAGTCTTTGAATTACTTTTTTAGGTTTAGTCCTTATTAGTATAAATATAGAGACAAAATTCTAAATTAGGGTTCCTTCTTGGTTTCTTCACTTTTACTCTTTTTGCTTCCTTTCATTAGTGTTTGCTTTTATTGATCATCTTTTATTAAGCTTTTCACTAATCTTCCTTTGAGAATTGTAAGTCTCATTTAGTATTTAAATTTTCTTGTATTAGGTTTAATCTTATATTAGTAACTAAATTGTTTTCATTTAATGATCTTTTGATTAAAGTATTGTTGTTCTTCATATTTTTGTCTCTTGGCTTATCAATTGTGTTTCTCATTATTTGATTATTGTTTCTCTTGCAAATTTAATATTATCACATTTATTTATGTTTAGTATCACCTTAAGGTTTTTGTTTATTGCTCCCGTGGTGAGCAAATTTTAATTAACCGCAAGCACACGGTGTACGCGTAGTGCGGGTCGAACACAAGGAGGTTAGATAATTATAAATTGTACGTTTTATGATAAATAAGACAAGAGTCAAACAAGAATATGGGTTTTGTATCTAATCCTAGGGTGCAAGAAACTAAAACAAGTATAATAATGGCGATGTTAAAACAAGATATGATGAACACTAGGGCGTCGGGCATCAACTAATTCTAACATGGAATTCAATTATTCTCATGATTGTATGGAATTAAGCCGTTCACATAATCGAACGCGATCTAATTAATCTCAAGCTTCCGCTTTGTTGACTAATATCAATTTAAGGCCAACTAGTATTAATCCTCAAACTTCTGTTATATTGGTTAATATTAAAAGGAATTTAACTTAAATATATCTCAATCCTAAATTAATTTTAGTCTCAAACTTCCGTTTTATTGAAAAGGTTAATAAAGATATTTAAATCAAGATTCATTAAGCATAAGTTCAGTCATAGGCTCAATTCACATACAATCAATCAATAAAATATCAATTCATGCTTTGAATCAGGGATTTTACCCTAACCCTAGATAAGGAAACTACTCACTATGCATGTTGATGGAAAACATAAAGCAATTGATAAACAAGAACGAAGAACAAAGTAATAATGTAAGAAAACTTACAAAACTGGAAGGTAACATAAACTAGAAATGTGGAATCCAAATGCTGTAATAAATTCTTCAATGAAAACTTCAAGAATCCGAAAGTACGGTACCGAAATTGAAATTACAATAATGAAAAGTGCAAGAATTGAAAGAACTGAAGGAAAATTACTGAAATAAAATTGGTTCTAAGACAAAAGAATAAGATAGTAACCGCCATTATTTATAATGGCTCCAAAAATTCTCAGAAGAAACCGCCGAATCTAGGAGAAAATCGTCAAGCGACGACTCGTCGCATACTTTCTGCCTCAAGAAGAAACGCTGGATTGTTGAGCGACGATCGTCGCTTATAGGGCGACGACTCGTCGCATGGTTACTGGAAAATATTGATTCATTGCAATGCGGAGCGACGATCGTTGCATGTTGAGCGACGACTCGTCGCTCAGTCTCTGGAAGAAATCTTAGAGCTGCTGATAAATGCAACGAGCGTCACATGGGTGTGACCACTCGTCGCTCACCTTCTGGTCTGCCTATAGCTTTGTTTCTTCACTGCTATTTTTCTTGCATTGACATGGTTCTTCACTTTAACAAGGGGTCTTAGGCCATTTCTCCAAGCCCTCACCCTCTTATTACTCCAAAATCCTAATAAAGTCTCCAATTTTGACTCAAAATCGTATAATATACAACGGTGAACTCTTTGAGCCAAAATTATCACAAAACACTTGAGTTACTACTTAAAATCCAACAAAACGACCGAAAAGGAGCATAAAAATGTCACGGGTAAGTGCAAATAATTGCACTTATCATCCCGTCATGAATAATGAGTAGATCCATTTTCTAGAGTTAGAGTTTGACCCTACAATTTAAGTATGATTTGATTATTGAAAGTGTATATGAAATTAGAATTAGAGTGATCAAATTGTGCTAATAACCCTAAATTAAATATGCTTTGTTGGACTAATTAATAGAACTAGCGTGTGAGATTAAGATCAACTTTGCTTTAGGTAAATTTTAGTTAAATTCTTATTAATTCGTTCAATAAAACTAGCGTGTGAGAATTGAATCAATAGGTCTAAATCTAATAGTTAATTAACAGAGCGAGAATTTGAGATTGAACCTTATAATCTCATTTTCTAAACTAAATACCTTAGAATGCATAATGTTTGCCTTCATACTCGATTAATCTTTTTCATCAATAAGTTTCAATGCAACATTTCTTTGCCAATCAACCACATTTTCATCAATTTATTTTAATTTATTGCATCCCCTCTATTTACTATTTGGGTCTTAATGGTTACAGGCTTCTTCATGGATTTTCCCTTGTGTATGAAACCCGCTTTGCACATGGAACACCACAAAAGACATAAATCTCCATTTCAATTACCTTTAGATTTTGACGCCATTTGATACAAATGAGGTAAGGAGATGAACAATTTAAAGCATAGATGAAGAAGCAGAAATTTCAAAGCTTCAACACATCATTTTAATGGAGAAGAAGAAGAAAGAAGATGAAGTACGAGTAGAAATTTCAAAATCAGGGTTCATTTGTTATAACGAAGAAGCTACATTCAAAACTGTAATGGAATAAATTAAATTCAGTCACATGACTTGCACATGACAGAAGAAAACGGAATTTTGGATGGATATGTTAATATGTAATCTTTGACAATAAAAATAAATTTTCTAGAGGTTTTAAACAAAAAAAAATGTTTTAGGTTGTTTTTCACAAAAATGAGTTTTTCTGTAGTCTCTAAAAATTCTCCCCTTTTATATTAAATAGAAAAAGAGTATTTTATCCGTCTTATTGATCATTTTTCATTTTGGTCCGTCCCACTTAATTTGCATTATTTTTATTTTTGGACAATGGTCCACCACTTTCTTTTAATCTCATTCATACATTTTAACTCTTCCTTAATTTTATCCGCACAATTCATTATTTCTATTCATCTATATATTGCCACTTTTTCAAAATATACACACTTCTTCTTTGATGCAATTCAAAGAGGACAAACGAGTACCATGGGCGAAGCCACACCGGGGGCCGGCAGAGGCCCGGCCCCCCTTGCCGAAAATGCGATCCTTTGTAATTTTGGCTTCGGCCCCCCTTACTAATATATTATATATAATTTAAATAATATATGAGTATATATAATTTAAAGAGTGCATGATTGTAACAAAATTAAAATTACTATAGGTCAATGGCTGAAATAACATATTTTTTTTAATTAAGGTAATGGATCAAATCTTTTTTTTTTTTGAAGATAGGTAATGGATCAAATCTAAATTCAAACTATAGTAGACTAATAAATTTTAATTTATACTATAATGTCATTATTATCTATATTTCATAATTCACATTCATCCTTTTTAGTGTGTGTCTTTAAACTTTTGCTATCTTAATTTTTATAGTTTTTTATACTATAATGAAGCCAAAAACACTTACTTTTTTTTAAAAAAAACGGGTAATCTTAGGGAAGTTTCAACTCTATTGTCAAATTTTATTTTTTTTTGCTATGATTCAGGTTACTTTCAATCTATATGATTCAAATTTTCATAGTTTAACTAGTTTTTAAATAATAAATAACTTGCTTGTATATCGACAATTTGGCCCCCCCTAATCGAAAAACCTGGCTTCGCCCCTGACGAGTACGTATTATAAAAAAGATAAAAATGTAATAAAATAATTCCTCCGTTCCATAATACTTGCTACATTTGACTTATGAGTACTATTCATTGTTCGTGCTTATTTTATATATAATGACTAATGTGTAAGAAGTAATATAGTCAAGTGAGATCTTGTTTGAATCGTCTAATTGCATACCTTCATAATATTAAATTTTTATAATTTTTAGCTAAGTGTAGTTTAAGATATTAATGATCAAAATTGATGCATTGAATTGCGTAAAAAATAAAATGTAGCAAGTATTATAGAAGGAAGGAAGTATACGTGCATATTAAAATTCAACATGTTTTTTTGGTTGAAATTTAAAAAAACGAGTACATGAGTTAATGTATTATTCCTATGAGTCGTAAATATACTTCAGCTAGAGTGATAGACTTCCCAATTTCTTGTCCTTGGGGCTTGGGTTGCCACTTAGCAATCAGTATTCAGTAGAACCCTGAAATCCACCAAGCTAAGTTGCCTATCACTAATCATCAATTATGATGGTCACCAATATTAATTGCTCTACTTTTACAATTTTTCTTCAAATTTACATTTTAATTTTGTTAGCATTTCATGGAACATGTTCACTTAATTCATCATCAAGAAAAGTCCTTTCTCTTCCCGGCTTTCATGGAAGTCTTCCTTTCAAGCTTCATACTGGGTACGATTTGCCCTCCAATTTATCTTTTTTTTCTTCATCGGATTTTTAATTCCATATCAACTTAATTGTTTTGCTTATTGCTTTAATCTTATTATTGTTTGTTTTTTATTTGAAACTTTTGTTTCATTACGTTTCGTAAGTAAATTGGCTGTATTAATATTATTACAAATAATATTGTTTAATAATAATAATAATAAAAATAAACAATATTATTTTAACTTTAAAAGTCTTTTAGGTTTGGAATTTCTCTGGGGTTGGACACCCCTAACACCCCAAAACTATCATTGACTAGATAAAAAATGGAGCAAATAGTTTACAATTTGGAGTATAAAATGAATTTTATGTAATTATAAAAGTTGTGATTCTTATGGCTGGTTTGATTAATATATACAAATTGTAGGTATATTGGAGTGGGGAAGGGGGAAGAGGTGCAACTATTTTACTATTTTATTGAGTCTGAGCAACACCCGGAAACCGATCCACTTATGCTTTGGCTCACTGGAGGACCTGGTTGCACTTCCCTCTCTGCAATTTTCTTTGAACATATTGGTAATTTTATTTATTTTAATTCTTGTTTTTCTTTCTATTTGATTTATTTTGTACTGATCAGAATGTGATGGAGTATATGTTCACAATGTTCATGTTGGCACCTGTTTTTTTATCTAAATATATATTTCACTAGAGTGCACATTGGAGGAGGTAGTTGGGTGTGCAAGAAAACAATGGATCATTGATGTGCATGGAGAGTGCCTTGAACATCGCAAGAGGTGCACCAGGAGGGTCTTGGTTCATGCCTTGAACGAGGCATGAAATGGAGTGGGTGCTGATTTGCTCGTTCAAGCACCCTAGTGTAGGGCCATTTTGACTTTTTCTGTTTTGCACGATACTTGGGGAGGAAGCCTACCTTTTGTCCTAGGTTTATTCCGCTGATTGAGGGCCCTATATAAAGGCCGAAATCAACAAGGGAATAGTTTGTGGAGGCTAATACAAGGGGAAAGGGATTTGGGAAACCTAGAGTGCTTCGTATTAGATAGTGTGTGTGATGTCGATTGAAGGTGAAATTTTTTAGCTTGATATAGTTCTTATTTTTCGTGTCTCGTTGAACTGCCATCATGTGTGTCTCCATCTCGTCTCATACATCTGACTTAGCGGATATGGTTCTAAGTTTATTCCCGATTAAGGTTATCACTCTATTGTTTCTTGTATATCCTAATAGCTAAGGAAATAATCCTTCCTCTGTTGTTAAGTGGTTCGTTTAAATACTATACCCTCGTACATTGTATGATTGTTTCACGAGGGAGCCTGTTTTGATGCATGGAACTTGGACTACACAGGTCCATTATCTTTCAACTATACAGGAATAAGCTTCAACCGTACTACAGCTACTTGGGAGACTGATCTACCGGCTCTTCAGTTAAATCCCAACGCTTGGACCAAGGTACATACATTTGCTGCAAGCGGTTTGTTTGTTTGTTCATATTTAATGATGAATCTTTTATTCTTCTTGCTTTTCCTTTTCTTAAAACCAGTTTGCCAGCATACTATTTCTGGAATCACCTGTAGGTACCGGATTCTCTTATGCAACTAGAGCTGAATTTTACTCTACCACAGATATAATAGCATCAAAACAAATCTACGAGTTTCTGCAAAAGGTAAGTTAACTTGAATGCAATACTAACAAGCTTTTTCCTTATACTGGTCCATCTTTTAATGGAGTGAGGGGGGTGTTGGGCGATAGTTTATCATAGTTTAGCTAGCTGTTGATGGTTCATTGTTAGAATGTGGCTTATAATCTCAATGTGTAGCTTGAAGTTGGTTTGAAGTATGGTGTGCTTGGATAAGGCATGAAGGTTCATAGTGGACAGAATGTTACTGCCTTACACTCGACCAGAGACTCGACCTGCTGCTGGTCACTCGACTCAGTCGAGCCAACTCGCTCGAGTTTGGACGAGCAGGCTTCAGCCATCACGTGCAACATTCTATTTTGTATGTTCTGTTTTAAGAGCATTGTTGCTACTGTTTTAGTATTGTGCCTAGCCTTATATATACCCATTGTAAACATCATTTGTGGGTGTGATTTACATTGTAATCAAGAGAAGAAAACACAAGTGAGATTGAATTAGATAGAGTGAGCCACATAAATTAGGGTTCTTGAGTAAATTGGGGATTTTCAATTTACTCTTGTAATCTCTATAGTTTTTCATCTCCATTGTTAGAATTGATTAGTGTGTGTAATCAAGAACTAATCAATACAATTGTCTTCATCCATTGGGTGGTTTTATAGTCTAATATCAATTTGATACCAGGATTTTCCACCTTCCAATTCTTGGTGTGTTTAATTGTTTCTTTACATTTTTGCAATCTTTTCATTCTTTGTAATTAAAATCTTCATTAGTAGAGCATTTGCTCTAACATTCATTTATTTGAACTCTGATTTTTTGTGCGTGCAGTGGTTCATGGAGCATCCTCGTTTTGCGAAAAATCCTCTTTATATTGGTGGTAGCTCAGCCTGTGGACTTATCGTCCCTTTTATCACGCAAGAGATCGTTAATGGTATTGAAATTTAGGTCACTCTCAAGTTATTTTCATGCTTGGTGATTTGTTGATGGCTAGCTTTCTTTGTTATATCATGGCAAATAGTTTCCAACCTGCGCGTCATTTTCGCCATATTTAACATGATATTTGCTGATGGCTAGTTTTTTCATCAACATCTCTGTATTTTACTGATTGTTAAAGTATCTATCATCCAGGAAATGACGATGGAACTGGATTACAACTCAACATTAAGGTATAAGTTTCTTATTTTTACAGTAGTAAATAGGTATATACCTTTATTTTGCTTGAAACCTCACAATCCATCCAATATCCATTCTTGCTATGCTAGTGAATCTGGGATGTGAAAATCGGTATTGGCTTTGGAGATGTATTTATATTTTATTACATCTAGGCAAGGCTCAGAGAAAGGCTACAAGCCAGCCAAAATGCTCACACGGGATCCCGAAAAGCCACACATCATCTAGAACAAACCTGAACTAGCCTATAAACAAGCAAAGGAAACCAAAACCAACAATCACAAAAAGGAGAACGACCCTCCATCAGCAGCTGCCTACACAAGAAAAAGCCCAACAAGACGTGAGAAAATGCTCCTCCAGTTTCTGCATCAGAGAAAACTCCAGGCCAAAAGCAATTCCTACGACGTCCCCTGAACATCCCCCAGACCAGAAAACCCCAGGATCAGCACTACCAAAACATACCGCAAACATCTTCAGCCCCCAGACGCAACTGCATGCAGTGGGCATAGCAATCCCTATCCCTAATGCATCATGGACTGCACCAACCAAGTAGGCTACCATAATCTCTACTGGACCCCACATACAATCTATATCAGTCCCTTAAAGACCCCTAACAAACGTACAGTGTTCCTAAAAATCAAACAAACAGCCTCCTAGAGCACAGTTGACCACTGCTAAAATTTCACTACTCAAACACAGCACACACAAACAATCAAGCAACCCTGTATCAAGACCCATCAGCACGTCGCACGCTAAACCCAACACTGCACAGACCCTCGAGACAGAAGCCCAGACACAAAACAAAACACCCACTGCATCACGCCCAGAGAAAAGAGCGCCCAGAAAGCTCAAATCAGGCCTAACAAACCAAGCGCATCAGCCATCCTAAACACACCTGCAGACCAGAAACTAACCAGACCATTCTTGCAGCCCAGGAGATTCGTCCTCAACTCCTGACAAAGTAACAATAATATTGGACAATCACATTTCTCATGTTAATGCCAACATTGAACATGTTCATATTATTGATCAACATACTTGTAACTCAAATCTCAAGTCAAAATTGGACAATTAAACTGCTTGTTGAAGGAAAGTAGAGAGAGTTCGTTGGCAAACATAATTAAGGTTAGAAAGTTTGATGTATGGCATAAAATAATGAGTGGTAGATTTATATAAGGGTCGGAAGGTGCTTACGAATAATTGTGATCATTTAAGAGTCCCAATCTTTAGCATTTTACCCACTCTTAATAACTCTTTCTGTATCTCTTAATGTTCTTTTAAGAATCTAAACTAATACTTGTACGTTATCAATAATAGCATCTAAAATACTTATCAATTTAAGGGTACCTAAACTCTCATTAACTAATACGCACCTTGTTGTTTTGTTATTCAGGGATATGTTCTTGGAAGTCCAGTGACTGAAACAAGCGGTAGTGCAACAACCGCAAGAATTGAATTTGCCCATCGTGTATCCCTAATATCTGATGAGTTTTATGAGGTACTACCTGATACCCAGCTTGTTCATTTAGAAAAACTGGTTGCTAAAGAATCACACTAGTAAATGCAGTTATAAAATCTTCACTCTGTAATAGACCGACATAACATGAACATTATGAAAAGATGAAAATTGTGGTATTAAAGTAAATATGTATATAAGAATTTGGAGAGGTTTGATTCTCGCCAATGAGCTAAGAAGCTTACACTACTCTCTCCTGTAACGCCCTTCATTTATGTCGGTTCGTTACACACTCACTTGTCAATGATATCTCATCTTTATGAAAGGTATTGTGTGGACCCAATTTCATCATAAACACTAAGTAACGGAATGAGTATAGTAAATCCCTTAACTTGAACCTAATAAACGCATACCAAACACTCCCGTAGTCTGCATCATTTCCATTCTAAAATAAAATCATTATAGTATCAGTTTGAAAGAAAACTTCGACATGAATCTTGATAATATATTCTTTCTTACAAATAAATCAGTCATTAGAATCTAATCAAGCACAATAGATAAGTAAATCTTCATTATGATGTAAGTTGATTTAAGCTCTTCATGGAAATGTGTTAAATGTCATTCAATATATTCTTGCATTTTACAGGCAACCAAATCTAGTTGTGGTGGCCCACACTGGAATGTTAGCAATGCAAATTGCACAAAGAATCTTAATGAAGTATCAAAAGTGAGTGATATTGAATGTTCATCCTCAGTCTTAGTCATCTTGAATTTTTTACATTCACTTTATTTTGATCTATTATGTACAAACCAACCCACCATTGCTTAGGGGAGAGCCTTTGTAAAGGTATCCGGGCAATGTTATTGTAGTAATCATGTATTTTTAAAACATGTAATGGAAAAATCAATTCCTCTTCCCTCCTTGCCTATCGAGGATTCACCAGCCTTACACCTGAATAAAAAAGTAAAAACAGGAGAACTATGTGTGGAAAGGTTTGGACTGATAATTATCTCTTTTGCAGGTTTTTGATCTACTTTTTCCTGAACATATGTTGGAGCCTAAGTGCAATGTTTCATCTCCAATAAATTGGTGCCGGGTAACTTTTTTTCTTCACAAATTCTTGTGAGAGACCATCTCTAATTGGGATGACCCATTATATATTTTTTAAAATATTATAAGTAGGGATTAAGAATAATGTAAGTAGACATTTAAGATATTGAAAGTAGGCATTAAGGATACGGTAAGTAAGCATTAAGGATAATGTAAGTAGGCATTAAGATCATTGTAAATGGGCATTAATCGTTAGTGGGTTGGGCTTGAGATACGTCTCTCAAAAAAAGGGTCTCTCAAGAGACTAGCTGTTTTTTCTTTCTCAAGGTTTTAAACTTTTTTAGTTTTTTCAATCTATACCAAGTCTTCTATGTTTTGTGGGAGAGATAATCAGCCTTGTATTTTTGGTAATGTAGAAGAATTATAACTTGATCATCGACAATTGGGCTAACAATATTCAGGTTCGGGAAGCACTTCATGTTCGAAAGGTAAGAAACTTGGTTTTATTAAGAATTATATAATGTGCCTTTCTTTACTATAATTGATGTATAGGGAACAGTAGGTCATTGGACTCGGTGTAACGCAACTTTGAAGGCTCGCTCATACAACTTGACTTTGAGAAGCAGCGTTAGTTATCATCAAAGTTTAACAAATAAGTATATCCGGGCTCTAATATACGAGTAATACATTCTACTCATCATCTTTTCTTATAGTTTTTGGGTGTTAGATTATAATGGACTAAATTAAAATGGTTCATTAAATCATGTGCAGTTCTTATTTATGTAAAGTTGAACATGTTGTTTTCGATCATGGGTCAATCTATAATAACCTTTTTGTTAGTTTTATCACTAATAATAAGGTTGCATACATCTGACTCTTTTAACCCCACCCTAGGTTGGAGCCACTTAATGGTATTAAGGTAATAGAATGTTGTTGTTGTTGATTAACTACTTTCGAGCAATGAAAGAATCTGATTCATCGATTAGTACTGGAAAAATTTAAGCTAGTTTGGTTATCATTATTAAATGATGGTAATAGAAATGATTTGTTTTGTTTACTTTGATGATATGTACCATGTCAATTCCATTGTAATGAAACTTTGATCATAAAAGAGTTTTTTTTGTTTACAATTATTCATTACCACTAAATGCCACATTATCAAATGGTATAGCATTAGAATGAATTTTGTGAAGAAAATAAGATTGTAGGAGAACAAGCATGACCGTTAAATTATCAAGTATATTCCTTTTCAAACTACACTTAACTTTCCATTACCATTCTCACCATTTAATACAGACTACCAAACGGGCAAAGTAATTAAATTGTAAAAATGAGTATGTTTTCTTCACAGTGGTGATCAAGACCTGCAAGTTACATATGTTGGCACTTTGACATGGATTGACAAGCTCAACTTGCAAGTTTCTGATTATTGGAGGCCATGGTTTGTAAATAACCAAGTTGTTGGGTAACTCAAACTCATTTTCTTTCCATCACCTATTTCGGGTTTCCATGGTAAGTTCTTGACTTCATCGTCTTGTTTTATGCAGATATGTCACAAAGTTTTCTAACACTCGTTACGATTTGACATACACTACAGTTAAGGTAGAATCACATTATTCATTGAATCCATCAGTCATAAATTATTAAGAGAAATTCCATATGGTAGCATCGAACTTTCATGAAATGCCAGTGGTAGTACTTTTGTTTTATAAGATTTTTCACATGGTAGCATCTAGTTTATGTCTTATTAACTGTTGTAGCATAATCCGTTAAATTCTTGTCAATTTCTGTTTAATTCACCATTTTGACGCTTCCACCCTTATTAAGTGTTGGTTCTTATCTTTATAACTTGCCTTAAACATTTGAGAGCGTTGATGAATTAAACGATGAATTAAACTTCAAAATGGCGATTAAACATTTGAGAGCATAAAAATGGTTTAGGGAAAATTATAAAGACATCAATCAACACTTAATAAGGGTAGAAACATTGAAATGGTGAATTAAACAGAGATTGACAAGAATTTAACTGAAAATGCTACGATAGTTAGATAAGCATAAACTGATGCAACCATGTGGAAAAATCTTACAGAAGTGCTACCACTAGCGTTTCATGAAAGTTAAATGCTACCATGTAAAATTTTCCAATTATTAAACAAAAGGGCTTTTTCTTAATGAATTAGACCCCTATTAGTCATGTCTATTGTCTGGCTCTAATTATGCTATGTGTCTTAACTCATAGGGAGCAGGACATCGTGCCTCGGAGTTTTACCCTCGTGAAAGTTCAACCATGTTACGAAGATGGTTTGCGAGTAGGCCTCTTTAGTTGATCAAAAGCTAAGTTTGTTTGCAAATTAGAGAACCAAGTGGCAGCCCCAACCGGAGCGGAAATGCGATGTGTCTTGTAAACTCGGGATCGTAAATGGATTTTGGTGACCATTCTGGTTGCCTCCTTCATATTTTCTGGAATCGTAATTCATCTTATGTGTTTAAACCCAGTGCCTAAAATAAGCGACTGGATCCATTTTTTAAAAGTTCATTAGTATATATCTATGTGCAATTTTTGTAATAAGTTCCGTCCAATATCTTTACTTTACCCTTTTTGTGAAGTCTAATTGGATGAGTAAAGATAGACAAGACGTAAGATCCATCATTGTTGTAACTTTTGTAGTCATTTTTCGAAAGATCTTTGATTTACAACATTTGACTCAAAATAGTGAGAAACAAAATGTGATCCTTCCTCGATCAAGTAGGCATCACATATTGATGCTTCAACATGTGCTTTTTTCAAAGTGAGTTTTAAATGAAGATACCCAATTTCAATCCGAAAACTTCAATTATTCGCACTTATTAATGACATTTATATCCTTTTGTATGAAGTTATAGAATTATTTTGCATGGTTTGATGTATACTTGTGTAGTAGTGTATTTTTGCCTCAAAAGCTTATTGATAATATTTAATGTGTGTTTTTGAAGTGAAAAGGAGATTTTGATGGTCCTATAAAGTCATAAAAAGGTGAAGGATTGAAGAAGTAGCATAATACCCTTACCATATAGTAAAGTATTTTATGACTTGTCGCCAACCCCGTAGAAGAGAATATCAAGTTGGAGAAAAGCGATGACTCGTCGCTTTTCTAGTTCAAAAATTAGTGAGTGGCTACTATTTGCAGAAGCTTACATCGAGTCGAAGATAAATGATAACTCGTTGCTTTTTTTAACAAAAATGCGACAAGTCGTTACTATTAATTACTCGTGATGAAGTATTTGAGGCAAAGAAAAGCGACGAGACGCCATCCATGAGCAACGAGTCTGTTTCTCCTAGAAGCGGATTTGAAATGTCAATTTTTGGTTAACTATTTTAAATTTTAATTATTTTTATTCATAATTCAAGGCTGAAATTTGGATTATGTTTTTCTAAGTTAGCCTCTCCTTAAGAATTATGTTAGATAAAAAAATCTTGTATCCCTTTGTAAGTTCTTTATGTTTTAGTTTTTCCAATCCCTTCGTTTATGTCGGTTTTCTCAATTAGTTGTTTTATTATTAGATTGAATTCAATAAAGTTGCAATTTTTATGTTCAATTACTCCCTCCAAGTATATTAGTTGTCAAATTTTCTTATTTGGCAAATTCATATCAATTGTCACATTTTCTTTTTTGTCAATCTTTTTTTACTTAAATACCCCATGTTTACACAAGTAAAGACCAAAATACCCTTATTTTTACTACTTACAATACTTCAACTACCACCTTTATAATTAATTTAATCAATTAAAATACCCCACATCTCTCTTAATAATCGTGTCCAAACAAATGGGACAACTAAATAGACTTGGAGAGAGTATTATTCTTCATTGCATTGTATTATCAGTTGTTTTTCATTTTTATTATTTCCATTTTTTTTTTTGAAGAATTTATTATTTCCATTTTGATTGATGTCTAGAAGCATGTTTTTGATTTAAATTGTAATTGTAATTTTCATGTAACTAGTGAGTAGATTGGTTTCTAGAGTAGAGACTTTGATCCCGGTTTTGTCGTTCCTGCCTTCTTGGCATTGTACGGGCCTAAGATAAACGGAAAGAAATGGGTTTTCCTTATGAAGGATTGATTCTATCTAAGTGGGTGTTTGGAAAAATAATAAAGACGGACCTTATATTTTATAATTAGCATTGGAAATATAGACGTGTCATATAATTCTTAAATAATAAAAGAACAGCTCACAAATTGCAAATTTTTAAGTGTCTACTTCAATTAACTAGCATTTCTAATTTTAAGCCCTTTCTAACTTTGGATTCTAGACAAATGCCTATCTTGTCTATGGTCAGGAACGACCGTCTCAATTTAAAATATAAACTGATAAATTGCTTAAATTGTTTATAGGAAGGACTTTGATAAAACTGATCTAAATGTACATTATAATTAACTTGGTAAAAGGAACGAAAGTTTGATACCAGGAGTCTTAGGTCTAAAGTATACAACTAGAAGGAAAAAAAGTTTGAAAATTGAATTTTTGAGGTCGTAACTCAATAATTAATTAAAAGAACGAAGTTTAAGTTGAACTAGGGTCACACTTTTATTGTAGGGCATGTTGAAAATGAAAAATAGGAGGGAGAGGTTTGGACCCGTTAAAACAATCGGGCAGGCGTGATCCAAATCATATAATACTTGGTCAGTTATCGTGTCAACTATAAGTTGGATTGTTATCATTTGGCTCGATCCAACTAATCCCAAAATTCTTTTTTGAGTCGAGTTTACGAAATTTTACAAGAATTATTTCTTATTAATTATTATCAAAATCATTGATAATCCGATCATATTCCGATCCATTACCGTCTCTACCGAATCCAAAATTACCTCAAGATCAATATTTCATTCATTCATTCATTTATCATCACAAATCACCAAAAGAATCAAAGAACCTCGGTTCACTTAAATCAACAACTTCCTTTTCCTTTATTCTATCCTTCATCTCAAGCCTTTACTTGTTACCAATTACAAATTGGCAACACACAACTCACACAACTGCTGACATGAGCTAACAAACACTCCTTAGTCTCTAATCTCTATCCTTTCTGCTCTCTTCTTTCCTTCATTGATTGTCGCACCGTTTCCGGTTTCCTATCATCAAACTTTAACCAACAATCAACACAAATAAAAAAAAAAAAGTTTTTTTGCATTTGGGTTTTGTTAAATTGATATAAATTATCAAAGAGGTTAAGAGAATGGTACGAATTTTACCAATGGCATCCACTATGAGACCTTCTCTTAGTTGTTTCAGATTTTCTTTAAATACCCGTTTTGGGGTTGTTTTTCCCTCGTCTATTAAGCCCTTATCTTCTCTTCATTTGGGTAGTGGTATGTGAATTTCATTATTCATTTTCAAAGTTTTGATTTTTATCGTTTTTTATTGGCATTTGTTGTATTAATTGATTTGGATTTCCTTCGAATTGCAAATTTGAGTTATGGGTCGTTATATAATGTTTAAGTAATTGAAGATTTTGGAATTGTACATCTTGCTAATTGGTGTTCTAGCTGTTATTTGAAAGCTTTAATGGTCTATCTAACCGACCTCAATCTTTTGGAATTAATTCTTTGACGTGTTAAAGTTGAAAGCTTTTGCATCTTATACCCAGAAATGAACAAAAGAATTTGCCTTTTACTATATAGTTCAATTACATTGACTTTCTACATGATCTATGTTTAATCACTTTGACAATTAAATAACATGAGAAAAATGTGTAATGTGTTTTTTTTTCCGCAATAATCTTTGTAATGGTTCAATTTATCAATTGAATAATATGAAAGGAAAAATTTGAGCTCTCCAATGAATGAAATTGATTTGTTATTTACAATAGCTTCTATAATGGTTTTGGAGCTCAAGTGGTTCAAAATCCATATGTTGAGATGAAAATGGTTTTTGATCTTTGTTGCATAGATATTGAAATAGTCCATTGACTTGAGTGATTTATACCTCAGAAAGGTAAGGTCAAATGAGAAGTTTGTTGTTAAATGGGATTTTGTTATATTAATTTTAATTTCTACTTTCAAATTGTGAACTAATAATTTTTAGGATTGAGGACCTGGCATTGTGTTATGTATTTAAATGTAGATATCAATGGTCAATGCTATGTATTCGAGATGGTGTATTACAAGTGTAATGAACTTTATGGGATGAAGGGAGTAGTTATTAGTCTAAGATATCTCAGTTATATTGTTGGTTTTTTTCCAGCTGTTCCTCAGTTGCATTCTTTCGGTTTAAAAGCTTCTAGATTGCTGAGGGAAGGCAATAGCTTGTCGGTAAATGCATCTGGAAATGCTGCGCAAGCCAGCACCAGCGCGGTTGAAGAAAATGTGCTGGAGTGGGTGAAGAAGGACAATCGAAGAATGCTCCATGTTGTTTACCGTGTTGGAGATCTTGATAGGACAATAAAGTACTTAAATGATCCTTTATGATACAGTTTGATAATCTGTGAATACTTATAATTTGCATGAGTGACGGATACTGATGATTTTCAGATTCTACACGGAGTGTCTAGGAATGAAGTTGTTGAGAAAACGTGACATACCAGAGGAAAAATACACTAATGCCTTCCTTGGATACGGGCCAGAGGATTCACATTTTGTTATAGAGTTGACTTACAGTAAGCCATATTGATCCTTATCAGATGCGTTACCTATTGCAAGATACAAACTACCGTTGTTTCCTCTAATGTAATACATAATCCAAGTCAGTATTTAATCATGTTTTCCTTATGGTGTTGTTAGATTATGGAGTTGACAAATATGATATTGGAACTGGTTTCGGACATTTCGGCATTGCAGTGGAAGATGTAAGATTCTGTTCTTATCTTTTGATGGTATTAAGTATAATTTATAAGCTTCGCAATTCAGGGCAGTTTTGCTTTTGATCCATGTGAAGTTTTTGATCTCTTATGTTTCTTTCTTTTTTACCTTAATGTAATTAAAGTATTTTGAAGTAGCTACATACGATTAGTGCTGCAGGCTGCAGCTCTCCTGAATTTATTCCGGTAGTTTGATCTCTCGTTCAATTTGCAATTACTTGCATAATGGTTTTTTTATACTAAAGTTCTGATTTTAGTTGGAGTTTATATTAGCTTTGTTTGAAGGAAGTTATCCTTGGTTCAAATCTTGTTTACTTTCTATTATAATAATGAGGCATGTGGGACTCAAGTCCTACAAGTCTAAGATGAATCGGGTGGGCATTGGGTTTAGGCATGTGTTTTACTATGTTTTAGAGCATTTAGTATGCGTTTAATTTCTTGAATATGTAAGTTAGCATACATATCTTTGTTTCTTACTTATGTTTTGGAATTCCATTTGGTTTTGTATTTGTGATTGGTGTGGATTCCATGATGTTAGATCGCAATAATTAGTAGTGAAGAGAATAAATAAAATGTAGAAGTAAATTTTAATTGTCTATACTATCAATGAAGGTGGTGTCTTGTTGAGTTGGATCATAGTGCAAATTGCGGTTATAGACATGGTCATACAGTTATCGTCAGGGGCGAAACTTCATTGGGGCGGGTAGGGGCTTCGCCCCTCCGAGATTTTCGGTAAATTTTTTTAATATACAATCGTCATTTTATATTTTTAAAAATTTTAGGCCAACAAATAAAAGCAACACAATTAAAGGAAGAGAATGAATAATTGCAATAAAATAAAAATAAATTTTATAAATAATAATGGAGTATCAAATTAGGAGCGAAATCATCATTTAAAAACTGAAAAAACAAAAAAAAAAATAAAGCGATTAGGATTTAGGAGAAATGGACAAAAATAAAAAATTAAGCTTATCATCAACAATTGAATGATAAAAATTTGTTTTATATTTTAATTGAGTTTTCTTTTCTTTATATTTAATAATTAATTTGAATAAGTGAATACTTGAATAACTGAAAACTCATAACAATAAAACAATTAATTATGAAGATGGTTTAGTAATGTATGTTTAGAGACAAATGGCAAAGACATATAGTGTCAATGGGATTATAGACAATTTTAAAGTGCTAAAAGTGCGTTGGACTTTACTTTGATTCAAAATTTACGTGATAATTTTTTGTTGCATTGATTGGCTATATATTAGTTGAATTCAATTTTTTTTATTGACTCCGCCCCCCCTAAAATTTTGTTCAAGTTTCGCCACTGGACTTATCGTACCACCAAATATAGGCCCAGTTGAACCCGCCTAAAATGCTGTTTTTTACACCTTGACAACGCACGTCAGATAAATTTGAAAACTTTTAAATGTAGCCCATACGATACAACGTGGCCTTGTTTTTGCAATGTGAGTTGGACTAATAGTATGAAGGCAAAGCAGAATAGTGCTTCTTGCAACTTGGTTTGGGTGGAGTATATGTGTATTTTGATGCCAATAGATTTGAAAAGGAATTATTATTATGAAGATGGCTTCAATATTTTTTATAATTGACGAACAAGTAGTACACATAATATTGCTGTAAAGTTTCTTTTAACTATCAAAAATCCAAAATATATCCTGAAATCTTTTAGACTTATCCTAATGCCAAAATATTTGAAGTAGTACCTCCATTTTGACGAAGATTTAACCCAATGATAAGTTGACTAGTGACTTTCAGCCCTTAAGTTACCACAAAATGGATGGTATGAATAGCACTTTGAAATAATAAAAGTGATCCCTATATGGATAAAGTGCTTAAATGATCCTAGAATTATGCAATCACCTACCATGTCTAAAACATCTAAATAGTTGAGTTGTAATCTTGTAACTTACGATTGAGTACACTGAGATAAAAAAAACAACTTGGTCTAAAAATTGCATGATATTGCCCACATGATCATAGAAAAGATAGAAATATTGTGCATTTTCTAATATTAGCTTATAAAATGGCAATATTATCATACATAGGAACTTGAAAGCGATTTTCTATCAGAGAAGATCTCCTTGTGAATCTCAGGCTGATTATTTTATATTTACCTATTTCTGTGTAATTTTTTCTTTTTTCTATGTGTTGCTGGAATTATATTATATGTCTATCTTTGTGCAGGTGGCCAAGACTGTGGAGCTTATAAAGGCTAAAGGTGGAACAGTAACTCGGGAAGCTGGACCTGTAAAGGGCGGCAAAACTGTAATTGCGTTCATTGAAGATCCTGATGGTTACAAGTTTGAACTTATTGAAAGGGGATCTACACCTGAGCCTTTGTGCCAAGTGATGCTGCGAGTTGGTGATCTTGATCGATCCATTGATTTCTACAAGAAGGTAAAAGTTGCTAGTATTTACTCGACGCAAGATATTATCATATAGAACTAAGTAGCACATTTGTTATAGGCTTACGGCATGGAGCTTTTGCGGACACGGGATAATCCACAGTATAAGGTAACATATTGCATTTACTTTGTCAATGTCAGTAAAAAAAGTTTATGGCTTTGTTTGCTATGGCCTAAGCCTTAAAGTCTAAGGCAGACAGGCAGTCATGTGTTCTGTGTGTAATGAGAAATAACCTCATATGATCCGATATTGCTTCTTGCTTCTTCAGTTAATCTTTTATACTTTGTGAAATTTATATATGCTTATCCAAGATGTTGGGATTATTCCAGTACTTCATTTTATACTCTCCTTAAGGTGATTTGGTTGATCCACATATATGATTTTACATTCTATGTATGCCTTAGGAATTCGAACCACTATTTTTATTTATATATATATATTTTTTTGCATCTGTGGCTTTACACGAGAATTTTTATTTTGGATGCTATGATGTAAACTTGATCTCACAAAATTTGTTTCTACTAAAAATTGTGGGGTGGGTTGTAATTTTCTCTTCTTTTTTCTTGTTCTGTTGAGCCGATTAAAGGGAACTCGTGATGTCTTGTACGCTTATGTTTAACCTGTTTTTCTTTTTGTAGAATATGATTTTGTATTCCTCATCCATTGAAAGTAAAAACAAAATCAGACACCTCTGTGCTGCAACTTGCTGTTGTGGGAAGTAACTTCCTTTAAAGAACCCATAAGTAATACTTGATAATCCCATTGAAAGTGCTTCTAGAGCGTAGCTGTGGACAGTCTAGTTTCTTGAAGGATTAAATCTTCTATTTCTCTTCTCGTAATCTAGTTATCTTGGGACTGGGATTAGGGGTGTCAAACTCCCCGGCCCAGGTGGTTTCAACAACTACTAGGCTATGTGAATGACTTTTTACTTGCAACTAGGTGAAGCTCTGTAAGTATTAATCCAAAAATATATCCCAAGCAAAACCGATACCTCTGCATCACTTTCCAGTGTCCACACTGCAGCATTTTCTGTTGGTCCATAGAAAGGAACAGCTGAGTACGAAATGGAAGTTACTCTTATAAAAGGGTGACTATCACATAAATTAATCAATTCTGTCATTAACTGTCAATATGTGATCTGGAGTGTTGCATTCATTTCCCCTTTTCTCTATATGATTAACAGCGAGGAACTATCAAAATTTAACCTTGAGATACAATGTTTGATTTTTTAAGATACTTCATATTCAATCATCTCCAGTTTTATTTATTTATTTATTTATTTATTTATTTTTTATTTTTTTTTTGCCCCATTAGTTGTTTAGCAGACTTTGGCATACTGATTCGGTTCCAGGCTTATTGAAGTGTTGTAATTTTTTTTGAATCTGATAGTCTCGCTGTTTTAACTTCTAACAATTTAAGCCATAAGACTTGGAAGGAGGGTATGTGTGAGACTTTCTTTTTGCTTTTTTTAAAAAAACTATTTTTGCATAAGATGTGAGGCGTAATAAAATTTGTTAGCCCTTTCGGCCTGTTGTAAATTTGTCTATTTTCTATTTCAGTATACAATAGCAATGTTGGGCTATGGTCCCGAGGATAAAAATGCTGTCATGGAGTTGACTTACAACTACGGTGTTACTGAATATGACAAAGGAAATGCTTATGCTCAGGTATGAGTTGCTTGTTGTTTACTCATGAACTATATGCTTTGTTGCTCATGATGTATCAAATTTTCACATGTAATTGTTCTCCTAAAGGTATTTAGTGTTTTCACATGTGATCAAGGTGTGCTCTTAAAGCTAAAGGGCTAGTTTTATCGAACGACCATTAGAACAACGCTACTTTATGGATCATAATGTTGGGCTTTTAGAAAGAATCGTAGTAGGAAGATGTGGAACTCCGAATGCTTTGATGGGTGAGTGGGTGTACCTTGATGGATAGAATTCGAAACATAATGGTTTATGAGTTGCAAATATAAGATAGAGTGAGCATGTGCAAAGTCGGGGTACTAGCAAACCAATAAGGGAGAGAGAAAATCGGAGCTCGAAGGATTTAAAAAAAGAGGGTGAAGAAGGCCGAAGATGACTTTGAGGGCAGGAGTGGAAAAGGAGTTGAAGGAATTAGATTTACAGATTGAGATGATAGAAAATCAGAATGAGTTTAAAAGGATTCATGTGTACGACCATTGGAACTGATATTTTGATTCAGACCCAATCTTTTTGGATTAAGGTTAAGGCGTTTTGTTGCTATTGTTGTGTGGCCTTGAGAGTTGATATTCTAGTCCTTTAACCTTTTATCTCTTCTAACCCCTGCTACCTTTATTGTGGTGAGTGACCTTTCAAGTAGGTGATTAGAATTTTGTGTTTGGCTTTTGAGGTACAACTGTAAACTTCTCATACTATGTATTGGACTGTGTTCTGAAAGCTGTAACTTTCCATTTGATGTGTGCTCTTCTAGATGAATAGAATATTTTAGAAATATGACAACCTGCAGATAATCCTGTCTTTTGTACCCAAATTTCCTCTCATAGGCCTCGGATTATTTTGTTATTTCCAAATGAAATCTGAATATGGTCAATGGTGATATATTCTCTTGTTGTCATCCTTGCTTATTTTTTAGGGAAATTTATTTTCTTTTGTTATCAATTGGGTTACTGGGTAACCTTTATCCCTGTTGCTGCAGATTGCAATTGGCACAGATGATGTTTATAAAACTGCAGAAGCAATTAAACTTTGTGGTGGAAAGATTACACGGGAGGCTGGACCTTTGCCTGGTATCAACACCAAGATAACAGCCTGCCTTGATCCTGATGGTTGGAAAACGGTATGTTTCTCAGACATTGGCTATCTAGACCAGTGTACATAATTCGCCACTGTTTGAATTCACGATTTGCTGAAAGTGACCGTAAAATTGCAACCGACCATAATTAGCTTTTTTGATTTGCAATTCGTAAGGAGATTAGTGAATCATGTGACAATGTCTAGACGTCAACTCTACAACTATAGTATATTTACTCTTTGTCCCTATGTAATTGACCACATTTGATAGAATATTGTTAAGAATATAAGTTAATACACTTTTATAATATACTCAATCATAATAGACCATTATCAGTAGCAAACATCATCAGTAACCTTGACAGAATCAAGAAGTGCTCAAAAATTTAATGAGCCATTATAATATACTCGATCATAATCCAAAATCTAAGAACTATTAATCTTAGCCCCTTCAAGATTAGACCATTTCCGGTAACAAGGGTTTTAAAAATAAGTATACACCTTAATACCCTGAAAGCTGCAAACTTTTGACGCTTTTCGACTTGTGCAGATTCTTTCACACTGTCATTTATCTTACCTACGAAACAAGAAAGAACAAACTAGTAAATAGAGATTTAAAACCCAAGCGCACAATTTCCTTTCAAGTTTGGTAATAAATGAGAGGTGGAAAGGATCAATATTTCTTTTCTCCTGACTGAATGTTGATTTATTATTGTCTATTTTAACGCTAATACAAGTGCTGTCATTGTTTTTGATTGCCCTCTCGACAATAAGCATTGGACAATCATCCCAATAAAACTACCCGTGGAAGTGTGTAACTCTTAGATTGATGGTTCATCACTCTGGAATACTCTTGCTTTCTATTTTAAAGTGCATTACTACTTTGTATATCTATGGAGTTATGAGCTTATAATTGAATTCAGCTTGCTGTTGTAGCCCTTGGCTCATGAAAACTGATCTGGCAACATAATTAATGTGCAGGTATTTGTTGATAACATTGATTTCTTGAAAGAGTTGGAATGATTCTCATGGTGCCCAAATGTCTAAACTTACATTGCATTACAGTAGATTATTTCTCTAGTTTTTTTTTTCTTTTGCCGTTCCACAGAACGACTCTTCATCGAAACATCTTGCATAAAGGAGTACGTCTAAAGCCCTTCAATTTCTTCATTTTGGTTTGTAGATAAATCTTCTGTTTTCATAATCCAAGTGACCTTAAAATTGGTCATTTCCCTAATGTTTTGACAATTAGAACTTGCAATACATATTGAAGAAGTTTTAGAGCTATTGTGTGGGAATGTTTCAATGCTTCTAGTAATTTAAAGGCATTAGCTTCTTTTAGGTACGGTGTCGTGCCGCATGTATGATACTTCCTCGTTCCCTTTGAATTTGACGTACATATAAAAAAACTATTGTGAGAGCTTTTAGAGACAAGTGTTTTAAATTCAAAGGGACGAAGAGAGTATTACTTAGCTATACTGATAAAATATGGTTAATTTTCAGACAATTTTCATTTTGAGCTGATTTGATTTTTGCTATATTTTATTTTTGGGAACAGTTTCCTATTCTCAACTAAACTTATCTAAAAACATATCATCTCTCGTCATCTTATGTGGTCAATGGTCATCAATGATCTTTGGGAGTAGTGCCTTCGTGCTTGTCTCTACTAGTATATGTTTGGTGTTTGGTTTGGATTCAATACAAAGCCAAATCAAATCAAATTCGATTTCGTTTTTCAGTATAAATTCAAATTTTATTTTTATAATTGAAATTGAACATAAATGATTTATAAAATGTCAATCCAAAATGAATCGATTTAACCGAGTTTGACCAACTTACACATAATTGACCGATTTACACGAAATCAACTCATTTGCACTGAAACTACTAGTTTGCATTAAATTTCTGAAATTTATAACAATATAATTGTGATACATAAGAACTGTATTAAAAATTCCAACTAAACTCCTAATTATTTTATAATTGCACTTATCGAATCGGGGTTAAAATCAATCCTCGTTAAAATCGCTGGTAAAATTGTTAGAATCGGTTAAAATCGGTAAAATCATATAAACCCCATGCCTATAGCACATAACACCTACTTGACATACATTAAACTTCTACTTAATGTATCCTAACTGTCTACTTAAAGTATTATAAAACTCTACCGAGTAAGCATGCAGGCTATGCAGTTACATTACAATTTCGGTTTTAGTTTTTCAGAAAATCTAATGGCAGCCCTTTCAGAAAATCTAACGGCGGCCCAATTAAGATCGTCTCTTTCTCTAACAACAATTTATGTTTTTATTTATCAGGCGATCTTGGGAGAGACCGTCTTAGAATAAGACATCCCAATATTTCAGCCCATCGCGTTCCTTACATGCTTTCTCTCTTCTTTTTCATTTTCTAGACATTTTTCAATTTTAATCTTAAAGGTATCAATTTTGACCTTAAAGATATCAATTTCAATTTAGGTAGAAATTGATCTGTTTAACGCCACAATTGATCACTTATAGGTTCAAATTGAAAATTTTACTTTAATTGATATGTTTAAGTACTACTTTACGTTGAAATTGATATCTTTAAGGTCAAAATTGATACCTTTAAGATCCAAATTGAAAAATGCCCAGAAAATGAAAAAAAAAACAAAAAAATGAAATTATGGAGAGAAATAGGTGCGCACGTGTAGAACACACGTCTGCAATGAACCGGCCCAATTGTAATCTTAAAATAGGACGGTGTAAGCAACTTTTTTCGTTTATTTTTAGTCTCTATTCCTCGTAAAATACCCTTTATCCATTTTTTGAACTTTTCCCCATTGCTTCATGAGACAGAAGGGAGCTGTATCAAATCATAAACCCTTCATATCTCCCTCCAAAAGACCAAAAACCCTAATTAGCTTCACCACTAAAACTAACGAAGTAAAAATGGACTCAATAAAAAAAACAGAGCATGAAAACCCTAATATCAATAATAAGGATGTTGTAAAGAACAAGAAGAAGCATAAAGAGGTTGCTCCTTTCGGAAATTACAGGAATTACTATGGCTATCGTGTATGTTATCTCCATTCTCTCATTTATTTGCCTCCCTTTGTTTTCGGGGAATTTGTGAAGTTTTCTAAATGATTGATATGAAACTTCTACCCAGATGCTAATTTTTTATGGGTAGAAAAAAGTTTATCTTTTTCTTCTTTACTTATTATGAATTGGAACTTTTTGATGAATTTTACATAAAAATTGGGGAATTATGAAAAACTTTAAATAATTGATTTTAATACTTATACCCAGATGCTAACATTTTTTTTGATTAAAATTTTTTCTTTTTCTTAGAGCTGGATTGTTGATGAATGTTTGCATGAAAGTTGGGAAATCTTGGTGTTTATCATATGAGAGTGCTGTATTTTGAATTGGGATGTATTTTATACGAATTTAATATTTTGCTATCTGTATATGAAGGTTTTCTATGTATAATAATTACTCTATAATTTTATAAAGATTTTTTTTTCTAAAAGAAGAGGTTTTCCCTCTATAATTATGCTATTTGCCGAGTTATCCTTGGTGATATTGTTATTTTTCAAGGAATTGGAATATATATTGAATTGGAGACACACAAGCAATAGAAATTGAGAAGAAAAACTTTGAACAAGGACAATGGTTTTGGTATCTTAGGATACCATTCCAATCACCAAATATATTTCATTAAGTAATATGCACAATTACCCAAAAAATACAACACATACCAGCACACACTATTTGTTAGCTCGCTTAACATCAAACACCATCAATGATATTTGCTAACATACATGTAATACAAGCACTCTCAATCTCTCTTTAGTTCTCTGTATTTGCTCTATTTCACGTGTGCATGGACACTTGAATGTAGCTTCAAAAATCTCACAACATGAGCTATTCTTTGTTTCTCACCCAAAAACAATGGAGAAGCTTCAACAAGTTTCTCCTCTCAATGGTGGCCACTCTTTTCACTTTAACTCTAAAGAGTTTCTCTTGGATATTGATGTTTATTAGCTAGCTTCACTAGCTTCACCACACTATGAATTCATTCCTTGAGTTCCCCAAAAGTCATAAACACATGGCTTACAAAAAATTTTGATGCCTTGTCGGGCACCCCATTAACTTGTTCGAGCAAGCCTAAACCCTCCATTGGAAGCTCCTCTTCATGCTCATCCCAACGACTTTTGGCAGTTTGGTGTTTGTTCTCTTTTGGGATCCTAAACATATTTTCGCCAAATTAGTTGCTCGTCCGAGCACATGATCCTTTAATCTACTGCCTTGGACCTCTTCTTATGCTCGCTTGGGTATCCTTCGCAACCCTATTCTTTTTACCATTGCGTTTGTCTCCCAAGCAATGGCCCATACAACCCTCCTTTGCCTTCAACATGGTTCTAGTGATTCATAGCACTTGAAGTAACAAAATTACTTGAGTCATGTGTGTATTGGGGGTAAATATTTAAGAGAGCAATAAAAAATAAATTATGAAAATGAAGGTAAATAAATCTAATTTTTAAAGGAGGAATAAGGAAACATGCTACAATATGAAAAAGATAAAGAAAAAGGGAACTTATCACCTTACGGGTGTACTGTGACGGCGGAAATATTTCCCCTTCATCATGCTAGGGTAAATGTGTCATGAAAGAACAAGAGGGCAAACCGGCAATCAAGTACCTATTCAAGAAGAAAGAAGAATTATAATAATGTTGTACTTTACTTAGTATAGCTGGTTGTTTTGTTATATTGATGAGTTGTCTATTTTTTAGAATAATCCTCTACCTTATAAGGGAAAAGGGAGGCAATTGTAGGTTATGCTTGTAATAAGAATTGTTGTAAGCAATTGGAGTAATGGAGCCACTAGAATAGTTCCAGGGAGTAATCCACTCTCTAATACAAGCATTCTATCTTTTAATTCTCTTCTCTCATAATTCTTCTGTAACTGATCTGCTTCTGTCCTACCTCATGAACAACAGTAGCACATGGTTCTGGACAGAAGGTACGCCACAACAAAATATGTACCCCCAAAATAAAGGTATTAATTTCTCCATTCAACCTTCTCCATCACTTTACATTCATTTCTGACCCTTAACAACAATTACATTCTCTTAACTATCCTCTAATAGCTTAGTTTTCATAGTTTAACTTTTATTTTCCCCATAAATATTATTCTCAATACAAGCAAGACCTTAATGTAATTCAAATAAGGGATGTCTAGTTATTTCAAGCTTGATTTCTGTACTTGTATAATAGCATTACTAAATGAGTTTGGAAATTTTTAGCGTAATAGTATATAAATTCTATATGCTTTATTATTTGGCTACTAGATGCTGCATTTAATTGATAAACATTAATATTGGTATAGCTCAATGCTATGATTTCCAAATGAAGACATTATTCAATGCTATGAATTTAGAAAGTTTCATTTTAGTGCCATTGTTTTTATTTAACGACTACAAATGCAATTTTACTTTACCAAAAAAACGAGTAAAAAAGTTAAGAAAAGATAATAACTAAAAAATAAGATAAGGAAAGAGTATAAAAGAAGGGTTTATGGTATTATATATGGTTGAGGCTTGAGAAAAAAACATTTAGGGAATGAAGTTACAAAAACATTAATTTAGAGTTTCAAATACAAAGGTTCCCGTATGGAATTTGGTTAGAAGTTTTCAATTTCAGGTAACTCTGGTTGCATGCTTAGAAGTTAAATATTGTTGTTTTAAGATTACTCAGTTGAGATTTAATGATGAATCAGGTTGGTCACAACGTTGAGGAAGATCCTCGTTTTAAAGTATTCAAGGAGGAATGGTTCGAAGGCAAAGATTGTCTTGACATTGGATGTAACAGTGGATTGATAACCATTAATATTGGTATATGTCAATGCATTTAGGCTTTTCATGTGAATGTTTTATCTTTAAATTCTATAAATTTCAATTTGTTTTGCAGCGAAGAAATTTGGCTGTAGGACCATCCTTGGCGTTGACATTGATCATAGTAAGTCTCTTATGATTCTAATCTTGTTATCTCACCCATTGATGATTCTTACTTTCACTTGTAGATTTTAGCTCAAGAAAACTTTGCTTGCATCATCTTTTGACAAGAGTGCATATTTCTACATAAATGGAGGCATGCATTGACATGTTGACTTTAAACACATAATTTGGTTGGTAGACATGGTATTTTGTGCTCTTTTAACTTGTTCACAGACTATTATGTATTGCCATCTACTCCTTTCATCCCTCTCAGTTAGCACCATTTTTCATTTTGGGTTGTCTCTCTCGTCTTAGGATATTCTTTTGGATAAAATTAACATAATACATGTTACTAAAAATGCATAACATATTTACTTTTTTAACTCCCAAAATTTACTTGATTCTTTTGTATTGATGGTACCCTTCTCTTCATTATAACTATTTCCTCCTTTTTATTAAACCTATTTACCCATTTTTATGATTTCAAGCAACAAGAATGAAGAATCATTACTTTATCCAATCAATAATTATTCTTAATGGAATGTTACCACTCATTATTACTTTTCTCGGTTCCTTCTCATACTCCAAATAGGAAGAACAAAAAAGATTAGGAGTATTTCTTTAGGGATTCAAAATTTTCAAATTCTAAAATTCTGAAATTTCTCTCCTTTTGAAGGGAACACCATTTTATCTCCTTTAAATAGAATTTTTGGTTTTGTCTCGGTTTTTTCCTCTATGTGCGTGATTCTTACTTTTCAGCTAATATGTAGTTTGGATAGTTTGCTTGCTTTTCTCAAGCTTTGATCATAAACATTTGCAACTTGACTATCATTTTGTACCTTTTATAGTTTCTAAGTTGAATGATTTCCATGATGGCATTCATAAAGCTTTCTAGTGACGTGGCCATAATATTTATAGTTATTTTTCATATTATTTGGACTTGAGTTTCATTTTCAACAATTTTCCAGCAGTTAGACTTAGTGATATGCATTTGGGTTCAACTTGGGATGATTATGGGTAAAAGACTCTATTGGACCCACCCCTATTTTTAGGATTTGGATCCGATTTTTAGACCCAATGAATTCAGGTTTGGTTTCGGGTCCACAGAAACAAATGGTTTTGGGTCTAGGGTCTTCAGACCAGACCCTTTTTTCAAGACCCGTTAAAAATCAGATTCATTATAGACATAACTTATTACACAATCCAACATCAATAAACCTATTCCTATATTTATTGGGACTCAATTTAGATTTATATATTACATATAGACCTTTTTTAGTATTATTGAAACCCTTTAAAATGTAAAAAAAAATGCAAGTATGAATAATCAAATCAAGACTCATTCGGGCCTCTAAAACCATCTAGATCCAAGTTTGACCCAAACCCATCTAGGTCCAGGTCCGACCCTAAGAAACCGAGTCTGAGTATGGGTCTAATAAAAATTAATGGGTCTGGATTCGCGTCTGATTGGACCCGACCTAAACCCGACCCATGACCATCCTTATCATCTCAACTCTAAGTCTTGGTTTTTATTAAGTTTTCAGTATATGGTTCTTTTTGTTTATCCTAGGAAATGGATTGAATTTAAAAGGATAAAACCTAATGAACTATCACAATACAAGCTTATTTACACTGTCTGTAGTCTAGATAATAAGTTAGGAGGGAAAGTGAAGAAACAAAAGTGAAAGGGAGGGAAGGGGAAGGAATAACGAGTTCAGTCTCCCTTATGTGTTCAAAAGAGAAGGGGAGGGAATCTATTTATTTTAAATATTTCCCCCCTTGAAGGGATTTTGTTACTAATAAAGTTAGTAGACTTAATCTTTTCAATTCTACTCCTTCCTCTACTCCATTTGCTTCTTTTGAGTACCTCAGAGATTTTGGTATCTTGAATGAGTGCATAGCATGGTTGGAAAATGTGGTAACGTCGCAATAATGGCAACGATAAATTGATGCGGCTATCATAACACCATGTATTGTTTAAAAGCATGAGTTATCCCTCAAAACAACAACCCAAAACACAACTTTTTACACCTTTACAACACGAAAAATATTAGTTCGGTTTTTGAAAACCTTTACAATATGGTCTATGACATGCATTGCGACCTTATTTTGCACTCTGGTGCGTGGTCGCTAGCTCCTCTCTTAATGCATGACCTTAGTAATATTATGTATCACCATACTATTATCATAGATGTCCATGGTAAAGCATGTCTATATGTGATAATTTATGTCTAGTAATGACACTTAAGTTCGTCCAAAGTAGTGATGTTTTTTCTTTTTAGAGTCTATTGTGGTTGATAGGACTTTAGGACTCATAAAAGAACTAGAATTGGATGAGATAAGTGCGCATTGGCCTTTGATTTGAATATTTGTTACAATGAAGAATTCAAAGTAATATAGATCTCATCCATCCTCTCTAGAATGATATTCCCTCCCTTTTTCAATTTTCTTTTATTTGGAATTTGCATATAATATATCGACACTTAGATATAGGCTTAACAGTCAACACTCAATAATAAAAAAGGCTCATTTCTTTTCGTAAACACCATATCAAATGATAGAAATTTCCAAAAAAATGATGCAGTCTTATCTTACTAGTGATTTTGCTGATGAGAATATTTCTTTATATCCTAATGAATCGGACCTTACTGTGTAATTTCCTTTAATTGTATTGATTTTGTTTAGTTTATTTATTGGATTAATAGGATTCCATGTAATGAGGAAATGGATTTGGGAGAAAAATTTACATAATGCTAAGATGTTTGATCTTCTCTTGCCATTTTTTTGCGTCTTGCATGCATTACTTGGTAGCTGGCTGTGGCGTTGCTTCTCTTTTCATTTTGTGTATTTTGGTTCCCCTGTTCTCTTCTCTTAGTGCATTTGGGCCTAGTGATTGGGTTAGTGGACAAATTGTAACTGTAATCCTTCAAGTTTTCTCTTGAGGTTTTATTTGATGCTTTTTGGAGAAAAATACACGTTTTGTGTGGTGGTGATGGTATTAGTTAACAAGATTTACTGGATCTTCTTATGTACTCTCTCAAAATACCTAATGGCATGATCAATTTATAAGAATTAATTCATTAAGGTTTATCAATCAGACTAAATTAAAAAAGTCGACTGAAAATTCTTAAAATTTGAAATTTGCAAATGTTTATAATATGTGTATCTTGCAGACCGGATTAACGATGCTTGGTGGTGCCTTAATAAAATTGCAAGAAAACAGAAGACAAAAGACAAGGCTGGGAACACAAGTACCGTGGTCTCTGAGTCAAAGGTTGTTAAGAATACGCATGTGTCGGAATGTATTGAAACTTATTCCTCTAGTCCAAAAAATGACGAGACTGATACATCCTCTACAGAAAGGAATCTTCTTGACATTGTGTCTTTCCGGTGTGAAAATTTTGTAACTAGTTGGCAAGCACTTCCACTCAAACACTATGATACCATCGTTTGGTAAGTTATAAATACTATGCTTTAAGTATTATTCTAATTATTTTGTATATTTTTGAAGAAACTTCATTGCTTATTTGATTTGAGGTGTTGCACTCCTCCCTCCAGTCTCATGAGTCATGAGCCCTATTGAGTCTCATTCAATCTCGGTGGGATACTGAGTAAAAATAGAAAAAACTACATTGGGTTTAGGGATAGTCCCAAATTTGGAGTAGCTTATCTTAAAATTTGCTAAATATTCCTCTTCTTTTCTCTCCCTTGGAAAAAACCTCAACTATATGCTATTATTGTTACGTGCTATAATTTTCCCTTCACTTTCCTCGAAGGTCGATGATAAATGATGTGGATAACGTGAGATGGACGTGACAAATGCATTAAAAATAATCAAAGACACAAGAACAATGTGGAAAAAGGATTTTTATTGTTGCTTCTATGTTTCGTTTTGTCATGCTCTTGTGGAGTTAATCAAACATTTCATTTGATGGATTTGCAGTTTGAGTATGACAAAATGGGTTCACTTGAACTGGGGGGATGAAGGACTGATATCGTTATTTGCTAAGTTTTGGAGGCTTCTACATCCGGTATGTGTTTGTGCATTGTATCCTAACGTTTTCCGCTAGTAAAAGTCTGAATTAGTGCTTGTTGTATTGACAAGTTGACACTAAATAACATTGCATGAAACTCTGTTTCGACAGGGTGGCTTTCTTATCTTGGAGCCTCAACCGTGGGAGTCTTATTACAAGAATCGACTTACAACTGAGGTGGCTCATTTTTCTTTCGTATCATCCTTTCCAACAATTCATACATCATTGACAGCTAAACTTGCTTTTGTATGCTAAGTCAAAAATGTTTTTGTATTCTGAAATCCATTTTTGTTGGATCTAAACATTTAACATGACTATCATTTACAGAGAGCATATCACATAAACAGCTATTCTGTTACATACAGTGCTGTTACATTAACCTAACCACTTTTCTGTTGCAGACAACACAGATGAATTACAACTACATTGTATATAAACCTGATTTGTTCCAGGAAATACTTCTTGACAAGGTATTCAACTAATTCTCAATTTGTGGTTTTGTTTCTAATAATTTCTCTTTTTTTTTCTTATATAACCCACCAACACGTACACACTATGTTTGGATAAAAAGAGAGAAAAAAAGGGAAGAGAATGTGTGTATCGATTCTAAATATTTCCAATATTGGAACGATTTCTTTTCTTTGTTTCCCTCCCTTCCTCTTTCGGTATCCAATCGAAGAAAAATGTTAAAATGGTATCTCTCAATTTCCTCCCCTTTCATCATGCAAACATAGCATTAGTGTCCATCCTCAATGAAGCATAAGATTTATAGTTTTTTGGTTTCAGTTTTCAAATTATAATAAACTATGCTAAAACGATTTGTCAAGGAATATGTACGTATTTACGTGGAGTAGCTGGTTGAACACAACTTTGTTTTTACAAGAGAAAAAATTATGTGAACCCCACCCATTTGTTAGTGGGAGTTTCTTAATGACATTAGAGTGTGAAAATGTTGATCTTTACGTTACGTGCTATTACAATTTTGACCCTCGACGTTGCAGATTGGATTCAGGACAGTGGAACAAGCAACAAGTATATCAGGTGCAACATTGGGTTTCAATAGACCTGTTTTAGTTTTCCGTAAATGAAGAAAGCGAAAGGCAACGTTCAGACTAACTCTATGTTTTGGGGTTCATATCCTTATGATTATATCGGCAGCCCACAGGCATTTCCTTTTGTTCTTGCCGAATTATAGATTATGTGCTGGTTATACGCGATGTGTAAGAAATGCTCTATCTATTCAATATAATTACATCGTAAAGTTCTACGATATAAAATTCACCGCAATTCACATTTTCAATTATTTTTAAGTAGTAAATTTAACGAGACAGATGAGTAAATAATAAGTTTTTGACTTTATTGGGTGTTCAAATCGGTTTCTAACTGGTAAAAATCAGTTGGGATGAAATTTGAGTCAGTTTCAATTCAATTAATATTCTCACTCAGTTAACTTACGGTTCCTTTTGAGTCATGTTTGGTTTGTAAATTATTAAATTACAAATCAAGTCGTGTTGATATCAGTTTAGGATCTGTTAAGTAGGCATCAATCATGATATGGGTTCGGTTAATATTGGGGTGGGTTGATGTTGAAATGAATTAAGTATATGATTGGTTAGATGTGTTTCTAGGTAGGATGATCTTGGGTAATGGCTTTATTTCAATTCTAATAAAGTTTGATCACTTGTTAACATCGATTTGGATAAATTCAGTTGTGAGTGATAAAAATATTGATTGAGGTTAGCAGTGTTTATTTGGGTCATCGGGTTGATTTCGGGTCAGGTGTTTCGGGTCGGTTCAAAATTGGGTTTCGTATTCAAATTGTTTTTTACATAATTGTAGATCCATTTAAGTCGGGTCAAATCGAATTCGGTTATAAACTCGGGTGTCAGTCGGGTTATCGGGTTTGTTTTGAACACCTCTAATTGAGGTCAATTTCAATACAATTGAATTTTGAGTTCCAGTTATGTTCAGTTAGATGTATTTTAGTTTGTAATACTGTAATTAGCTAGTATCACTCTCCTCATTATAGCTTCGTGAAACATAAAATATAGGCAATGGTGAGTTATTTACGTGTTAAGCAATAGTTTCATCTAATTTTAATTGAACTGAAATTTGTTGCAATTTAAAAAATTGCTAAAAATGCAAATAGTATTTGTCCAATGTCGATCAACATATAAATTTGATTTCATCTTGGATGGTTGATGATCAGGTTCAATTACGCAAATATTGAATCTTAATCGGCCATTTTTGAGTAACAGATTGGCGGGGTAACTTTAGTTATGAGTCATTTTAGGCTGGTACGTTTTGGTTGTCGAATTAATATCGGTTTTGTTTTGAGTTAATATATTTTGAAATAAATCGGTTATCTTTCAGTTAGCTTCCAATTCGAGATGTGTTTGGATTTTAGACAGGTTCATCAAGTAGAGCAGAATTTAAGCACCTCATCTATATATGTTAATTCGTTTTGGTCATACGAGTCGAATATGTATATTAATTTTGCGGTTCACATACCAGTCAAATATAATTCGATTCGAATAGGTCCTTTAAGTCGGGACGAATTTAAACACCTCTTATATATCTTAATTCCACGTTAGTCATACTAGCAACTTTATTTCATCAAATTGGAATCACAAATTCTTAAATGAAAGTATCACTATTAGGCATGCCCATGTACATTTGGTCTATTAAAATGATCACTTATAATTATAATAATCAATTATATATATAGGGTCAAGTTCCAGTGAGAATCAAGCTTATATGAGAACCGTGAGAACCAAACTCCCTAATAAAAATGTATTACTTTTTTATAGAAAATGTGTTACTTTTGAACAAAATAATGTTACTTTTGTTTTAAAAAAAAGTTGTTACTTTTTAGCATCAAAAGTGTTACTTTCAGAAAAAAATATTTTTTTCAAAAAAACAAAAATATTAAAAAGTAACACGTTTTTTTCAAATAGTAACACATTTTTATGTAAAAGTAATTTATGTAAAAAGTAACACCTTTTTATAAGGATGGTTCCATTGAGCTTGACCTTCCTATATATATATATATATATATATATATATATATATATATATATATATATATGATTTCATCTCATGATAAAACAATCTCAAGACTAGGGATGGCAATGGGTCAGACTCGGCTCGGATTATACATACTCCGACTTTGCTCCGGATAATAGTCGGACTTTTGTTTTCAGTCCACCTCCACTCGGAGTCGGATTACACATACTCCAAGTTTGCCCCGACTCGGACTCTCGGATATCCAACGGAGTCGGATGCAGAGTCGGATTATTATCAAACAGTATCGTTATGATATTGTACTAATGATTTTAAAGCATGCAAAATTAACAAAATATATTTTTCATATACAATTTAACAAATAAATATCTACTTTAATTTGAATTCAATTTTAACAACAGAAATAATCTTACTACGAAAATTTAAGAAATTTTTCTCGTATTTTGGTTTGGCGTATTTTATTTCTGTTGATTTCATTTGTTTTATCTTGATTCATTAATCTTAATAAAAATACCAAGTATTTTTTCAAAATCGAAAATTACAATTAGTATAAGAGAGAGCTTGAATCAGTCACATTTAGAGTTTTAAAGGAAACAAAATATTAGTGTAAAAGTCAAATTCAAAGTCGGATGTCCTTCAGGGTCGGAGTCGGGTCGGAGTCTCGGATTTTTAATAAGGTCCAACTGCGGCCCGTCTCTAACTCGGACTCGAATCGTAAAGTCGGAGTCGGAGCCGGATGACTTTTTACTCGTACTTGAATCAGATTATTTTCCTCGAATCGAGTCAGACTAGGGTCGGATTCGGACTGAATTGCCATCCCTACTCCAAACTAGCTGATTGTATAGATCCCAGGAAATAAACGGGAAATGGAAAGGAAAACAGAAAAAATAAAATCCGGCATTTTTAATACTCCTACTACTCTTATTATTCAGAGAGAAGACCTTTCCAGTGAAGACATTTTTGTTAGGACTATTTTTAAATAAGGTAAAATTTAAGTAAACTATTTCTAAGTTTAAAAATTCCTAATCAATCAATATGATTTGTGAATTACCATAAAAAAAAAAACAAATAATAATAAACAAAATTAAAAAAATAAATTCAATATAACAAAACCTCACCCTATCAAATCATACCTATAAGGGTGATTTATTAACTTCACAAATACTAAGATTTTCTTATCTATCTATACTATATACTAAAGCCATTATTTAGAAAGGACACATGTCACTTTCATGTTGATTGTTTTCCCTCCAAAATACATTCAATTTTATGGCAATAAAAAATTGGTCAAATAGTATCAAAGTAAAATTTGACTCGTTTTAAGTATCAAGATTATATTTTCGTTAACAGACTTAAATGATACAAGTTGCTTAGAAAATTGGACCAATTAGTATTATACTTCATATATCTCATTATTTAAAAATAATTTGTAGATATATAATATACTAGTTAGTTTAATTCTTATAGATTGTCAATTAAGTTTAAGATTCACCAATTAATTATCAATATATAAAAGAAAAATTGGCATTAATAATCCAACCTTTTGTTCATCCACTGTGAATAATCCAACCTTTTGATTATTTTCTAATAGTCCAACGTTTGTCATTAGTTCGCTGTGAATAATCCAACCTTTATTTTAGTTTGCTAGCAGCATACCATATTATTACCTATTATTAGTAATAGGGTATGTTGTAGGCAAATTTATCATAAAGGTTGAATTATTAAAAAATAATCCAAAGGTGAGATTATTCATAGCGGATGAGTGAAGTTAGATTATTAATATCAATTTTTCTTATATAAAACTTTTTTTTATGTCAAAATTATTTTATGTCATCTTTAAATTATTAGGCAAAAAAGAATTCTCATTCTAATCATAAATTCATAAGCCTACTCACTCCAAATCTTTACCTAGAACAAGAACAAAAACGTTGATATCACCATATCCCAAATTTATGAGGTGTCATTTTGGAGAGTAAAATTTTCCCTCCAGTATAAGATGATGATGTCATCCTATTATATAACGGAAATGGATTTGGATCTTCCATTTGTATTGATTAATATTGAAATCCTAATAAATATTATCATAATCAATACATTGAAATTGATGAAATTTCTCAACAGTCCTAAATGTGTTGGAATTGGTTTATTTAATCAAATCATATAAAATGCACTGTTAGAATCGATTAACACAATCAACTTTTCAATAATATACCAAACATATCTTAGAAGTAAGAGGAAAGATAAATTAGAGAACAAAAATTGAAAGTGAGCTTCACACCCTTATCTTATCTATTGATGCATGGTTTTCTTAAAAAACTAAAATGATACATGTAACAAACTCATGAAAAAAAGAGGACGTATATTTCACCAAGATGCAATGTACCCAATTATGCCAGGGCCAATATAGACATCCTACACATATCCTACCTCAGATTCTAAACTGCCACTGCTACATCTACGCAATGTATGAGTCAAAAATCAAAAACTACTATGATCAGCATATTTTTACCAACCCAAGGCAGACAATCTAACGTCAAACTACTCGTCCTGGCTCTTAACCCCTTTAGTGGCTTAGATGTAAGATTGTGTACCCATTAGTTCAAAAGATATTTTGAATGTACTTTATCTATAACAAAAGTATAGACAAGGTAAACTTTTGAGTTCGGTTTCATGGAAAACTTTTTCAGCGTAAAATTATTTTAGAAAAATTTCTATAGACGGATAACACAATTCAAGAAAAACTTACCTTTGGTTGGTTCTATAGGAAAGCACATTCATTGTTACTTCATATTTGTACTGAAGCCAATTTTCTGTCTTCCGGCATTATTGATTCCAAAGCAACAAACATGGTGCCAAAGTCTCACTGGATCACCATAAGAACATTCTACATTAACACCACCTCCAGCCTCACACCATCCTGCCAGAAAGCAAGCAACCAGAAATCACTCGTCACTGCTTCCGCTGAAGACCAGCACAGAACCCCCATGTTCACCCAGGATAAGCACACAAACCATAACTGTTAGACCCACCAGTCAAAACAATTCCCCAGTTTTTTAATACAGATCACTTAAAAACCCATAAAGAAATCTCACCGCCTGTAATTACCACACCTACTGCTGCCATTGTGTAATCGCCAAAGTCTGTTGTGGCGCTGCCTATTCCTGCCAACCACAATGCTTCACATGTTCTCTTGTCATAGTTTTGTCTTAAATGGAAGAGGCAGTCAGAAGGAATATTAAACTAACCCGAGACAACTAGCCGTTGCCAGTCTCAATGGGGCTCAACGATGTGATTCTGTCTTCAGCAACCAGGGAATTTTTGTGACCATCATAATAACACCACTCAGAGCTCCTCAGATTCAACAGTCACCCATTATCCATTCATTGTCACAAGTCCATCAACCGCTAACCTCTATTCAAGACCTGGATTTGCAAATGTTGAGGTAGATAACTCGACTATCAATTGAAAACTAGTTTCATCCTCAAGCCAACGGCACATAAGACTGGATGCTAATAAATAATTCCTGTGTTTCAGAATAGTCGTAATATTTTGACTTTCTGATCATTTTAATTTAAAATTCAATTTTTAAAGCAAAAATGGTCAAAAAGTCAAAATCTTGCAAGCATTTTGAACAGAGGAAATACATAAATACTTAATGAGAAAAATACAGAGCTGATTTTGTCTATCATACGTCAACGATCAGTAGCAAGATCTCAATTTTCTCAAAGCCAATCAACAGAACTGATTTTGTCTATCATACGTCAACGATCAGTAGCAAGATCTCAATTTTCTCAAAGCCAATCAACAGAACTGATTTTGTCTATCATACGTCAACGATCAGTAGCAAGATCTCAATTTTCTCAAAGCCAATCAACAGAACTAATCAATTGACCTTCTCAGAAGTAAAACTTGAAGCTCAAATGTCGGAAAGCCAACTCCCACCTAAAAAGGTATAAAAGTGCAAGGAAAGACGAGGCAAGCCCACTCAAGATGAGGATAATTGCAATAATGATAAAAATTCCTCGAATAATGCTGCATAAATATCCACCATTTCCAATAAATGCAATAACCTCTAGACTCAAATGAGGGAGACAGAAGCATTCTCAAATGTATCCCGAAAATAGAGAAAGAGACAGAAAATTGCAGCTAATTTTAAAGTGTAAATTGCAAAACCCCAAATTTAGGCATACTATATATCTATCATAGTTCAATTAAATTTAGAGGTAACCTCTTAGGTATCCATATCAGAACTTTGTTGAATATACTCCAAAGAGTACTGCGAGCAGAAGCTTGTCAAGTGGAAAATGAATTAGCCCATCTGGATTTTATCTTCAATAGAAGTAGCTGCTTGTAAGATATTTTCATGTCACAAACTACCATATAAGTTAGCAGAGTACCAATGCATTAAAGACCAGTGCTAGACTCTGCAATTTCACCAACAGCATCAATTGGAAGCTAAGAAGCTAAATAGTGTGTTATAATATGATGTCCAATAGAATCAGACAGAAGACTGCATCCTAGACAAGTACATTCACAAGCAGAGGTGCATTGCTGTCTCCTCAAATCACGAAAGATGTTCCATTTCTTTGTTCTGGAAATCCCTGCATAGAATTAAGCATATATTCAAAGGATCAAATAACTAGCGAACAAAGTTAATAGCAAGTACGATCAAATAACTAGAGAACAAAGTTAATAGACAAGCTTTTCAAAAAATAATAAAGACTTCACTTAAAACAAAGAAATTTAGTGAATCAAAAGACCCATGAAAACATAAGAACAAATAGAAAGATAAGGTTTCACTTATGAAAGAAATCTGCCAGGAAAGGGATTTTGGCGGCAAAAAACTACTAAACATTCTTTTCAAATCTGATACAAATTGCAGATAAATGATCAATAAAAGCTTTTATAAGAAACACAAACATTAAGTGAAAAAGGAAAAACTTGGGGGCAGACTGGGGAAAAGGACAGTAAGAATACATAATGCAAAAGGAAAAGAGGGAAGAGGAAGATCTTATACCGCAGAAGATTCTGGAGACTAGCAAGTACCAAGGAACACAGTACAGGCACGTTAATAGATATGCGGAATAAACAAGAGAAAGTAAGTGTAATTTACAAAAACCGATAAATTAATATAAAAGAGGCACGTTAATAGAAAAGAGTAAGAAGTTAACAAAAACCCGAAAACATAATGACAATTTGTACAGCATAGAATTTTTTTTTTGGAAAATACCATGTGTAAGTTTAGAGTTCATGCTTGACAAAAAAAATTTAAAACAATAAAAATTAAACATAAAGAACTTTTAAGTTAATAATAATAACACAGTAATGCATGACGTAGCTTCATTATGAAGTAACCAAGTCAAGAAGAAACACATCCAAATTTTTTTATCAACAAATTCAGAATATAATTGATAGTCAAGCTAACGTATGTTGCTACTGTCACATACATCCGATTCTCATAAAAGTACAAAATGCAACTCACAAACCCATGAACCAAACAGATGAACGCTGTTGATGACAACGAAGTGGCAGAGGATTCTACAACTACTGCGGTATGCACATCAATGAAAATGCCACAGTTGTCCTATTACACAGAATTGTAAATACAAGAGGGATGTGTGCAGTTCATGCCATCAGCCCACCAGTTGCACCTATCTATTCAGGTAATATGCTATAAATCCAAATAGAATTGCCGTCATTTTCGATGGTACTGCATCATGGCATAAGCTCAAATCACACTAGGAGTGGCAAATCTGAGGTGAAACGGGTTTCTCTAGAGAAGATAACATCCAGTATAATTTAACCTGGAAGAAGGATATGGAGTCTTTTTATTGCCTGCCACATGACCAGATCAGCAATCCAGAAGAAATATAACCACCTTTGATCACTTTGCAGAGGACATGCGCATCAGAGGAGAAATCCATTTGCTTGAAGGACCGGTTTTATGGACATGTCCTTGATTTGAATTTATAGCTTCAGCGGACTTAACTGGCTCTGTGACTTCTTTTCTCAAGACCGCATGTGATGAAAATGAAGTTGATGGCAACTGAACATTCACAAAAGATAAATTTCAGGATAAGGCAACTGATAGGTAATTTTACTTTTAAAAAGTTAGCGTAAAAGAATACTCAAGGTCATAACTAGAGGATAATTGCATTGAAGACACATACATCTTTGTAAGCCATGCTTTCAGAACTCCAATTTTTCTCAGCGGCCAAACTAGAACGCATACGAGGATCAGAACCCCCATTGCTGATTTTGACACCTTCTGTAATACCACTATACATAGCATTCCTTCCCCCTGCAAAAAGAATAATTTAAAAAAGGATTAGAATTGAGTTCGTCCAATCAAGGAGTTGTGCATGCTACAAAAACTTCAGAACACAAAGACATCTTATACTTTTCACAGGCACAATATAACAGTAGGCAAAAGTACTACAAAGATTTCTACCGTCTCATTCCAATAAGGCAAAATAGAGATCAGAAGAAGTCTATATACTGGATTGATTAAAAGTTTAGGGATGCACTATCACAAGTCTACAAAACCTCGAAAGCCAAGGGGGATCACAAATCATTTCACATTATAAGACACAACACAGTGAAATATAATAGATACTGCAGAGTTGAAAGAAATCCAAATATCACATAAAAGTTTCTACCCCATTTTCTCCCAACAAGAATCACGTTATGGGATATTATATATAAACCCATTTGTTTGGATCTCTGTTTGGAGACAAGGGAATAATGATGGAAAGGGGAGAGAGGAGATCAAACTTATCTTTTCTCAAGCACCCCCTCAGAAGAAGATCTAAATTAGGCAAACAAGTTGCAAGTAAAGGCATCTAACCTTGATTCTTATCCACATCCATCGGCATTGCTCGGATATTACTTCCTCCAGGAGCAGGCTGCAAATTTTGGATAATTAATGTCAGTAAGAGAATGACAATCCTGGATAGACTAAACATGATGACAAATATAAGTAAATTAAGAAATTCAATAATCGATTACCACTTTACTAAAAGCTTTTTGACACAGGGGTAACATAACTGAAAAGCAACACAAGTGCATAACACTAAATTGGAAGTCTATTACGAAGATATGCATTCTGTAAACGAGACCTAAAACCAAAAAACAGTTTCCTAGAACAGATGTAGCAATAGTGCAAAAGCAACGCAGGTTCATCTGACTTGACCTCGGATAACTTACCGATAATTGAGACTGGTTTCTACTTTTTTGTGCCTGCTGGTACTTCATAATGGTCCAATCAAAGATGTAATCAAAAGAATATCCTGAGAATACAAAGGATATGATCATAAGTCAAAGCAATTCCAACTTCCAATACAAGCATCAAATGCACGTACAAGTGAAAAAGCTTCTTGCACAGCAATGATTGGCACCATTTCAATGAAAATCACTACTATAAAATACCTTCACGGGTAAATAGTTCACGAAACAAGCGCTTTAAGAATCCATAATCAGGCCTTTGATCAAACGTCAATGAGTGACAATAATGCAAGTACGAGGCAAACTCCACTGGATGCGATTTGCATAGCACCTTTGAGGAGGAAAGATGAAATATCCAGTTAAACATGTAAACTCACCACAAACTACTACAAAAATCAATCTTAAAATTTTCCACAACGCATTAATTAATTTATGGACATACCTCTATTGGAGTAGCCAACTTCTTCTCACATATTTTGTCATATTTTTGCTTTTTTGTTGCGGCTTTTAGACCTTGCCAGGGTAGGCTATATACAGAAAGAAAAAAATTAAAAGAAAGCTTTAAAGTACAACACCTGGTTATACTTGAAACAAAATAACAGATCTCAAACAGTGTAGAGAAATAGCACACCTTCCTCTCAAAAAATAAAGGAGAACATATCCAAGTGACTCTAGATCATCACGCCGGCTTTGCTCTACAATAAAGAGGATGAATTGTGAGACCTTGACCAAAGACCACACAACAATGGCACAATAATACGGAACCTTAATCCCAAAAATATGGGATACACTACATAAAAAAATCATATCAACGCAGAAAATCTTCGGTAATCAAAAGCTACAAAGACCAAAATAGTTAAGCTACATAATTTAGACTTACCAATGCCGAGGTGAGTGTTACAACTAGCATAACGTGCAGTTCCCGTCAGATTCTTGTTCTCCCTACATTTATATTAAGAAAAAAGCAAATGCATTTGGGGTAAGTTCCACAAGAATACGAGAAGGAAGCTAACAAACTAATAACAGACGAGTAGCACTATTAGGACCTGATTCCATGAATATAGTTCAGTGAAAACTTAAACTTATACATGAAATTGTATTCCTTATGTTGTGGCATCAGCATTACAAGGAAATCTAACAAGAGTACAAGTCAAAAAGAAACATATCAACTGAGTCAATTCACCTGTAAGGGATATGGCGATTTGTGGTCGAGTCCCGATAACGTTTAGCAAGACCAAAATCAATAATATAAACCTGTCATTAGACAATTAGTTTAGGTGATTTTTATGAACCATTAACAGCAACAGGTTAAACAAAGATATTTGATACAGCCTACCTGATTCGCTTTCCGACCTAGACCCATGAGAAAGTTATCAGGTTTGATATCTCGATGTAAAAAGCCTTTTGAATGTACATATTCTATTCTTGTAATCTGCAGCAATGAAATTGTGAAACACCCTTACCGATAATCCATACAAATTCATAAATAGTAATCATATCATTTAAATGACTAGGTAATGATTTCTGTTTCATCATCAATATAAGCCAGAAATATGTTCATACCATTTGATCAGCCAACATTAAGACCGTTTTCAATGAGAACTTCCTTCCGCAATACACAAAAAGATCCTCAAGACTAGGCCCTAATAAATCAATCACGAGAATATTATCTTCCCCATCCACTCCAGACCATTTCACAGTTGGAATCCCACCTAAGTTACCATAGTGTTAAAAAGAACATTAGCAACATGAATTTGAAGTAATACAAAAAATAAAAAAGCAAGCTTAGAGTCAATACAATGGTAGCAAATGACATTATACATGACTTAAAATTGTTACGTACTTCCTCCTTGAAGAATGGTGTATACCTTCGCCTCATACAGTAATTGCGGATGCTTCGTCTTGGTATTCTCCTGTCGAATATAATCAACTTCAAAGTCAATTTTAGCTAAACCTAAATTAAATTAAGCAAATTTCAATCCTCAAATTTTTCAGTAAACCAATCAACACCTATTAAGCTGTTTCCACAACTAATTTCAGCTAAATTAACCAAAATATGGCTTTTTTCAAGAAAAAAAACTCAAACTTACGAGCTTTACAGCGACAATCTCGAAGGTGTCGATATGAGTAGCTGCAAATCAAAAAACATCCTCAATGAAAAATCATAAAACCTAATGGAAATCCAGTTGAAAAAACTACAAAATCAAGATCAAATACCAACCAAGGAAAATTTCACCGAAGGAACCACTGCCGATCTTGCGACCTAGCTTGTACTTGCCTCCGACGATCCGATCCATAACGATTTCGATAAATTAAACAACCAAAACTACCACCGTTGAAATTGATTGATATGGTGAAATCAATAGCGTGAAATTGAAAACATAAGTTAGGATTTTGGATAGATAAAGGGGAAAGTAGGTGCCGATGAAGGGAAGAGAGAGAAAACTCAAGCTAAAAGCGGGTAAGCAGACATCCAGAGAGAGAAAGAGAAAGACGATGAGTGTATGAGGTGGAGTTTTGGGGATTTTTAATTAGGGAAAGGGAAGGAAGGTGGAAATGGGAGGAATTTTTGAGGAATTGAGTTGGAAATGGATAAGCAAAGGAGATGTGTAGCATTCTTCGGTAACTTGTATTTTGTCCTTTGACATGTTGACTTTTTTAAAGCCGACATTTATACTATAATAATTTCCTTTTTTATCCTTTCTTGCACAATTTAAGATATTTTTGAAATTTTAATTTTAATATCATTAATTATATATTACAAAATATTCTTGTTTGTTTGAGACCGTCTCACTCTCATCGTGACACAAGTCTATACAAATAGTCTTTTATACAAAATTATTAAAAGTAAATGATAAAAGTCAGGCCCAGCCCGTATCAGGAACACCATTAGTAATAACTCACTAATTTTTTAGGAGCCTAATTTACAAAAAAAATTAATATTATAAAAATAAATTCAGTTTTTCTCGCTTTCTCCGACCCAATTCTTATTATTGTATTCGATATTTATTCACTTCCCCAAATCTAAATTCACTATTCACTTTTCAATTTTCATCATTGTTAAATTTGAATTCTCATTAATGTTATATTAATGTTATATAATTCCATAAAAAGCACTTTCAACTTCCCAAGTTAAGTTTATTTCCTTTTTCTACCATTGGCATGAATTTTGAAATACTCATCTTCTATAAGTTTTATTTTCTCTTATTTACATCATATTTTTTCCATTGAAACTCATTAAAAGTGAATTAGTGAAGGTATAATTTATCTCATCTCTATATATTCAAAAAAAAAAATTATCTCATCTCTAGAAATTTTTCTTATTGTTTTTTACAAAATTTGTCAAAAATTGAGTTGATAGAGAATGAAATTGGTGTAGACCTTGCAAATTTGTGACTTAATCAGACAAATTTTAGTACTAAGGGTGAAAGTTTTTGAAATTGTTTAAACAAGCAAATTTCAGTAATTATGCGATTGTTTAAGGCTAAATAAGTTTGGCGCAATTTTCAGTAATAGTTTAGATTGAAAATTTTGAAATTGTTTTGTGCCTTGGGATTACATCGAATGAGCCTTGCAAATTATGCGAATTTCACTAATAAGGAGTTGGAATTTCAGTCGAAAATTTTGGAGAGATTGTGGCTGAGAATTTTTATTTGTTGTATAAGTTATTTTTATAATTTATCATTGAAATTTGAAAAAACGGTTTTAAGGCTGTAAAAAATGATATTATTGATAACTTTGCACAATTTTTAATTGCAATAGGAAGATTAGATTGTGGCTGAGAATTTTTATTTGTTGTTTAAGTTATTTTTATAATTTATCATTGAAAGTCTCATTCTAAGTCTCAACTTTAAGTCTCACAATTCCCATTCTCATCTTCCAAACACCCCCTAATAGAAAGTATTTATCTAAATGTGAAAAACGTAAAAGAAAAAGAGAATTGATGAATTAGTTCAACCTTAAAGAAGAGCAGTTGATAATTTTTTAAAAAGAATCGCAAAATGAAAAAATATGAAAATTGTTAATGATACTCTTTTTTTATAATGAGACTAGTGTAGAACCCTGTACAATGCACAATTTTTTAACATCGACACATATAAACATATGATATTAAAAAAATCTAGAAATATTATGCCGTAGAAATACTCAATTTTGACGGTTATATGTATGAATTAACTTTGTAATTTTGAAAATTGTCCACAATATATTATGCAGTATATTATATTCTTAATTTAACTCAAATTAACTATAAATAAATGTTAGTCAAAAGATACTTTAATAGTAGATATATTGTTCAAGATCAATTGTCATGTCATTTAGTCTTTAGTCGATAAGTGAATTTTGGCAAGTTTTTTTCAAAATTGACACGTAGAATTTTCCAAGCTTTTTATTATAACGTATGATTGTATTCAAATAATTATTAAATTAGATTTAGAATGAGATTAAAAATGATTTGAGTTGTATGACATGTTAGTTTTATAGCAAGACGAGTGTAAATATTAGATGAGTTTAAACTTGACAAAATTTTGAATGCAGCGGCCTCACACAAGCGACCAGCCTAGCCTGATTATTTTTATTTTAGGGAAATTCTACATGGTAAGCACCAGGTATAGAGAAATGCCAGTGGTATCTAATCTTATTTTTTTTCTACATGGTAAGCATCAACAGTTTCAAAACTAACTGCCATAACTATATAACCCAAAAAATCTAAAAATTATAATTTTGCCCTCTTTATAGTCTTCATCTCCTCTTCATAGTCTTCATCTTCTCCAATCCAAGCTAAACATACCTAATTTGAGCTTACCAAACCATTAAAATTAATTATTTTTTTTTATAAATTTCTAACCATCATCAAATAACCGTGCTCTTTAATTTTTTTCTCTTGCTCGATTTCCGCCATTTTTTCTCTCTCAAAACCTTCTAATAACCCTTGTTTAATTCTTCATCATCATCATAGTATTCATCTTCTCCAATCTAAAACTATATTTATTTATGCAATCTAAACCCCAAAAAAAATTTCTAAATGCAATCTAAACTTCTACTAATTTTCAGTTTAGTTTTTTCAAACAATGAATGTTAATTCTTTGATTAATCCAATCTTTGTTAGTTTGTCATTGTTATTTGATTCGATTCTGTTATAATTTCAGTGTTAGAAAGTAAATTTAAAAGCTTTAATCTTTGCATGACATTGATTTTTTAGATTTAAAGCTTACATTTTTGTTCTTGTCTTGAAATTTGATGGGTTTGTTCAATCATGTTTATGGGTTGTCTTGAAATATAGCAAAGATCAAATCTTTACATGAAATTAAGCAAAAATTAAAAATGAAAAGATTTAGGGACTGGGTGTATCTGGGTTTGTTTATGAAGATGATGAAGAGTATGAATTGGAGAAGATGAAAACCATGAAGATGATGAAGAATTAAATAAGGGCAAAATTGTAATTTCACAAGTTAAAAACCATTCAAATGTTTTTTGGGTTATATAGTTACGACAATTAGTTTTGAAACAGTTGGTGCTTACCATGTAGAAAAAAAAAATATTAGGTACCACTAACACTTCTCTATACCTATTAGTGCTTACTAGGTAGAATTTCTCTTTATTTTATTTTTATTAACTTTTTATATAAAATCTACCAATTCTAAACCTTAAAACACTCATTTGAAGATTTATAAAGCTCATTTCAAGGCTTAAAACCCCTACTCAAAAGGCTTCACTTTATTTTTTAAACTTAATAATTTTAAACTTACTTTAGCCGTTAAAATGTCAATCTTAAAGCAAAAAAAAAGTCTAAATTCGAATCCGCTAAAAATTAGACTCAAATCAGGGACGAATCTTGAATTGAACCGGGTCTTATAACAAAACACTAAATTTCCGTCGGAATCCAACTCTACACCTGCAAGTCACAATAACAACCAAGCTCGCATCAATCATCAACAATGGCGATCGGAGACATAGAAACGATGGTTGCAGTAGGCCTTATTTGGGGAGCAACTAACGCTTTTATGCGAAAAGGTGCAGTTATTTGGGATCAAAAATCCCTTGAATCCTCACAATTCCTACAATCCCCATCTTCTAATCTTCACCAACGCATACTTTTCACTCTCAAAAACTACCTAAATCTCTTTCTAACATGGCAATATTCAGTCCCTCTCATCCTAAATCTCTCTGCTTCCGCTTCATTCTTCGCCATTCTTGGTCACACTTCAATTTCTCTTGCTGTTCCCGTCACTAATGCGACCACTTTCGCTGCTACTGCTGTGATGGGGATTCTTTTAGGAGAAAAAACTCGACTTGGGTATGCTTTGTTTGGTACTTTTCTTATTGTTTTGGGTGTTTGGCTTTGTGTTATGTGAGCAAAATTGAAAATTATTTTGTGGGTTATTTGGGTTTTAGAAATTAGAATTGCCAATTTGATCTTGTGTACTTTTTTTTTTCTGTTTGATTGTATAAAAGGGTGCTGTCTTGTATAATTTTGTTCTATGCTCAAGGGTTTTGAATTGATTTATTCTGTTATTTGATCTAGTAAATGCTAATTTTTTATAGGGTTCTACATTGCTTTTCAATTATGCTATAGAAAAGCTAAAGATTTGATTCTGTATTACTGTTATTATTGCTGTTATTAATGGGTATTGGGAAGGTAGCTTGAAGATAAATATAGTTTTGATGATACTTGCTTGAGATTAGCAAGAATGGGCAAATTTTTACTTGTGGAGAAGCCAAATTATGCATTAATGTAAATCATTGTTGTTCAATTGGATATGTTTTGGTCCTTGTGGATCTTGTCGTTGAACTACTCGGCGCAAGACAATGTGGTAATAGTTCTTTCGTCTCTGCTAAATAAAAATGTTTTTCTACGTTTTTCTCTTGGAGATTTACACTATGTTTGGATAGCAAATTAGGATAGAAAAGAAAGGAAAGGAAGGAGAAGAAATGAAAGGAAAATACTCCATTGTTTTGTTTGTATAGGAAGGAAGGGAAGGGAAAAGAAAGGAATTTTATTTTCCTTCCAAATCTTCCTCTTATGGAGAGATTTGAATGTTAACAAAATGAAGGGACTTAATCCCTCCAAATCCCTTCCTCCAAATCCTCTCCCTCCCTTTTGCTATCCAAACAAGAGATTCCCCATCCCTCCAAATCCTTTCTTTTCTTTTCCCTCCATTTCCCTCAATCCAAACAAAGCCTTAGGGATCATTTCTGATAAGGTAGTGCAATCTGGTTGCGAACTCGGCCTCTGGCACTCCTCAAACTAGGACGTATCAACTATATAATATGTTAGATATGGTAATGGTGCACGAGCTTATGATCCAACCTTTAGAGCTCTCCTTCATCATACATGATTAGTATGGTGCTCCAGCCTAGTTATGAAATTAGCCTTTGACACTGCCCAAGGGTGCATAATTATTGAATATATTTAGGCATGGTGACATTGCACCGAGTTTATAATCCAACCGAAGCATTTGAGGTATCTGGAATATGATTAAGGTGAGCTCAGGCCCTCCTAGTATGGTTGCTCAAACTTTCTACAATGTGCAGCTATTTCAAGTTTTGTTGCTTGATAATGCACATAAAGTAGGGGACGGATTAAAATGGAAAATACTGCAAATTAAATGGGAACACATCTGTTGTGAGTTGAATAGCTGAATGTCTTTTTGTTGTCCTTATTCTTTGCTGTGAGCTGTACTTATTCCCTGCCATCCCCACGGGTACTATTTCATCTACAGCTGATTGTACATTTCTGAGACAATTGAGCTGCCTTGCATATTGATGCAGCAGTTGCCATTTTCAAAATCAGAAGGTACAACTGTTATGCTTCGATACCATTGGCGAAGAAACCCGAATAAGAGGGCAAACAAGATGACCAACAACCTAGCAATATACGACTCCCAGCAAGTACTCTAGAATCGAAGACTGGAAAAACTATCCATGGACGTAATACGTATTATATCAATTTTGAGTATCATGATGAGTGACCAGCAGATCATTTGACACTTTTTTGCGAATATATCTTCTTTTCCAAGTTCCAACTGCTATGATACCATTCTTTGAATAAGAGTGCTTCATTTTGCAAGTAATGGAAAGCATTTACTCCATTGAAACTATTTACTGTATACCGAAAAATAGTTGATGAAAGTTTGATACAAAAATGCAACCCTTTGCTAATGATCTGCAGGAAATTCCGAGTTTCCTGATAAACATGTCCTTATATTACTCTACATCAACCACTAGTTACGCCATTGATAATACTACCCTTATTTTCTTTTGATATACTACCATTGAATTTTTCAAGACTGATCGACTTCATTGAGTACTGCAGAAGTAAAATGGAAGAATCATTAAATGGATTCCAGATCAAATTTAATGTCAAGAGTCATCTCTTCATGGTTTCTCCACTTCAAGCTTCTATAAGACTTGAATTTCACTTCGAACTGTTAGAAAACTGACAAAACCTTGAAGCACGGATAAAGGATCATCACTCTTCATAAGCTCTCCAGCCACTTCAGCAGGCGTGACCTTAACATTATTGAGCAATTTCATAATGTCATCGAAAAGAGGGTGATCATGAATCTCGAGATAATTGGCAGCAAGTATCTTAAACCCACTGAAAGTGCAGTAAGACATGTGGATTTGCACATCCATTCGGCCAGGGCGTAGCAGTGCAGGATCAAGACGGTCCTTGTGATTGGTTGTGAATACTATAATCCGTTCATCACCACAAGTGGACCATAATCCATCTATGAAGTTGAGCAAGGCTGATAAAGTCACCTATTTGTAAGAGGAGATATAAGAATATCTATACAGAATAAATATGTGAAGGTTTTCTGAAAGCTAGCAACAATGATACATACAATTTCTCATGAAGCAGGTATGACATTTGTTCTTTTCTGGCTACATTGAAGTATATTTCTTAAGTCATCCTAGCTGTGTTCAGAGCAAATAATGCAAGAAATCATGCGTTATGCTAGTAAGCATTTGTTATGTGGGCATGACTCATGACTTTTGTTCCATGAAGTGGGTGTTTAGTTTATGGCTTGTTACTTAGCTCTATGATTGATTTTTGGCGTTTGGCTTGTTGGTTGGTCAAACAGCCAAATAAATTGTTAAGTAAATGATTTAGCTGAAAAGCCACAATAAAAAAGTTACTTCAATTGGCTATTTTGTCGGCTTTTAGCTTGTTGACCCACTTTTTCTCTAATAAACAACCAACAATCAACAACCAACACCTAAATTTACCAAACTTTTTAATCAATAGATGGTTTTTTCAGCTAGCTTAAAAGCCGACAAAACAACTAATATTTTCAGCTGGTCGAACAAGCCATTTAAAAAAGCCATCAGCCAACTGCCAACTTCCAACATACAATTGCCAAACATTCCCGAATCTTAGTAAGCATTCCAATCCCGGGTAACTACTCCCCCAATTTATTAGCCTATAGAAAGGTGAAAATATGAGTACAAGTAGTGGCATAACTTATCAGAACTGCATCAATCATGATGTAAACTGGTAATTAACCTAAATCAAACAAATCAAAGCAGGGAATAACTCAAACCTTCTCATCTTCCACAGCTTTAGCACCATCCTCTGTATTATCTCTATTTTGCAAATCAATAGAGCAATCAATATCCTCAATAACAAGAATCGACTTGCTTGCTGTTCCAATCAACAACCTCCTTAAGTCGGAATTACACATAACCTCCCTTAAATCCAAATCATACACATCAAACTTCAAGTAATTAGCCATGGCGGCTACCAAGCTAGACTTCCCTGTACCGGGAGGTCCATACAGCAAGTACCCGCGTTTCCAAGCTTTCCCAACTCTCCTATAATACTCTCTTCTGCTTATAAACCTCTCAAGGTCCTCTATCAATCCTTTCTTCAATTCTGGGTCCATTGCAATATTATCAAATGTTGCTGGGTGATCCAAATTTATACAACTCCAGTAATCAGTCCCATTATAGTCAACTGTATGTAACTTAATCTCCTTGCTTGACTGTTTTATGTTCTTTGCTTCTATAAGTATGTGACGCAAGTACCTGATAGATTGGAGTTTGGACACAACAATATGAGCCCATAACCTTACAAATTTGTCTAATTTCTGATTCATATTTTTAGCTTTGATAGTGTCGCATTAAAAAAGCAATTAACTTGCAGCACAAAAATGACAGAATAAAGATAGTTCCATACAGCACTTAACAAGTAACAATTACCCCAAAAACATTAAGGCCTTGTTTGGATTAGAGGTGTTCAACGGGCCGGGTCGGGGTGGGGCGGGTCAAACACATTTAAATCCGACCCAATTTGACCCTTTTTTGAAAAGTTCATAAAATAATCTTTTTTTATTATACTTTATGGCCCGATGGATCGACCCACTTATGTATATAATAATATCATGTAAAAATATAAAAAAGTGGTAATTTTTTTTTCCGCAATTAATACTTATAATTATCCGACCCGGCCCGACCTGACCATTTACACAAAGGCCCGTTAATGACCCGTCTCATTATTGACTCGACCCGCTAATGACCCGTTAAAATATAACCCGACCCTTGACCCGTTGGGTCGACCCGCCCCATTGAACACCTCTAGTTTGGATAGAGGGATTTGGAGGGAAAAGAAAAGAATGGATTTGAAGGGATGGAGATTCCCTTGTTTAAATAGCAAAAGGGAGGGAGAGGATTTGGAGGGATTAAGTCCCTTCATTTTATTAACATCCAAATCTCTCCATAAGAGGAAATATTTGAAAGGAAAATTAAATTTCTTTTTTTTCCTTTTTTTCCTTTCTATACAAACAATGGTCTTTTCCCGCTCTTTCCCTTCCTTCCTTCCCCTTCTTTTTCTCCCCTTCTCTCCCTTTCGTTTCTCTCCTAATTTGCTATCCAAACGTAGCATAGTGCTAAAACGCACGGTAAAGGAACGGTAATACGGTAAAACGCGGGAAAAATCGGAACGGTTTCTCTAAATACTTTTCCAACGCGACCTTTCCGATACGTCCAGTACGACAGTATTTCCATAGTAAATAAGCAATGAAAATGAGGATGACCAAGAAAGTGGGTAGCCCAATCTTGGCAAAGGGAATTCTTAGAAGGATGCTGCTGAATGTGTTTTCATTGTTTGTTGCCGCGTCTGAGCTTGGTTGCTTGCTCCAAACATCCATGGCTTGGGCTGAAGCACACAACAGAGTCAGAGTGTAAATAATCATGGGGTAGAACAACTGATTTGGGTGCATTTTCGACTCCATAAAGAATGGTAACGTACAAGAAATTTGAGATTTTAATTTGGTTGAGTATATATTATCCAATTCTTGTGTCAATAGAAAATCTTCTTTAAAGAAGCATAGAAGAAAACTTCTTTTTCTATTAATACAAAGCCTTCTTTTTATAGAGGCTTTGTTTGTTTGTATATTTGGCTTTCAAGAATCATACAAGCTCTTTAAAGAAAGCCTTGGGCAGAAAGCCTTAGGTAGATTAAGTGATGTGGCTTTCTTTCCAGAGGCTTGAAGGCTTTCTACCCAAGGCTTTCTACCTGAGGCTTTCTTTAAAGAGCTTCGTATGATTCTTGAAAGCCAAACATACAAACAAACAAAGCCTCTATATAAAGAAGGCTTTGTATCAATAAAAAAAGAAGTCTTCTTCTATGCTTCTTTAAAGAAGATTTTCTATTGATACAAGAATTGCATAATATATACTCAACCAAATTAAAATCTCAAATTTCTTGTATATTACCATTCTTTATGGAGTCGAAAATGCACCCAAATCAGTTGTTCTACCCCATGATTGTTTACACTCTGACTCTGTTGTGTGTTTCAGCCCAAGCCTAGCTATTTGGAGCAAGCAACCAAGCTCAGATGCGGCAACAAACAATGAAAACACATTCAGCAGCATCCTTCTAAAAACTCCCTTTGCCAAGATTGGGCTACCCCTTTCTTGATCATTCTCATTTTCATTGCTTATTTACTCTGGAAATACTGCTCTACCGGTAAGCACATACATACAATATAATTTGTTTCATCATCTTAATTAGACTCATAGTGCAAAAACATGGCCGCGACGTATCGAAAAGGCCGCGTTGGAAAGGTATTTAGAGAAACCGTTTCGATTTTTCCCGCATTTTACCGTATTACCGTTCCTTTACTGCGCGTTTTTGCACTATGAAACGTAGTGTAAGTGTCTCTTATAGGTTTATAGAGGTCAGATGTACACAACCTTACACTTGTTGGTGATTAATTGTTAGTTGTTAGTGTTGTTTCAAATTAAAACTTCACGTAAATATAGTTTCTTGCAAATCATTGATATTGCAAGGTTGCACAATTCAACTTATCTTGTTCTGGTATATTTTTATGGTTCATGTCAATAATTCAGGCAATTTTGAATTCCAGTAATTACCTTTTTCTATTCCCTGTTTCTCTTACCATTATCATAATAGATTTTCCCTGAGTCTATTACCATTCTCAGAACACATTAAAGTTCATAATACAACTTTAGAAGTGAAATTTTACTCTTTGCAAAATGTCACAAATATTAATGTAATGGGAAATTATGGTGACTTGAATTTTTGGCTTTTTCATGTGGTAGACAATAATCCCGAGCTGTCAACTTTTCCACAAACTAGATAAAATTTTAAATTTTTAGTTAGATTAAATATATTACGAATGAATTATGAAATACACAGGCAATTCGGCTAATCGAAATATCTATTTTTCTTTGAAAAAAAGTCTTAGCAAAGTTAAAAAGCACTTTTACCATCAGGTCACCACGATAGATTAAACCATGAAAAATTTCTTATTATTAGCAACACAAAGAAATGCAGTATTTCCCCTGTTCCTAATATCATTGTCAAAAGGGCGGACCGTATATATTTGGGGCCGGTGCGAAATAGCATATTGGAGTTCTTTTCCTTTACAATTTATAGACTTTTTACGACCATTAATTTTGCTTCTTTGACATGGGCCCTGGGCGACGGCTCTCTTGCCCTCGACCCTAGTCAGAACATATTTTCGCTGTTTCAATAACCATTACAGAAGTACTTCCTCCATAGTTGTGCATCGAGAAAGACAAAATCAAATAGTACAAGATTTAGTACAAGATTTAAAGAACGGAGTAGTATTTTTTTACACTTTGTACTTCTTATTAAACTAATTGTTTTCGAAAATTTAATACAAAAATTAATTCAAAAGTTATAACTCATCCAAGAAATAAACTTCATAACTGAATTGTTTTTGAAAAATTAATACTACAAAATTAGATAAATTACCTGGAAAGCACCAAATCTTTGTATTTCTTATGAAACTTAATCTCAAAATATCTCATTTCATTCTTCTCCAATCCACTTCCACTATCTCTCTTCTTCTTTTTATTGAAACCACCTTCAACACTCTGTTTTAAACCACTATTAAGAACCCAACTAATTTTCACCCCTTCAAAATAATCCACAATCTCTTCGGCAACATCAATACAAAAACTAACGTAATTCTCCTTGTTACTCTTGTTAGCCTTGATACGACGTGTCGAGGGAGAAATCTTGGTCCCCAAGTAAACATTGGAAGCCTCAAACATGTGGTTTGGTGTCAGGCCATAGAATTCGTCGACCACTACGGTGAGCTGGGAGGAAAGTGACTTTGAGAGGTTTGTAAATTGGTTGGAGAAGAATTGTTGGATTGGTTGAGGAATAAAATCGGTTGCGAGTGTACCTATGAGGACCGCAGTGGCGGCTAGTGAGGCGGCTGTTGAGATGATGGTGTTTTGTGGGGGTAGATTCATGGTGTCGCAGCTGAAAGTCACCATTGTTGTGCTGAATTTTGCATTGAGCTTCTGATTTTGGTGTGTTTTTGTGATCGAGAGTTTGTGAAGTATGAAGGATCTAGGTGTTTCTTGTGTTTGCTGTTTCTTGGAGGGGAAGAAATGTTTTTTAAAGACATTATTTTTTTAAGAGTCTTATCACGATACGAACTTTTTTTTTAATATCGATACGAACTTAAAATGAACTGACCCAATAATAACTTTAAAAACATCGCACAAATAAACTGTTTTTAATTTACTTAACTTAATTAGTTGTTATTTTCAAAAAAGCATTACTTGAATTACTTGTATGTGTCCGTTTCACGGTGAAACGTTCTCATACAAGATGAATTAATACATATGTTACTTTTAACTTTAATATTTATATACTAGCTTGAATCTCGTGTCAAGCACGGATAATCAAAAAATATATAAATGATCTCTTAAATATAAATAAAATTACTTTAAATTATTCTGATATTTGATAAACATAATAAATATAGAGAAAATAATATTTGATGTGTGAGAGAAAATTAATTAGTCTTTGCATTACATTAATTATTTCAAATTTTAAAACTCTAAAAATTTGGGCTTGAATTATTTTTAATGAACTTGTAGAATGATCAATATTTACCACTATAAATTAAGAATGAAAAAAAATATTTAAGCGATAAACTTAACAATTTAAAGTAAATAATATGGGACATGCATTTGCTTTTATAGTGGCCATGTTCTAATTTATATGGCCCGTGTTTTTTATATAAAAAAATCCATATTTTTATATTTGAATCACTTATTGAAATAATTTATAGATTATGAATTTATTTTATGGATTCTCTTTCAAAATAATAGATAATATATACATGTTTGTGATTTCTTATACAGCACTAACAGAGAAATAAGAGACCTTGTGAAGAATAATGATATTATATTGTTCTTTTTTTACTTTATTTATTGAGGTATAATATACCAATTTTCTTCTTGTTTGTTTTTTAGAAGACCCCATATAACATTTATATAATTTTGATATTAGACAATTGTACCATTTATTACAGTACTAATTGTTAATATCTTGTCTGTTCAAAAATAAATGTTAATATATATCTTGTGATCATAATTGATAATATTTCAATTTTTATGGAAAAAACTTACTTAACACCATGTAAACTACCTACTTTTAATAGACAAATAAAATATATTTTTATTAATGAGTTGGATTCTACTATTCTAAATATCTATAAGTAGTGGAAAAATTACTGATAAATAAATGTAACTAAACTCATATTTAATATAGGATGCTTAAATTATTGCATACATCTATGATATTTCCAACCAAAATTTTATATTTCCAGTGAACAATTATAATCATACTTTTATTTTATTGCTATAATTAAAAAATGAAGAATTTTATTCTACTTACCCAATTTAATAATATTTTATTAGTGTAGATAAATAGATGTTACAGAAGGAAGAAACTTTCTATTTAATAATATTTTATTGCTATAATTAAAAATGAAGAATTTTATTGCCATTTGAAACATCAATTGATTTAAATAATAGGGCATTCAATCTTAATTATTCTATTTACCCAATTTAGCTAACTGAAGAATTTTGGAGGGAAAACAATAAATGTGAGAGCGACATGTGTCCTATTGAAGAACGTATTTAGTATATAGTATAATTTTGATATTAGACAATTGTACCATTTATTACAGTACTAATTGTTAATATCTTGTCTGTTCAAAAATAAATGTTAATATATATCTTGTGATCATAATTGATAATATTTCAATTTTTATGGAAAAAACTTACTTAACACCAGATAAACTACCTAATTTTAATAGACAAATAAAATATATTTTTATTAATGAGTTGGATTCTACTATTCTAAATATCTATAAGTAGTGGAAAAGTTACTGATAAATAAATGTAACTAAACTCATATTTAATATAGGATGCTTAAACAATTGCATACATCTATGATATTTCCAACCAAAACTTTATATTTCCAGTGAACAATTATAATCATACTTTTATTTTATTGCTATAATTAAACAATAAAGAATGTTATTCTACTTACCCAATTTAATAATATTTTATTAGTGTAGATAAATAGATGTTACAGAAGGAAGAAACTTTCTATTTAATAATATTTTATTGCTATAATTAAAAATGAAGAATTTTATTGCCATTTGAAACATCAATTGATTTAAATAATAGGGCATTCAATCTTAATTATTCTATTTACCCAATTTAGCTAACTGAAGAATTTTGGAGGGAAAACAATAAATGTGAGAGCGACATGTGTCCTATTGAAGAACGTATTTAGTATATAGTATAATTTTGATATTAGACAATTGTACCATTAATTACAGTACTAATTGTTAATATCTTGTCTGTTCAAAAATAAATGTTAATATATATCTTGTGATCATAATTTATAATATTTCAATTTTTATGGAAAAAACTTACTTAACACCAGATAAACTACCTACTTTTAATAGACAAATAAAATATATTTTTATTAATTAGTTGGATTCTACTATTCTAAATATCTATAAGTAGTGGAAAAATTACTGATAAATAAATGTAACTAAACTCATATTTAATATAGGATGCTTAAACTATTGCATACATCTATGATATTTCCAACCAAAATTTTATATTTCCAGTGAACAATTATAATCATTCTTTTATTTTATTGCTATAATTAAAAATGAAGAATTTTATTCTACTTACCCAATTTAATAATATTTTATTAGTGTAGATAAATAGATGTTACAGACGGAAGAAACTTTCTATTTAATAATATTTTATTGTTATAATTTAAAATGAAGAATTTTGGAGGGAAAACAATAAATGTGAGAGCGACATGTGTCCTATTAAAGAACGTATTTAGTATATAGTATAGATTTTATTCTACTTACCCAATTTAATAATATTTTATTAGTGTAGATAAATAGATGTTACAGACGGAAGAAACTTTCTATTTAATAATATTTTATTGTTATAATTTAAAATGAAGAATTTTGGAGGGAAAGCAATAAATGTGAGAACGACATGTGTCCTATTGAAGAACGTATTTAGTATATAGTATAGATTGAATTTTATAAAGTTGTTATCTTATTTCATTTTTTTCATTTCTTTAAACTTCTCTATGAAATAAATGCTGTTCGTTAAGTTTTAATATTAAAATAATATAGACGATAAGTTCAATGCTAAGAATGTCGAGGTAAGTATTAATTTCAACTTTCAAGTTTGTAGTTGAATTTTGTAATCTTTTGGGCAAGACATGCGACTTGCAAATTTTTTTTTAATTTTTTTGTTATTTGTTTTTATTTATTTTTCAATTTTTAATAATACCTTTAGGAAAACTCTGAGAATCTTTGTGTGGAAGTAGATTATTGAACGGGATTTATTACGGGTAGACAATTCGAATCGGATGAATTGTACGCTTGGGTAGATAAGATGATTGTTGCTATTGGTTTTTCTTTTCACTCATGTGTCTTATACGCAAAAATAGGGTCATTCGCCATTAGTCTACATCTAGGATGAAGTCAGTTGCATGACTTAGTAATGTGGCTCTACTAAGATTTAAATGTAGGGCATGTGGCTTTCGATTTATGATTATTGGATATTGTCGTAAACTTGAAGAAAGATCATTGAAGGTGAGAGTGTGTCCTGGTGATAAAGCAAGACACAGTCATCCATTTACAATGTACAAAGATGGTCTTGTTTAAGCAAGTAGGTTGCCAACTAACATTTCAGATCATATAAGAGAGCTTAGTGTGACTAGTATAACATCGATTACGCAGAATTATTATGGAGTTGATGCTAGTATGAATTATAACCTCGAGCAAGCTATTAGACATGAAGAGATGTATAGGTCTTCTATACAACATTGTTTATGTCTAGCACCAGAACATTATTATGTTGTTTGGAGTTTGGACCAATATAGATGGTGATGGACATCTGACTCGTTTATTGATTGCAAACCTAACATTGATTCAGCTTTTTATCGACCAGTAGTGTTAACCATACAATAGCGATGTAATAGACTGTAGACTGCACTCGTAAAGAGAAGGTTGAAGTTGATGCTCCTAGAGTTAAACACCCCTTTCCTGTGCAACTTGTTCATTGGCTCCCCAAATAGGCCTCTGAGAGCTAGTGCCCATGTCTCTACTAAAGCTTCTCAAGCAACGAACAACCAATGCACAGTGCAAGTTTCCTTTGCAAGTCGTGCAACATTGAAAGGAACGGTGCAAAGCGAGGTTCAACAAAGAAAACACAATGAAAAATATGAGCAAAATAAAAGACACAAGTGTTTATGAGGTATCTTTGATACCTCCCCCTCAAATGTTGTTTATTAGATTGATTCAACAATACAATATAATAAACCTCTCCTTATCTTAAGAACAACCTCTTAAGATCTTCACAATATTAATGCAAAGTAAGAACACTCTCAAGTTTCTAAGCAATGCACTAATTTTCTCTCAATGTGTGTTTGTGGTGGTTCTTTCTCTAAGATTGATACTCCCTTTTATAGATGAAGGTGAGTGTCAATCTTAGAGTCACACATTTAACCACCATAAATCACAATTAACCTCCTAATTAAACATTACATTCAACATGGTAATTAAACTCAGCATTAACCAAGGAATACAATGCATAATCAATACAAAAAACGCCCGTTGGAGTAGTCTGACAGTCTCGCTCGACCCAGCACCCCTTGCTCGACCTGGTCGAGCGACCTCTGATCTGGTCGAGCGAGCACTCCAGAAGCTACTGACTTATTCAGACAAAATTGCTCGACCCCTACCTTCGCTCGACCCGGTCGAGCGGTCCATGACTTGGTCGAGCGAGGCACTTTGACCTTAGTTCTCGTTGCTTTGATCAAGCAACACTTCATCAAACGACCCAAACTTTAATCCCACACATCTTGACACATCTTTATCGTTATTATTCAAAGTACAAGACAAAGCATGTTCAATTAAGTGATTAAAGTTATCATCAAAATTAAGAATAATGTTACTGGCATTAACAATCTCCCCCTCAAGTGCAATATTCTTACCATCATCAAAAGAAACTTTCTTTGACCCAAACACACCATCAACACTTTTGTGGCCTAGGCTACCACACCCAACTTGTAATTCATACAAATTCCTCTTGTTTCTTACTCCCTTCATGAGCACTATGCTCCCCCTAATGACTTTCAAAACCCCTCCATATGCTTTGAAAGTGCATCCTTTACTCTCAAGTATACCCAATGATATTATGTTCCTCTCAAACTTAGGAATATACCTCACATCACCGAGTCTCCTCTTGACCCCTCCGAGAGTCTCAATTACAATTTCCCCAATACCTTCTATTTTCACCCTCTCACCATTTGGTAAAGTAATAAGGCCATAATCCCCAACACTAAGCTTAGTAAATTTTTCTTTTTCACAACATATGTGGAATGAGCAACCGGAGTCAATTACCCATTCCTTACTATAAACCACTCCCCCATCAACTAGTAGAGCCCCATCATAGTCATCATCACTACAAATGCCTAGAGCGGCGTTCCCGCTATCCTCATCACCAAATTTCCCATTTCTTAGGCTTTTCATTTTCCTAAGGTCTTCCTTAAATTCCTTGCACATCATTTGAATGTGCCCCTTCTTCTTACAATAGTAACACTCTTTGTCACTATAGTCACCCCTCCCTTGAGACTTTCCCCTATTTTTGTATCCCTTGTCCTTGGTTCTACCCCTATTAGAACCTTCAACAAACAAGCCATCCCCAACATTTTTCCTCTCTTCCCCTTTTCTTCTCACCATGAACCTATCATTCTCTCTCAACGCCGCCAATGCTTGATCAAGAGTAATAGAGTCCCTACCTATGAGCAACGTTTGGACTATGTTCTTATAGTCCTTGGGAAGTGAAGCCAAGAGTAGTAAGGCTTGCTCTTCATCGGTCAACTTTTCATCCGCATTTAACAATTGGCACACCAACTTGTTAAATGTGTTTATGTGGTCTTGCATTGATGTATCCTCATCCTTCATGAGTTGATACAACTCCCACCTCAAGCAAAGTTTATTAGTAAGGGATTTGGAAGCATACACCGTTTGTAGTTTTTCCAACAACTCACCGGGATTAGTCTCTTTCAAGTAGTTATACTTGATTTCGGGTGCAATGGCAAGCCGGATTGTGCTTACTGCCTTCTTCCTTATTTGTGCCCATTTTGCCTCATCGATGTGATTTGGCTTCTCTTTCAACAAAGCATCATCTATGCCTTGTTGTACCAAATAATCCTCCACGGAGCTTTTCCAAATAGCAAAGTTGATCTTGCCATCAAACAATTGAATTAGGAACTTTCCCCCTTCACTCATTTTGTTTGTTTGTTCTTATAACCTCACTTTCTCACCCCAAATGGCCCAATTAATCTTCCCGCTCTGATACCAATTGAAAGGAACGGTGCAAAGCGAGGTTCAACAAAGAAAACACAATGAAAAATATGAGCAAAATAAAAGACACAAGTGTTTATGAGGTATCTTTGATACCTCCCCCTCAAATGTTGTTTATTAGATTGATTCAACAATACAATATAATAAACCTCTCCTTATCTTAAGAACAACCTCTTAAGATCTTCACAATATTAATGCAAAGTAAGAATACTCTCAAGTTTCTAAGCAATGCACTAATTTTCTCTCAATGTGTGTTTGTGGTGGTTCTTTCTCTAAGATTGATACTCCCTTTTATAGATGAAGGTGAGTGTCAATCTTAGAGTCACACATTTAACCACCATAAATCACAATTAACCTCCTAATTAAACATTACATTCAACATGGTAATTAAACTCAGCATTAACCAAGGAATACAATGCATAATCAATACAAAAAACGCCCGTTGGAGTAGTCTGACAGTCTCGCTCGACCCAGCACCCCTTGCTCGACCTGGTCGAGCGACCTCTGATCTGGTCGAGCGAGCACTCCAGAAGCTACTGACTTATTCAGACAAAATTGCTCGACCCCTACCTTCGCTCGACCCGGTCGAGTGGTCCATGACTCGGTCGAGCGAGGCACTTTGACCTTAGTTCTCGTTGCTTTGATCAAGCAACACTTCATCAAACGACCCAAACTTTAATCCCACACATCTTGACACATCTTTATCGTTATTATTCAAAGTACAAGACAAAGCATGTTCAATTAAGTGATTAAAGTTATCATCAAAATTAAGAATATTGTTACTTGCATTAACAAACATAATGATGATCTCACCTCAGGGCATGCTAAAGGTGTTAGTGTTCGAATGCCACCTCTCAACAAAAGCAAAAGTCAAAGAACTATCGATGTGCTGATGAGTGATACACGACAACTCACTATACAACTCATTAGATGTATCTCAAAGTCTAATGATGACTTCCATCGTCTTCTTATTACGACACTCAAGAATTGGAGGCGTAAGCTCACTTCCCTCAAGGATAACCCTATCTTTGTGCCCTCCATAGCTAGGCAACAATTTAATATCCATAGGTCCACCTGGTTGGGCTGTATTAATTACACAATCCCTGTTGGCCGCCTACCAACGCCTCCTAGAGTCCTAGTAGGGATGGCAATGGGTCGGACTCGGCTCGAATTATACATACTCTGATTTTGCTCCAGATAATAGTCGGACTTTTGTTTTCAGTCCACCTCCACTCGGAGTCGGATTATGCATACTCCAAGTTTGTCCCGACTCGGACTCTCGGATCTCCAACAGAGTCGGATTATTATCAAACAGTATCGTTGTGATATTAACTAATAATTTTAAAGCATACAAAATAAACAAAATATATTTTTCATATACAATTTAACAAATAAATATGTAATTTAATTTGAATTCAATTTTAACAACAGAAATAATCCTACTACTAAAATTTAACAAAATTTTCTCGTATTTTGATTTGGCGTATTTTATTTCTCTCGATTTCATTTGTCTTATCTTGATTCATTAATCTAAATAAAAATAGCAAGTGCTTTTTCAAAATAAAAAATTACAATTACTATAAAGATAGCAAGGAAACAAAATATTAGAGTAAAAGTCAAATTCAAAGTGGAATGTCCTTCAGGGTTGGAGTCGGGTCGGAGTCTCGGATTTTTAATACGGTCCAACTCTGGTCCGTCTCTAACTCGGACTCGAATCGTAAAGTCGGAGTCGGATGACTTTTTCCTTGGAATCGAATCGGATTATTTTCCTCGGATCGAGTCGGACTAGGGTCGGATTTTCGGACTGAATTGCCATTCCTACCGCCTAGCTCGTGGAATCCACAATCTCAAAAAACTTACATTCCTAAATATTCTATTTTTTTTTGAAAATATACATTGATACGAATTCAATAGTTGTTTATGTATAATTCATCTTATTTAATTATTCTATTATCAAACAAGAGTATTTTTCACATTGATAAAAACAATCAGATAAAAGACCTTACACCCGAGCCTTTTGAGTTGAGAAAACCTTAGTTAACTCGGATCAAGTAGAGATTAAATGACTCACCAGAAAAAAATAGAAAATTTAAAACCCACATAGACCAAATCAAAACAAAGAAGCAATCAATGGTAGAGGATGACATACAAGAATAAATGAATTTTCATTGGAAATATGAAAAATAAAAACAAAAAAAACATTGAAATAATGTTGTGATGTTGAAAGTGCCTATTTCTTAAGGCACCAAACTTTGTAAGAATTTTCAATGATGATCATATTAGTATTGTGCAAGAGAACATTCTTGTGGGACTGTTCCATTAAACCTCTTAGGATCAGCACAAAAGTCATAAATCATATAACTAGCTCTGATCCTGTCCATCTCTTGCTTCTGTGCTGGACTGATTTTTTGGTACTTTTCCTTTGTCCACCAATTATTCACATTTTTCAAGCTGCATCTGTCTACACAGCTTTGATCATTCTGAGTGCATTTGCAAGCATCATCCTTGTAGTTTTGTACCATTGCTTTGAATGGTGCGAGGCTCCAGTTGGTCTTAACACGCCCTTTCTGGGTGGCCCAGTCGTCTGCATTCCAAAAGCTAGCATAAGCTTTCATGGGTTGTGCATCTGGGTAATCATAGCCTTGATGTTTTCTGTAGACTCGAATTGGTTTGCCATCTACCATCCACCTGAAAATGTGACAACATTAACGGTTAAAGCCTCAGAATATTTTATAAACTCTATTGATTCATATTGATTACAACAAAACTTTGTAGAATATTATTTGTTTATGTTGAAGAGAATATGGCCTAAAGTTCAGTATGTTCACTCTTTCATAAAGCATTATATGCAAGTTCACATTGTGAGATCTTCACATTTGAGCTTCAAAAACCACCTTCGGCTCTGATACCATGTTAGATTGTGAGAATCCATCACATCATGACAACACCCACAGGTTACTCGGGGATTTGGACTCATAGGGTGATATGTGACTAATTGAGACGGCCTAACACCTTAAACATGACATGATCGGAAAACTTACACGACTTCATAGAAGTTCCAGAAGATGGTGTAGGTATGGTAACCATCCGTTGGATCGAACCAGGGCTTGAATTGTATTTCACGTTTACCATATCCTTGAGTGTAAATATTCGTGTGAATTGTGTAAGGTTCTTTAGTCACATTTCCAAGAAACTCGAAGTCAATTTCATCATGTGTATCACCATAAGAAGAGAGCTGCAGAATTTCACAGAAAAAATTATCAGTTAGAACATCAATTCAATACTTACAATTCCCAAACTCTGCTTAGACGGAAGCCACTTAACAACATAAAAGTAATAATCAAGAAACTTACATAGAAAGTGGCAACAGTTCCAGCAGAATTGCCAGAAGGTAGCTTGATGCTAAAGCTAATAGATCCATACATGTAAAATACATTTGATTTTATTCCAGTTCCTGAAAATATGGTGCAAAAACAAATTAAAGTTAAGGGTATTAATTATCTCTAGAACCGTAGCTTAGCTAATGGTTGAGGCCCTAATATATGCTATATACTATAACACATCCCCTCACACGAGAGCCTTTTGGGTTAGAAGTGTGGATGCAACACAACCCTCCATATAACTGGTGCTAAATATTCCACTTTAAATGAAGGGTAGTTGAGATTCGAATTTGTGACCTCTTGTCACACTGGCTTCTAATACCATGTCAAGAAACTAACTCAATCAAAAGCTTAAGCTGATGGTTGAGGCCGCAAGATATGTTATATACTCTAACAAGAACTCTTATCCTAATTGTTTATGCATTCATAAAATTACCTCCACTTTTGTTTAGCATGAGCTCAACAGTGTCTGAGCCAATATAAGAACCACGATCAGCACCCCAATAGAAGACAGTATTGTCTCGACATGTAGCGTGCACAGAGCATACAAGAGCCATTGAAGAAGCAAATAAGACTAAAACAGCTGCTTTAAGGTTTCCCATCTCAAATACTTCCTTTTCTTAAGGGTTTTGATGGTGATGAGATGGTTCTGTCATTTGTGTTTGGTTTCTCATTGATTTTATAGGTTGTAGCAATACATGAATGCTAATGGTATGTGTATAGGAGTCTTTGAAAAGGTCCTGCTTTATGTATTTTTTTACATGTCTGCAGGCCTTTCTCTGACTTCTCATGTTTCTTGAAAAGGTCCCCTTCTATTTTTTTTGTTGTTAATTGTTAATGAAATCCTTGCGTAATCGGTACTAAATAGTAGGAATGGTAATGAAAAGTTAGTGTAATTTCGGTACGAATATTATCTGACAAATTTATTGGCCATGCTTATTCTCCTTCAACAATCTCATTGTCTTCATAAAATTTATTCTAATTCAATAACATTTGAACATTTAGTATTAGGTGGTAATGGAATATTGGACCCTTCCAGTATCCCCCACAAGGCAGAATCCAGGTGGGACACTTGGACATGCAGATGTTTCATATATTGACATTTATGTCCAAGTAACCTAGTCATTTGGAGGCAGGGATAAAGCTTAATGGCACAATGATGGTAATTGTCAATAACTAAGACTAAACGACTGCTCTTGGATATGGTGCAAAGGTATCACATAATTTCGACTTATTGTGTAATTTGTTGGTTTATTTCCGGTTACATTACAATCAGTAGAAACAAGGTCGCATTACTACTGTATTTAAGTGATTTATAGTTTAGCGTGACCAAAACAAAGACCACATTGACCATGAAGTTCGATTCCTTACTCTTACCACAACTGTAATCGAAACCATGTTTTCGCTCTATAATTCCAATGTGGTTAAAATTTAATGTAATATATTTTTAAATAAATTTAATATGGTGACTCTTAGTTTTTGGATTTTCTACATGATAGTTTTAAATTTGTGTAATGACCTTAAATTTTCAACTTTTCCAGCAGACAAAATGTTCAATTCATGGTTAAATTAAATCTTTATTTTGACTGGATTTTGAAATACGTGGTCAATTAGGATGATCACAACGTTTGTTTTACTATCTCATCATTTGGAAAAGTTGAAAGGTATCAATTAGCTTGAAAAAAGTGTACTAAGATAAAAAACATATGGATTTAGGATTACCACATTAAATTTCTCTGTATTTTAATTAGTACTCTACCTTAAGGTATCAATTAGCTTGAAAAAAGTGCACTAAGATGAAAAACATATTCATTTTTAATTATAAGGTTAGGCCTGGTACATCACCACGAATATTCTCTAATAAATTAACTAAATATTTTGAAGTTCTTCCAGCACTAAATTAGTTTTGTACATTGTATTTAGTCAAAATATAATGCATAAAAATTAGGCTGGCCGTACACTTGATAAGTTGATTTTGATATAAAGACTATGATGTACAGAGCTGGAACGCGGTAATGGACGTGCACAGAACTAAATTCTTCTTATGAGCAATCAAGAATTTGCAGGCATGGAGTTAGTTAGATTCTATTCTTGGCTTGAAACGTGCAGGCATTGCACAAACTTCATGCTCTTTAATCGGTAGTTGGTCAACATTCCTATCATTTTCTAATACTGTCGGCCAAATGAAATAAGTAAACTATTATCTTATGAAGTTGTTGAATCATGATTGGTAAAAAAAAAAAAAAAAAAAAAACATTATATATATATATATATCTGTTCCATTTCAAACTGTCATTTTCCCTTCTTAATCAGGCTTTCTGTGTGATGGTGTCTATAGTCGGATTTGTCAGGTATCTTCGTTATGTATGTACGATGATGGTTTACGATGTTGTAGAGATGATACTTGTAAGCTCTAGCTCACTTGATATTCTTATATGATTATCTTACTTTTTGCCTAAGCAGAAAGGCTGATCAGGTGTTTTCATCTGAAACATGTTTACTATCTGTATCAGATAATCTGAGGTTAGTTCATAATCATTCAAATATTTTCTGTATTTTTGTTTTTCTGTGTATACTTGGGTTAATTCAAATTCTTTTATTTTGTTTTCTTCTAGGAATAAGAATAGTAAAATATAAATCATGGCGATATTGGCGAAGAGGACAGTTGCTTGCATACAAATCCAATCAGGTTCTATCTTAAAACCAATTGGTATTAGGAGGAGTAGTACATCTAGTATATGTGTTAGTCAACCTTTCTTCGATTTTGTTATGATTAAATGGTGACTTGAGTACACCAAATAAATCATACTCCCTCCTATTCACTTAAGTTGTCCCATTTATTTTTGGGCATTATTCACTTATCACTCTTAATTTGTATTTTACTCTTAATCTATAAGTTAAAACATAGTCATGTGAGATCTTGTTTGATTTGTCTCAATACAAAGATTATTAATATCAACTTTTATAATTTTTAATTAACAATAATTTGAGATATTAAGGGTTAAAATGTTGTCTCGACTAGTGTGAAAAACTAAATAGGACAGCTTGAGTGATTAGGAGGTAGTATGAATTAGTGTGTAGAATCCTATGTAGGAATTATGATGGGTGAGTTAAAAATATAATTGATGATGGTGTTTAAGTGTGGATTAATTCTTAAAAAGTTACGAGGGAATTAAGGCGTGGCTTAAACACATAAGATTAAAGATGATAATTACTGAGCATGATGAATAAGGAAGTTAATGAGAAGTTAAAGAGGTGTAGAAGGATCAAGCTTTGCCAAAGGACAAGCAGTAACATCCAGTAGGTCCATCTGAACAGTGCTCGAACGAGCACCTTCTGTGAAGTGAGGCAGTAGCTGTTTCTGTTCAGTGCTCGATCGAGCAGGTGTTTGCTTCGGACGAGCAGTCTCCGGCCAGCATTCATTGGATTCGTTTGTGAGGCTGCTTCAAGTGCTAGGAGCTGTTACATTCTTTTTAATTATGCCTTTAATCTTTGTATTAAGTGTTATCACTCATTAATGTAACAATCCTCTGTATAAAGAGGTCTCATATGCTCATCAAACTCAATCCACAAAATAACCCCAAACCATATATTAGCCTATCTCTTCTCTAATTGTAATACTCTATACCTGAGAGTTCTTTGACCTCCTTTGATAATATAAGAGATACTACACACCGAAGGACGTAGCCCAAGTTGGGTGAATCTCGTTAATTTTTTGTGTCGTTTTATTGCATTATTAGTTTATTATAATTTGTTTCACACAAGACTCCGCACTTTCGATCTTGGTGATATTAGAGGTTGAAACACAACGTTTTATCTCTAATTTAGCATCGTTTACAGATTCTTCGATATAGGATCACATTTGGGTTGTTTTACGATAGAAGCCACATAGGGGGCTGTAGGAGGAACAAAATCTGCAGTCAAAACACGCAGTCTATTGTATTATGTCCTGTTACAAATTGAAAGGTGAAAGTTGTACAAATGAAGTTTGAGATTTGGGGTTTAAATCTTCAGTTCTTCATACAAGCTACACATTTTAATTTTTGGTAATAATTTTCTTAAGATTAATAATTTAGTAGAATCCTTTTAGTTTAAATTTCCGACTATTTTGCTAGTATATTGACTATTTGACCCCCCTTAGTTTAAATTTCTGACTATTTGACCCCCCTTAGTTTAAATTTCTGACTTCGCCCCTAGATTCAACCTAGTCAATATTTGCAGATTTAGGCAAAATGAAAGTAGCTAGAATGTTTTTGTTGTTCTTTACCTTTTCCTGATCTGATTTTCTTGTGCTGACATCCATTCATAAATGGTTTCTACTCAAGTGAACTACATTGTATTTTAAAAAGAAACATTAATACAATACAAGATAGAATATGTTAACCTTCCACTAGTCTAGCTTGCCATAACACTTAAAAAAAATAAAAAATATACAAGTATAAAAGATGTAAAAGTATCAAATCTTTGAGTTACTGTAAGGAGATCCTAACAAGAACAGTTTCTACAATTTTCTATTTTGCAGTGTAACCCAAGAAGCAACGCTAGGAACACCGCGGGAAGAGCAATTGATAGTTCCTCCCTGCATCTTTAGCTACAAAACTTGTAAGTTTCAAGACGAGAAGTCATTGGCTCATGGAGAAACTGTGAGTCGTAAATGGTGGATGGGTCAAGTATAGTAGGGAATTTCACATTCTGGAATTGATATCCTGGATTGGTGTTAATTCCAGCAACAAAAATTCTTGCATCTCGGAGTATTGCTGCTGATGTTTGGTACATTCGAGGAATTGTAGTGGGTGCTAAAACCTTAAACAGTTTTCCATAAGGCTTCCAAGGGGAATACAAAAATGGTGTGAAAATTGGCTCATCAGCAAATTGCCATCCTGAAGTTCCTTTTTTAGCACCATTAAGGGTGATTGCATCACCTTTAGGTAAGTTCAACATGGAGCTCATAACATGAGCTGATGGCATTGTCTCGAGTCTCGATTTCCCATTTGGCTACCGGGTCTAGAACTTTGATCCGTCCACAAGTGTCTAAGGCCGGAAGGAAGATTCCTTCCTTCTTGGCCTTACCAAAGGCTAAAGGTTGTCCACCACCACAGACAATGATTTCTATATCGGGATTAGTGTCATTCTGCAGGTTAATTGGTAGGATTATAGAGCTTCCTGAGCCTGGATAGTTTCTAGCTCCACCGGGCAAATTAGGATATCTTTTAACTGTTCTGTTGGCTCGTATATCGAAAAGCATGGGCCTTGAAGTTTGCTAATATGAAGAGGTCCCATCTGGTGCAACTTGCAAGGTGGAATTAGAGGTTGTTCTCATGTATAAAAGTCTACTTTTCCTTGGCTGGGTGCTCCTTCTGGTGCAACGAATTCGTAGTTGAAAGCACGACGTGCACTAAACACTACGTAACGTCCATCAGCTAGCATTGTTTGGGTAGCATATATACCGTCTCATGTTTGATAGTTTTACATTCGATTCCCTCCAATCCCAGGTGTCGCATGATTTGTAGTATTTAATGATTTTCTCGCTTTCTTCCCACCCTCCTGTGTTTATTAGAGTACCATCTGGTGAAGTCCTCCACTTGAACACCAAGTATTAGTCAGCACCTGGAACAGCAACAAAAAATGTTGGGTGTAGGTTAATAGTTTATCTATGCCTTCATTATCCAAAGATATAAAGCTTAAAATATTGCATCAAATAGCGTAAAAACTGATAATGTAGCCATTTTGATTAGATCTTTCGTGTTGAAAGATATGAAGCTCAAAATGTTGTATCAGATACCGCGAGAACATAAAATATAGGCACTATTATGAACACGGAGGAGGTATGTATTGCATCCTTGATCTATATAGGATTGAGATATTTTTTGGTACAAGTTAGGCTAAGGGAAGGGGATGACCGAGTGGCAGCGAGTGAGCATGGTTTCTCTTGGAAAAAGTGGTACATGCTCCGATTGAAACAAAACTCGATTCTCAAGATAGAGGTTTGAACATATAGTTATTTTATACCATCCAAGCTATATAGTTGATCTAAAGATTTTATCAATTCTTTTGCTAGGAAACATTCTGAGACAAGAAGATATGAAAGCATAAAAGATGGTATGACCGTATGAGTAATATATGATGATATTAAGTACTTTGAGAGTTCTAACTTTTGGTTGCAATATCAAATTCAATAGCATGAGCATAAGAATGAAGTGTATTATTGGTGTTAGGAAGTAGTCGACAACGATCAGAAGGCAACTCACTAGCTGATTTACCTAATGAAGTTGCATCAAACATCACAATTCTGTCATTAGGCATCAACTGCAATTGCAAATGTGTGCCTCAAACTCTTGCATTCTCAACTGTCATTTCCCATTTTCCTGGGAAATTTGTTTCTGCTATTCCACATGCTAGTGGTTCTTGTTTGGGCACATCTTTAGCTGGCTCAGCTTGCTTTATGGGTTGCTCTGGAACCGTTTTGGGTGGCTCCGGCTGCTGTATGCATTGCACTGCCTCAGTTTTGGGTTGTTCGGGTTGCTGTATGGGTTGCACAGGCACAGTTTCGGGTGGCTCAGGTCGCTTTTTCTTCTTGTTTATGAGTTCCTTCTCTATTTTCTTGTTAAGTTGTTCGTGTAATTCATACCCACATTTTCTAATGATAGTGGAATTCATGCTTCAAGGGTATAAAATTTTTGTTCTTGATAATTCATATCATTATATCCTTGAGATTTTGGTTTAGATATAAAAAAAATATTTCTGTAAATTTTGCAAAAGGCATTTGAAGTCTAAACAACTTCATTAATACTTACTCCAACCGTACCTAGGTTGAGTTAGAACTTTCTTCTGGTTTTTCTATTTTGTTTATTATCAAACTAAAAAATTATGACATTATATTTTATTTAGTGGCTTTCCTAGGGGAGGTTTTATGCCCATTCAAGGTGCCCGAAATAAATATATTATATAGTTCATTAGTCAAGCGCAACTCAGTAGTAACATATCTTCCTGTACTATTGTTGATTAGGGATTTAAAACCTATCCACGTTAATTTTTTATAAAAATTTTGGTCCATATTTTATCATTAATGGTTATCTAAGAGCCTCAAATTACTAAACACCAAAAGTAAATAGGCCCCTATACACTTTGTTCTGACTACGGGCTTCTGTTCACACAAACTTATCTCAAAGAGTGACCGCAAGTATCACTACAAGAAAAAAGCTTTTGGGCAACAAAAGAATTTGTTGTATAAAAATGTTTTTTCGTTGCACAATACTATTTTCGTTGTGAAGTCGTTGCCTAAGGGTCGTTGCACAAGAGTATGGGCAACGATTTGTAAATTATTTGTCGCTCAAAACCATTACGTTTGTGCAACAACAAAAGAGTGTTTTGAGCAACAACATTGATTGTTGCCCATTGAAACGAGCTAGAGCAACAACTTTTGTTGTTGTCTAAGAAAACTACCAAGGGCAACGAACTTTGGTGTTGCTAAAAAAAAAACCATTTAGTGCGACGAAAATATTCGATGCCCACACAACTATCTAGTGCAACGAATTACTTTGTTGCCCGTATATGTTACCGAGTGCAATGAACGTTTAATTGCCCATTCAATTTTCTATATCTACGAGTTTTGAAGATGAAAATACATTTATCGCCTAATATATAACTAACCTCTTAAAATAATAACATTACAAGATTATTATAGCATAAATTTGCTATATCAATTGAACTTCAAAAATATAAATAATATATGAACACAAACTTGAGTTAAAATGAAAATGATATAACTCATTACATTATAAAAACCTAAAAATCCATATCTAAAACACAAAGATAAACCTCCAAGGCTCCAACTATCTTGATGAGGTAAAAAGTATTGCCCAACAAAATTAAAGATTCAACTATATAGTATTTACTAGATTCTAACATTAAAAGAAAACTATATCAAGTATACTAATGTATGCACATATTACTTCGATCGTATTATCTTTTAAATTCCATGCATCTTCTAATATTGAGTCCATCATTAAAATGTCTTCCTAATATAAATAATATTATATATATATATATATATATATTTTTTTTTTTTTTTTTATTTTTAATTTAATGCAAATAAATTATAATAAATTGAGTATCTATCTAATCTATCTAACAAATAAAAAAAAAATTAAAAAGAAAAAAAAGGAATCTTGTACCTGAAGTCAGAGATATTGAATCGACACACCGCCCACTAACGGGTCTTTCCCATTTTCTTTTCTTTTTTTTTCTTTAAAAAATATTTTCTTTTCTTTTTTGATGAACAAGAATTCGGGTAAGATTGTTTCACAATTTTTTTCTAAATGTAACTAAAATTAGACATCTTGAATGATGATTGATGAATAAATAGAAATGAGATCTCTAATTTGAGATTCAATGGTAAAACAATAAACTTGATTTTTCTGGGATAAATTTTGAGAGCCTTTAATGAAGAAATCACAATATAGTTGTTGGGAGGAAGAGTTATAGGTTACATAAGAAAACCTGTTATTGAAGTTGAAGCCTTGGTGCTGAAGCTTTCTTGTTTCATTTATCCTTGGTGAAAGTTGGAGCGATTTAGGATTAGTGGCCAGAGTTTTTAGAAAAACATTGAAATTTAAGGTAGGAAAATTATGAGTTTTTGTTGATAGAAGAAGGTTAGCCCAAAAATAAGGCTTTCAATCTGGGTTCTTTTCTGAGTGCTCTCAAATTCAAGAACAATCAATTTGATGGGTGTCCTTTGCTAATTCCAATAACATTTTCTTTATTCTTTTTCTAATCTCCTAGGTGGGTAATAGGTGTCCTTTATTTTGCTAATTTCAGGGTTCTTTTTTTAAAAATATTTCTCTCCTTATGTTTATTAGTGGCAACGAAAATTATAAATAAAAAATAATTATTTATTTTTATTACTCAAATTTAGATATTATGCAACCTAAAATAAAAGTTGTTGCCCAAAACATTTAATTCAACAACAAAAATATAATTTGTTGCACAAAATGTTTATTTTGTGCAATCAAAACTAAAGTTGTCGTCTATTATTGTAATTTGTGCAACAAAAATGAAATTTCGTTGCTCTATATGTTGTTTGTGCAACAACAAAATACTCGTTGTCCTTACGTTAAATTTAGGCAACGACAAAAAAAATTATTGCCCATATTTTGCCCAAAAGCTTTTTTCTTGTAGCGAGTGCACGGGTAGCGTAGCATAAAAACGGGTCGTGTCCATAAGGAGCGTGATGTAAGACTTAGGGCCTTTTAGGTGTTGAGGGAACATGCCAACGTTTTTTTTTATGACTATTTGGGTCTAATATTTTGTCATTAATGGTTAACTAAGGGCCTCATATTACTAAACATCATGAAGTAAATAGGACCCATATACACTTTTATTCCGCCCCTGGGCTTCTGTCCACACAAATTTATCTCAAAGAATGAGCGTAAGAGCACAGGTAATGCAACACAACACGGGTTGTGTTCACGAGGAGTGTAGTGTGAGACTTAAGACATATTTAGGTGTTAAGGGAATATCTGATGAAAGAAAACTATTACTATAACTATGAAGATAACAAATAAAGAAGCACGATGGGGTTAACTGGATCACTTGTGATGGCTATTATATGGTAAAGGGTTTGATTTTCTTTGATTTGATTAGAGATATATAGGACATAAAACAAAGAGCAATTTGATCCTCGATAGGCACGAGATTGTCTCTAAGAATTTCACCTTCCTCAACCTTGTGAGTGAAGGCCAAAACCTCAAGCAACATTTCCTACATCCGTCAATCTCCCTACCCTCCTAGGTGAGGGTAAGACTCTTAGTTGATGGGGTATTTGCAAGGTTCAACCCTCGTTGATCCTTACTTTCAAATATGTTCATTGAGTAAGAATCAAACCTTTTCGAGATCGAACCTTTGTTGGTATCTCAAGGATGATCTTAATCAGCCTTTAGCAATGAACGGGGTGGGGTCGGGTAACGTATCTCCCAAGTCTCAAAATGTAACACCGTGGCCTTTCGGACCGCCGATGACTATTCATGGAGACTGTAAACTAGTCCCACAGACCAACACAAGTCTTCCCAGCGCACTTTGGCCTCACTTGTGCCCGGAAAAACTTCTCAGGAGGTCACCCATCCTAAGATTGCTCCCTAACAAGCACGTTTATCTGTAGAGTTCTTAGCAAATAGGCTCCCACGAAAAGAAGATGCACCTTATAGATATGAGTAGTCTATCAATCTCTTTTCAAGCTAAATCTAGGTATCACACAAAATAAAAGATAGGGCAAAATCATTGAGAAAGAGTAAAATTGAAAATAAGGCAAATTGGGTGGATGGACGGAATAATGCTTATCTCTGAAACCTGTTTGATTAGCATTAATGATGTCCTATCACTAATCTAGTACAACGGGTCATGTTTCACACCAACTGTTTTAAGAGATTAGAGTCAATAATTTTACTTCTTTAGCAAAATTAATATACTGTTTTACACATTGAAATGCTAATAAATCATATAAAGTTAACAGTTAAACCTTAATTAAATTATTAACTTTTTCTAATTGGTTCGTCTAATCCTAGATCTAGAATATAGTTGCACCTTATAATGCTAATTATCAACCTACGTCGGTCCAATTTTTTAAAAAATAATGATAAATAATAAATAAGGGTAAATTTTACAGCCCTTAGGGCTGTAGATAAAAATTAACAAATTCTTTTTAGCATTAATAATTTTAAATTTTTAAGAGAATCTAATTTAAAAATTGGAAAACAATTAATATTTTATATAATGATTTTTAACTTCCCAAAAAATAATAAATGATAAAATAATAAAGTATAATTAAATGCTTATATTTTCAAAGCAAAAATAATATTAAATTAAATAAATTAAATACAAGATTCCTTCTTATATACAACCCTTAGGGTTCTATATATCATTTTCCAATAAATAATACTAAATATTATTGTAAAAATCAATAATTAATTATCAACTCCGCATGAGCAGCGTTGATACTGTTGTTAATAAGATCATCCATGGTGTGCGGATTCGACTTGTGAGCCTCTATCCTTTGGAGAGCTGCCAAAGATGGTTTTTAGAGTTTTTTGATGTTTAAGCTTGTATTGTTTATCTTTTCTTGAGGTGTCTTTCCTCTCTCTATGCATATGAATAAGAGTGAGATAATTCAACCATTTCTAAAAGGTGGGCTTTATGTTCATATCTGATGCACAATAAGAGAGGGGTAAACCCTTTTTCTTTTGCACTGCATGACTTGATTTGTTCAATGGAAATTGTTCTTTGTCCAAAAAAAATTAATAATTTGATTTCTCATAACCAAGTTTTAAGAAGAAAAGGGTTTTATTTGCATCTCAAAGGTTGGATGAAAATTGCAATAACACTAATGTTTGATGTCCCTATCTGCTATCTATAATAAGTTTATTTTTCTTAATTATTCTATACTAGGATTATACCCGTGCAATGCACGTTCTAGGTTTACTTTTAGTTTTATAAATTGTTTTGGCTAATAATATGTAGGACCTTTTACAAAATTCAACAAAATACTCATATGAAATCTTTCACCATTGCATGATAAGGCATGATAAATTGATAATTCTTATAAAGCTAAAAACAACATTATTAATATTAGTATGAATATGAATTTATAGACTCTATGTCAATAAAACCACTTTAAATAAAACTCTTCATTGACAATTTAGATTGCATTAGGGAAGATGAAGAGATGAGTTCCAAAACAACAATCAATACTATTAGAGTGACATTTGGCAAAATGGTTTTAAAATAGTGACACTTGTCACAATTGTTTCTGAATTAGTATATTTATATTTATGATGATAATGATAATGATAATAAAATATTTGTGTGTTTAGTTTTTTTATTTATGTAAAAAAATAACATTAATTATAAATCTACAAGGAGATTGGCCTACAAAAATAATCTCAATTATTATAACTTAAGCTCCAAATCCACATCTAAACCACTTCCACTTGCTTCCGAATTTGGGTTGCCAAAGTTCATCGCCTCGTTAAAACTCTTGCTACTAGGGTTTTTCTGTAGAAAAAAAAAAGATTTTATGCATGAAATTTAATATTGGAAAAATATTAATTAATTATAATTTAATGATTAGAAAACATTTCAAAAGGAAAATATGAATACCTCAACATTGCTTAAAAGATGCCTAGTAATTATTCCTGCTGGTTGAGGAGGTAATTGTTGGGTCTCCCCGACCATGTAAAAACTGTCATTAGGATTCAACCTAATTATTATACAGGAATAATACAAAAATAAGTAACATTTTTATTTTATTTTTGTATATAGGGTAGGTTATACACTAATCATCATAATCATAATCATAATCATAATCATAATCATAAATACTAATAAAAAAACTGAAAAATAACTTATGGCGACTTTTTTAAGTTTTTCAAATAAAGTTAAAGTTAAATTAGGTAAATATATTTTTAGTAAGGTCATAATTGATTGTGTGGAAATTTATATTCTTCAATAAATTTAAACTAAACAAGATAACTATTAAAAGATTTCTTTACATTAATTCTTCAAACCAAAATAAAAATCTTTAAGAAATCAATTGGATAAAAAACATTTTATACTCATGTAAAAAGTTATTTTTCAAAAGAATATTTATTTAAATTGTCATAATCATATCATTCTAAATACTAATAAAAGAACTAAAAACATTACCCATGACAACTTCTTAGAGGTTTCCTTAATAAATTTAAAGTTATATTAGGTAAGATTTTTTTAGTAAAAGCTATACATTGATTGCGTGGAGATTCAATTTCCTCAATAAATCAAAACTAAATAAGATAATTATTAAATAATTTCATTATATTAATTTTTTATACTAAAATAAAAATTTTAAGAAATTAATTGTTTGAAAAAAATTTATACGTAATTGTAAATTTTTTTTAAAAAGTAGTTTATTTAAATTATTAAATTTTGTTTGAATTAGTTCAAAATTATAACCGAATCACAAATTCTTACTTGAGACCGTCTATACGATAGACGTCTCAAGTTCTTGGGCTGACCCAATTTATAAATTAAAAAAAAATTAATTGGTGGTTTTGCAAGTTAAAAGAAAGATATGGGTTGGGCTCTTAAGAGACGTCTATACGATCGACGGTCTCTCAAGAGAGTACCTGTAACCAAATAAGTTAGATTAAATCGACTCAAAATAAACTTATGTAGTGTTTGGAGTATTTCATTTCAAATTATGGATTTCAATTATGAAATCATAAATGAAGAATTGAGAATGACAAGGTTTGGGTAGTCATTCTCAAATCCTTAACTTTAACTACTTGGAAAACAATAGTGGAATTTGATCCAAATCCAAATTTTAAAATTTTTGATTTGTCAAACAATAGATTTTAGCTAATTCCATATTTCCAAATGAAATCATAGTTCCCAAACATAGCATTAATTCATTCATACATCATTTGTTTTTTTTTTTACTTTATTGAATTCTAGAAGACCATAAAAAATTTCTTTTAGTCAAATTTACGAGCTCAATTAGATTAAATATTCTAATAAGTTATATTATTATCCTAATTAATTATTTTATTAAAATATGTAGTATTTACTTTTCTTAAACTAAAGAGTTTTTTTTTCTTGTATTTATTCATTGAAAATTTTATTTATATATGTCTCTATCCTAAACTCCGTGCATTTCACATGCTTCTAAACTAGTACTACATCAAGACAGAGATAATTAATAAATCACCCTTATATGTCCCCATTCTATAGAAGGTCTTTTGGGATTTTATTTTAACTTTTTCTTATATTTTTATTATAATATTATATATTTTGTCTTTTTATGGTTAAATAACTCTTATTGTTTAGAATTTTCTATTTCTTATATAATGAGATTTAAACCTTTATATATCACAACTTGTGATTTAAAAAATCCTTAACCACAAAAATAATTTATAATTTCAAGTACTCCCTCCTTTTTTTTCTCGTTTACTTTTTGCACAGTTTTAAAATTAAATATTGAGACTTAATTATATATAAATACACATCATAATAAATTATAAAAAATATATAGTAAAAAGTATACATTAAGACAAATCTAGCAAGATCTCATAAGACATATTTTAAATCTATATATGTCTTAAAAATCGTAATCAATTTTCTCTCTTTAAAATAGAATATTCTAAACGAAATATTTTAGTATAATATTTTCAGCACGTATTTTAAAAAAATTTACTTGGAAACATTTTTTTTTCTTTGAGATAAAATATAAATATTTAATTTTAGATCTGAACAAATATGGTATGAAATCCTAATTAATTTGAGAAGGAACAATGCATACCTCGTTGTATTACATGGCTGGGATTCAGCATATCTGATTTCGCTTCCCCTTTCATCGATATGATTTCCCATTCCTATCTGCATTATTATTTATAATTCAATTTATTAACATTTTTTTTCCAATAAATATATATGGTATAAAATTTTTTTTAGGAAACTTACTCTAATTTAATATCACACTCTTTCACAAAAAGTTTACACATATGCCATTTTTACTTTAAACATATTTTTACAGTATTTTAAAAATATATTGTAATCTACTATAACTAAAATCTCAAACGGTGACACGGTGTTACTTTTAACTATCTTATTTTCTTAATAAAATTCATTCAAATCTTTGCAAAATGTTAATAAAAATCTTCTCTTATAATCAAAGTTTCATTACCAAGGAAAATGTTTATCCTTGCAAAATGAGACAGTTAGTGAATTTTGATATATAAAAAAAGTCTAAATAATTCGGTATAAATTAAATAAGACCTTGAATATCATCTATTCTTGCCACAAAGTTTAATTACAATATCAAATTTTGAATTTAATCTAACATATACTTATGAAAATTATTGCTTTGGTATCCATTAAGTAAAAAAGAATAAAAATAATAACACTAAATATTTCTTGACGTTTTCGCTTTAATATTTTTACTGCCTGTTTGGTTAGTGGTACTAAATGGTGGTAATGAGAATGATGTATAGTGTAAAATTTCATCAAAACTTTCAGATCTTTCCCATGATAATGAAATTTTGATCACAAAAAAAGTTTTTTTGTTTACAAATTTCCAATACCACATCTCTCAATGGTAATGCATTGAAATTATGTTTTAAAGAAAATGTGATGGTTGAAGTTGAACAAACATTGCCGTCAAGGTAGGCAAGAGATTTTTCAACCAAAATTAAACTAGTTTTTCATTCTCATTACCACCGTTTATTACCACTTACCAAAAGGGCCATTAATTTAGTCGAACTCATAGGATTAAATTGATAATTCGATCTAATCTCAATTGAAATAAAGTTCAATTCACCCTATCCTACTCTAATAAAAAAAATACCATGTAGTTATTGGGATGGTGCAGGCAGGCATAAGAAGGCGGCACCGGAGGGTAACAAAATGGAGGCAATGCTCCTCCCATGGATGATTGCTGTAATGCTGCTTGATACTCAGCTTGAATACTCAACTCCTCAGTAACCTGCTACATGATTATATTTTTTTAAATAAAATAATAAAATTAAGGAAAATGGTCAAAAAGTACCGAATAATTTTTTTTTTTACAAAAAGTATCTAATAAAAAAAGTTTTGCCAAAAAATACCTAACAGAATTTTTTCTTTTCCAGAGAGTACCACATAACGTTTCCTTCCCTTGACCGTCAAATATAAAGGTTGACTGGTCAAAATCAAAAATTCTTCTTCCTTATCTTCAATTTTTTTTCAATTTAATTTCGATTTGAGTAAAAAGTAGCCGAAGAAGATAGTGAGGAAATTGAATTGGAAAAGAAAATTAAAGATGATCGAAAAAGAAGAAATTTTGATTTTGACTAGTCAACCATTATATTTAACATTCAACTGATACTCTTTGGAAAAGAAAAAAAAAATTTATTAAATATATTTTGACAAAACTTTTTTATTAGGTACTTTTTTGAAAAAAAAAATTAATCAGGTATTTCCCGACACTTTTCCCTAAAATTAATCAAAAAATACACCCAAAACCAAAACCAAAAAAACCTTCATAAATTTAGTGAAAAATCCTAAAATTGATGATGATTTATAATGCAAAAAAAGAAATAAAATGTAAAGATAATTAAAAAGAGAAAAAAAAGAACCTTAAATGAAGAACTAAAAAAAGAATCTGGGTAAGAAAGTTGAGGGTTAGGATAGATACCCATACCCATACCCATACCCATACTAGCCAATTGGGTATGTAACCTTATTTTCTCTAATTGAGCAACACCAAGTCCTCTTTGAGGCTGTTTTGTTTTCTCTGAACTCTTTCCCTTTTTTGAACTACAACAAGATGAATTGTTTTTTGTTTCATCACCTAAGTAATTTTCCATTGCCCTCTTCTTTTTTTTTTTTTCTTTTTAATTTCAAAATCTTAAAGAAAAAATGAATGAGAAATTGACTTTGACTTGATTCAATGTTTTACCCCCTTTTTAAAGCTTTAGAAATTCACCCACCCACCCCTTTGTAAGTATTGCTTGGCTGGATCAGATTTTTTGAGATTTATTAGTATATACACTTTCTATTGTAAATGGATTTTCTACCTCTTTTTTGTGATTTTCTATCCTCTTTTGGATAATTATGACCCTCCATATCAACTAAATACTTGTTATCTTTTTTCAAAGGATTATCAATATAACTTACCATATATATGAGGGTTATATCAACAATAAATAATAATAATAATAAAAAACCCCTTTTTATGATATAAAAACTAAAAATAATAATAATAATAATTAAATAATAATATAAATATCAATAATAATAATAATAATAATAATAATAATTATTATTATTATTATTATTATTATTATTAAGATCTGGTTAACAAACGCCTACCGAAGGTTTGATAAATCATTTTAATTTAAATAGTAAATAATAATATATTATAAATTTTTAATTATATAAACATTTATTATACTACCTAATATAGCATAAAATCTAAAATTTAACACCAAATCATGTTTCAAAATATGTTATATATTTGTCTATCTTTTATTTTGTTTCCTAATTTACTCTTATAATAATTAATTAGTATTATCATTTTTGTTGACAAATGTCTCCTGTTTGTATCAATTTGCTTTTTTTGAGGTGTTTTCTTTTCTTTATGCATATGACGAGTGAAATGGTTCAATCCTTAACTCTCTAGAAGATGAGTTTCATTTTCATACTGATGCACTGTAAAAAAGTTGGTTAGCCCACCATAATTTTCGCATTGTATATATTGGTTTGTTCAATGAAAATTTTTTCTTTGTTCAAAAGTATAATGATAATGATAATATTAATAATAATAGTAAGATTATTATTATTATTATTATTATTATTATTATTATTATATTATTTTAGGTATATTATGATTTATGATTTTGATGTCTATAGTTGGATTGATTTGTTCTTTTACTGCAATTTAAACTATATATAGAGGGTGAGATAAACAATGCTCAATCTCCGATCTCATTTCGATTTTATATTGATGTACAATAGATTTGAAAATAAATACCTTTTTAATAGACTTTTACTAATAAAAATAGTGGCAAATTCAGGAACTTTTATATTCGTCTGATCTCATATAGATTATTACTGATTACTGCAGTCTTGGATCGACGTAACAAGATTGCTTATATAACTTTTACTGGTATACGAATCTGTGCAATACACAGATTTTTAAATATTGACATGTTAGAAAAGGATTAACTTTAAGGGGTGTTTGGCAAATTAGCTTATTGAGCAATTTTAGCTTATTTGGATATAAATAGAGGTTGGGTGGTCAAACCAGCTAAAGATAGTGTTTGGTAAATTAACTGGTTGAAACAGCTTATTGATATGAATAAGCTGTTTTTGAACAAGCTGCTTATAGCAGCGGGTTCAAAATCAGCTGGTCAAACCAGTTAATAAAATCAGCTGGTCAAATCAACCACTATAATCAGCTAGCTATCAGCTACCAACTATCAGCTATTTGCCAAACACCCTCTTAGTTTTTTATTTAATTTTTTATAATAAAAATTTAAGAGTAATTCATAACTAATTAACATACTAATCCCTTCAATTCTATTAGATATTCCATTTGCTTGGACACGGTTATTAAGAGTGTGTGAGGTCCATTAGAAAGTGAGTAGTTTTTTTTTGAGTAGTTGGGGTATTTTAAATGATTATATTAATTGTAAAGGTGGTAGTAGGGATATTGTAAGTAGTAAAAGGGGGTATTTTGGACATTACTTGTGTGAACATGGGGTATTTAGGTGAAAAAATTGACAAAAAATGAAATGTGACAATTAATATGAATTTGTCAAATAAGAAAATGTGACAAGACAACTAAATAGAATCGGAGGGAGTAAAATTTTTAAAAATATACCTAAAATAATAAAGAAACATAATATTATAATTATACCATTTTCAAAAACTTTACTAAAACAACTTAGTATAGGGACTTAATTGTCATAAATGATCTTTAATATGGTAATAATATTTTTGTTTAATTTTTTGGAGATTTTAAATTCTAGTTGTAAACTTAATGCCACATAAGCACAGAACCTACCATACTTTGACATTTGGCAAGAGTGCTATAAACATGACATTTGTCATTAAGCAACTCTTTTATTTATATAGTTGTATGATGATATGATTTTAAATTTTAGTTGTAAACTTAATGTCACATAAGCACAACACCTACCATACTTTGCCATTTGACAAGAGTGCTATAAATATGACAATTGTCATTTAGCAACTCTTTTATATAACTGTATGATGTTTAATTTTATGGAGATTTTAAATTCTAGTTGTAAACTTAATGGCACATAAGCACAACACCTACCATACTTTGCCATTTGACAAGAGTGCTATAAACATGATATTTGTCATTTAGCAACTCTTTTATATAACTGTACGATGATTCACAAGAATTTGTGTATATTATATTATTTATTTCAGAGAATAGAATGCAATGCACTTTCAGAAAAATAAATTTTTACATGCCAAAACAATTAGCTTACATTGGCGAATTTAACACTTTGTTTACAACAGGAAAACTTGAACGCTTAGGGTTACAATGTGGACCAAAAAAACTGAGGGTCAGCACATGAAATTCCCATATAAATTTATTACTTATTAGTGTATTATAAATAACTAGATAGATACCCGTGCTATGCACGGAGATTAGAAAAAAAATAGAGTTAATTTTATACTTGTATAATATTTGTTTTAATGATTATTTACTATGTCAATTTATTTTTGTCGATTGGTTGTTCAACGGACAACAACTCACTCTTTGACCTCTTTTAGCTAAAACTTAGTCAAGTGAGATCTTATATTTATTTTTCTCATAACTATATTTTTATGAATAAATTTACTTTAAAGTTTTTAATAAAATAATTTAAATTTAATTTTTATAATAAAGCTTAATTTTTTTGAACAATTAAATAATTTTTTTGAATTTTTTTTAAAAAGAGTCAAAAGTATTACAAATTTGAGCTCATTTAAAAGATGTTGAAAAAAATATTACCCTTCATATAATTATTTTTTTAATTATTTATAATTGAAAATACCTATTTATTATATAAAACTAATTTTTTTAAGCAAATAGGAATATGAAGTAGATAAGTAGCAAGGACATGAATTTACATATCAGTATAATTATAAAGATATAATTATTCTACAAATGATAAATAATCTTGAAAAATAATTTTGGTATATCAAGATATTATTCTCTTTTATATTCGAAATAATATTAGAAAATAATACAAATTTATAAAAGTAGCCATGTTTCATTTTGCTATATAAAGCAATTATTATTTTTTACCAAGACAAATACTTTGGAAATAATACTATATACCAAATCTTCTTATGCACATTAAATTTTACTATATTTAGGAAATAATTTTCACTGCAAATTCACCTGCCAAACCAATTAAAAATGAGCGGGAAAATTTTCGCTGAGAGTCTGACACGTGTTAACCCAGTTTCTTCATTAGTAGTTTTTATAGATTATAGATAGATAGATAGATAGTTTAAATTTTAATTTGATCCCTTAACCTTACATTATAAATGTGTTACTCTAACCATTAAGTTATATAGTAATTCTTGTAATAATTTTACAATTTTAAACTATATATCTTATCTTATCTTATATCACAAAAACTTGCGTGAGACCGTCCCACTCGTGAGGCGCATCTTATTGGTCCGGTCCAATTGTATATAATTTTTTTTAGGAAAAATTGACATTAATAATCCAACCTTTCACTCATCCGCTATGAATAATCCCACCTTTTGATTATTTTCTATTAATTCAACCTTTGTTATAAATTTGCCTACAGCATACCTTATTACTAATAATGGGTTATAATAGGGTATGTTCCTAGCAAACTAAGATAAAGGTTGGATTATTCACAGCAAATTAAGGGCAAACGTTAGATTATTAGAAAATAATGAAAAGGTTGGCTTATTCACAACGGATGAACAAAAGGTTGGATTATTAATATCAATTTTTCCTTTTTTTATCAATTTTATAAATTAAGATGTCAATTTGAAGACTTACAAGACCAATTTGAAGACTTAAAAGACCAATTTCAAGGATTTAAAATTGACATTTTAAGTCATTCAATTTGACAATTTTAACACTTAAAAGGTCAATTTTTATACTTAAAAAGCTAATTTTAAGACTTAAAAGACCAATTGTAAGACTTAAAATTCTCATTTCAACTTTAAAGTAGGATGATTCAAACATTAAAGTTGATATTAGAAACTTAAAAAATTGACCTTATACGTCTTAAAATTGGACTTTTAAGTCTTAAAATTGTCCTTTTCAATCTTAAAATTATTATGTCAGAATATTCAAAAAAACTTATTGAACTTGGGCCGATTGCACGATTAAAACCGTCTCACAAGAGTATCTGATCTTATATTGATAAGAGGGGTCAAAACGATCGGAAACCGGGCCACCCGGCCCCAAGTAACTTCGCCCCTGTTAGCTTCTATGGATCATGTCACAATTTGTTAGTAATTAACTATGCTTTTTAGACGTGTTGGTAATTAGGTGACAAATTTTGATAATTAGGGGAGCTTTATTTGTAATTGACATATTTTGTACATGTCTTACGCTATTTGTTCCAAATGCAATAATTTATTATTTTTAATTTTTTGGTGAGAGTAAAAAGAAATGAATAGTCGATTCTATAAACTTATTTATGAAAAGTGGTAGTGTGGTACATTCTCTAACCAAGACATGAGTGACTCTATTTACTCACTAATTATACTCCCTCTAATTTACTAAAAATGAGACATGTTTTTCCAATTTTATAAATTAAAATATAGATTAACTCTATTTACTAACTAAATATTAGAAAATGGATATATATATATATATATATATATATATATATATATATATATATATATATATATATATATATATATATATATATGACCCTGTTAAACTTTAACTCTTATTGCTTCCATGTAGAAAACAATTTATAAATTATTACCACTCGCATTTCCCTAAAGCTGGTTGCTACCACATTGAATTTCCCATTATATTATCAACAATTATAGACATTGTTACGGGGTCAAATAATAAACCCGTGATTTATTTAGTCAAACCATAAACCGTCCACCTTAGTCTAATAACTTCCTAAAATAACTATCTCATACCACCGCAGCGTAACTTCCATTTACTGCAGTAACCGATGGTAACCGCCCACTAACATCTACCTTCTCCATTATAATCCAACCTCTCCAGAAATAACCTTCTTCTACTACTATAAATAGAGATAGCCAGCCTCATTTGCAAAAAAAGCTTAGATCTTCCTACCAATACTCCACAAAAACATCCACCCTCCTACTTACAATTTATACTTAACAAAATATTCCTTCATGATCTGAACTCATCCTACAATCCGTTATGTTGTTTTCATTAATTATCATATATTCATTACTTTCGGTTTTCCGATCTGACTTGAGCGTCGGAGGGGTTTTCCGGGAAACCACCTCCGGGCATGGCTAACATTGTATTGCAGGATTTGAGGTTTCATCAGCGGAAGGATCATTAGCACTTTGACAATCGTCCCCGATTACACCTATCTCCAGGTATTTTAAGTGTCTTTTGCACTTCCTCGTTTCATTATCGAAACAGACATAATAAATATACATAAAAAATTATAAATTAACAAATATATATTACTCCCTCCGTTCTTTTAAGTTCTTCCACCTTACTATAACGGATAGTTTTAAAAGTTCTTCCACTTTAGAATACTTTCTATTTTTGGAAAGCTTTCATCTCACTTTTACCCCTTAAAACCCCCACTTTTCTTACTTCACACTACTATTTAATTATTTTCCCTCTCATACTTCCAATACAATCATTACTTCACACTACTATTTAATTTTTTCACTCATACTTCCAATACAATCAATACTTCATACTACTATTATTTAATTAAAATAATACCCACTACAATTTAAAGATTCTCTCAACCTTTAATATTTGTGAAAAACCCAAAGTGGAAGAACAAATAAGATCGGAGTGAGTATATAAGATACATAAGCTTTACAAAAATGAATGACTAAGTTGTTGTCCATCCAAAATGTAACCACAATAAAAAATGTTTTGTAAAATTTCCGTATAAAATTGTGTTTTAGCGAACTAAAATCTAACGTTTTCTAAACAATTATTTCGATTGTAATAACCCCTCTTTCTAAATAAGAAAAAGATTTGCGAAAAAAGTCTTTTAGACAATTGTCATTTACTCTTAAATAAATAAGAAGACCAATATAAACCTTATAAACCTAACAAGAAATTCATGTGGCAGAGAAAGTCATATAGTCCACTCTCACAATTCCAGCCTACACGGTGGTGACCATATTTTCATCGACCATCTGTATAAAATATAAATCCACAATTAGTAGGGAGTAACTAGACGTCCTTTCTAATCATAAAACCCACACAATGTTATCTCTAAATACAAAGAACTTACCCATTAGTTATATATGAAGATATAAATCCAACTTAAAACCAGTCGACGTTTGAAAAAAAATATATTTAAAATAATTAAAACTTTAATTTAATTTAAATTCCATAAATTGATTTAAATAACTTAATAAATCAAACAAGTACGGTTTCAAAAATTTTTGAAAACATAATTAACAAGTGGAGAAGGAACGCACGTTGGTATTAAATATCCACAAGATGGCCTACACTAACACCTCCTAAGATTTGTCGGGCAAACTCAATCTATAAAATAGACTTGTCTTAGAATGGTGAATTCTCCACAAGATGGCCTTATTTTGTTAATTTCTTCCAAAAACATCTAAATGTTTTTTTTTTTTTGCTCAACAACCTAGATTTTAAATTTAAAGTGTAGACTAGTGTGACTATGATAGGTTAAGTATGAATAAATTCAAACATTAACTACAAGTCAAAACTTCTTTCCTATAATTTAGGATTGAGATTTTTAAGCATTTGGACATTCATAATTATATACTTGCATTAAATATAAATTACAAAATTATATAAAAAATATATAAATATGCAAAACTTTATAAATTAAAACAATATAGAACAATATTAGTTAACATTGAATAACCCAAAAAATTGACATCTTACTTCCTCAAAGGTTTTAATAGAATAAAGTACATCTTTCATAATTAAAGGTCCCTTACAAATAAATTTGCTAAACTTAATATAAATTACATCAACAATATTGTATAAGTTTAACAATAATAGCTAACCTAATAAAAAAGTAGTCTTTTAATACTCAATAACAGCTAAATAATGTAAGCATTATCTTAATAGTTAGGGACCATATCATACAGAAAACATATATTTTATCAAATGTCATGAATCATATGATATACTATAATAATATGATGTTGCTGATATTGCAAGGCAGCTTTTATATTTAAATTCATATTCAAACGCACAAATAAATGTTATTTGAATTGAACTGAGAAAAAATAATATTCTATTCCGTTATATTTTACTTGTATCTAATAATTAATAATGATATTTTTCTATATCGTAAAATTAGTTATAAGTATTTTTAAAATTGGTGATATATTCTATTTATTTGAATTCCCTGAGTCAGCATCATACATATATGCATGAATTGTAGTGTTTATTATATATAATATATAATAATAATATAGATTATTAGAATTTATTTAAATGTATTTCTTATCATGACAATTGACAAATAGTTCGCTAATTTAGCTATTATATACCTATTTATATCATATTTGGTGCACTTAGTCATATAGCAAGTAAAAGAATTGAAATAGGGTGGGTGATGGTAATTAAGTAGGTAATTCCATCCTAAAAAACCGGTGGGGGATCTTAATTAGGCTAATTTAAGTAAAAGGAGGTCTAGACTATTGTCCAAATACAAAAATTAGAAGGGTAAAATTCAAACTCCAACTTATAAATTACAAATTATACTCAATTAAATCATATCTTTTTATTATAGTTATTAGATAATTTTTATATATAATGAGTGACCGAAAACTTTTATAGGATATATGTCTCTTTAGTCAATAACATAACAAGTTGAAGTCTGAATCCTAAAGGATTTGAATCGGTTATAGTAACTAATAACATAGATTAATTTTCGTGTTTTCCATATAAAAGTCATGTTCATTTAGTCTCTTATATAATCATTGCTTGTAAGAGCTATATAGAAATGTAATCTTCAAACTAATACCATATTTTTTGAACAAATTAAAGTTGGTCATAGCCTCCACATTGATACATGTATGCTTCTTTATATTTTTGGTGTTTAGGAGATTTCTTGTTAGATTTTCTTTTATGTATAGAGTTTCCTCTCCGCCAATTTAGTTATCACATTTTTTTATTGTCACATTTTCTTTTTTGTCAATTTTTTTTTTACCTAAATACCTCATATTCACACAAGTAAAGACCAAAATACATCCACTTTTACTACTTACGATTAGAGGTGTTCAACGGGGCGGGTCGTGTCAAAGGTTAAACGGGGCGGGGCGGGTCAAGCCCATTTAAATCCGACCCACTTTGACCCATTTTTTAAAAGTTAATAAAAATAATTTTTTATTATATTTTATAACCCGTTGGGTCGATCCATTTATGTTTATAATAATATCATTTACAAATTTTTAAAAAAAGTGGCAAATTTTTTTTCGCAATTAATTCTTATAATTATCCGACCCGACCCGACCCTTTACACCAAGGCCCGCTAATGACCTGCCTCATTATTGACCCGACCCGCTAATGACCCGTTAAAATGTGATCCGACCCTTGACCCGTTGGGTCAACCCGCCCCGTTGAACACCTTCACTTACGATACTCCAAGTCTCCAACTACCACATTTACAATTAATTCAATCAATTAAAATATCCCAACTATCACCTTTTTAATGGATCCACACCACCCTTAATAACCGTATCCAAACAAATGAAATAACTAAATTGATTCTTTGATATTTTTGTGGAAGCAAGTAATTAAGTGGATTTGTTCAACCACTTACCTCTTAAAAAATTAAGCGCTTACAGCGACTTCCGTTGCTACCGATAATGATGATCGTGGAACCCTTTAAACTTTCTATTAGGTTACTCATCCGATCCCTTCGCTGCTCGTGACCAATTGTGCATATATTATTCGACTAATTGTTATTAATAAGAATTCATTATTTGCAATTATATAGTAGCAGTAGCAGAAGCAACAATAATTTAGTATATTATTAATATTAGTATTCGTATTAGTCAAATTATTTTTAATATATGTATTGTTTAAGTCTTTGTATTCATAATATTATTATTATTATTATTATTATTATTATTATTATTATTATTATTATTATTATGTTAGTCATATTAATATAAAATTAATTAGAATAATCTTAGTCATATTAGTATTATACAAGGAATAAGTGAAATATATAACCTACCATCAAAGAACTAACAATAGAGTTCAGCTAAAACCAAATCTAAGTCCTATTTTTTATTGTATTCAAACCTAGATTTTGATCCAAAAGGTATGAAAAATTCGGGTCTGGATAGAGTTTGGCGGGTTTAGGTTCTGAATTTGATTCTAAACAATTTTTTTCTGAAAAAAAACTTTTAGAAATATATTATACAATGTCGTACATTCGTATAAAATTATTTATACATATTGAACTAATAAGGACCTTTTAATACTTTATACTAATTGAACGATAAAAAATATAAATTTTTCCAACATTCAACTTTAACAACCACATTTCAAATTACATTTTGCTAAATTATTTATATATATATGCTATATATATATATATGTATATATTATATATATATATATGTATATAATATATATATATATATGTATATATATATATATATATATATATATATATATATATATATATGATATATTATATATATATATATATATATATATATATATATATGTATATGTATATGTATATGTATATGTATATGTATATGTATATATATATATATATATATATATATATATATATATATATGATATATATATATATGTATATATATATATGTATATATGTATATATGTATATATGTATATATATATATATATATATGTATGTATGTATATATGTATATATGTATATATATATATATATATATATATATATATATATATATGTATGTATATCAGGTAAATAATTAAAATAAACGTCAGTAATTATGTTTTGATTTTAAAAATCATGTATTTGGTAAATTTAATACATTAGTTACTACTTACATTATTATTTGAAACTGTTTTTATATATATTTTGCACTAACAAATTCATACATTGCACGAGTTTCTATACTAGTTTCTACTAATTATATTGCTTTTGGTTGTTAATTTCTACTAATTATATTGCTTTTGGTTGTTAATCTAACAAATTATGAATGCAATCAGACCGACTTTGCTATATGGGACCGAATGCTGGCTTGTAAAGAAGAGTTTTGAACATAAGATGGAAGTCACAGAGATGCGTATGTTGCGGTGGATGTGCTGGCACACTTTGATGGATCGAATTAGGAACCAAGAGTTTAGAGACAAACTAGGTGGTTTGGACATGTGAAGAGAAAGACTTTCGACGCCCCTGTGAGGAGAGTCGAAAGCATTATAGTAGAGGGTAAGAGGAGTCGAGGAAGACCCAGGAAAACTTGGGAGGAGCAAATAAGAGTAGACTTACGTGAGTTAAACCTCTCTAAGGACCTAACTAGGGATAAGAGTAGTTGGAGGCGTCTTATCCAGGTCTTAGACTTCGACTTTTCTTCTTAGAGTCGTTAGCGGCATTCGTGCTTTCTTGCTTGCTCTAGTTCCTTGTGTGTTTTGTTTGTTATTTTTCGTTTTCAAGTTTTATATTTGTTTTACATGCGTATTGGATCTATTATGCGTTGTTTTTCACCTTTCGTGGCAGGTACGTATCTTCATCTTCTTTGAGCTGGAGGACTCTTCTTTTGGTCGTGCTCTCCTTTACGGGTATGAGTTGCCGCTGTCCTTTCCTCCCCAGACCCTGCCCATAGTTTTCTATGAGCGGGATATACTGGGTATGATGATGATGATTATGATCTAGGACAAGGAAATTACTAATTTCACCTCCAAACTTTTGCACTATAATTATAAACACTCTTTCTCTCTTTTGGTCATTTTCTTTGTAAAACAATTAAAACCACTCATAATCATCATGAATCAAAATGAGTAAAGTAGCATAAATTCTCAAAATAAATATGAAATTACTACCAACAACTATCATTAAGAAATATAAAATAATTTAAATAAATATAAATAATTGTACTTTATCATAAGTTAAGTTAGGGAATAAGATGAGATCTATATCCGAAGCAACTCTTCTAAATCAACCCAAACGCTAAGCATTATAATAATATCTTGATTGTTATAAACTTATTATATTCAAAGATGGAATAAATAAATTAAAGACACATGGTCAACTTTAAACAGCTTGCACATACCTTTAGACGGAAATAAATGGTGGCCTAAGAGGATTTTTATTTGTTTATGGCTTTATGCCCATACGATAATATCAATTTGAATTTATACAGTCAACTTTATACACTCATCATAAATATATTTTTTTAAATTATGCTGTTCATTTTACTTAGTTAATTACGCTTTTGACATCGTTATTAAGATTGTTGATCCATTTATATTATACTAGATAGATTCCCGTGCATGGCACGGAGATTGAAAGGTTTTAATTTAATTTTATACTTGTATAATATTTTATTTTAAAGATTATTTATTTTAAAGAATATATTTATATATATGTGTGTGAGGGGATATGTGTGTATGTGAGGGGAGTGTGTATATAACGAATATTTAATTATGCGGTTCTTTTTTTCAATTTTTTAAAAATGAGTCAAAATAATTACAAAGTTGGTCTCATTTTAAAGATTTTGAGAAGAAAAGATTGTTTGTATAAATTTTTATTTAAAATTAATTTTTAACGGTGAAATTATTCATTTAGTAAATAAAACTACTTTTCTTTAAAAACAAATAGAAAGTAGGCAAATATTTTGCAATTGCATGTTAGTGAAAGTGTGAAGTAAGAGGCAAATTCATGTCTTTTTGTCCAATTTTCAAATTATGTCACTTTATCCCTGTCGATTGGTTGTTTGACGAACAATAGGTCACTCCTCGACCTCTTAGTTAAAACATAGTCAAGTGAGATCTTATATTTGTTTTTTTATAATTATATTTTTATGAATAAATATACTTTAATGTTTTTGATAAATTAATATAATTTTTTTTATAATACAGTTTAATTTGATCTCATTTTATAGATTTTGAAAAAACATTACCGTTCTATAATTATTTTTCTTAAGAAAATTTATTGTATAGATGAAATGACTCATTTATTAAATAAAACTAATTTTTTAAGCAAATAGAATTATATAGTAGATATGTAGAACTGACATGAATTTGGATGATTATGAAGATATAATTAACCTATTGCTCGTAAATAATCTTGAAAACTAATCTTGAAAACTGATTTACAAATTTTGTCATGTTTCATTTTGTCATATTAAGAAGTTATTCTCTTTTACCAATGTAAATACTTTTTGGAAATAATATTGTTTACCAAATCTTCTTATGCACGTAAAATTGTACTATATTTGGAAATGATTTTCACTGCAAATTCGCATGTTACGTCAAAATAAATAAGCGGGAAAATTTTCGCTGAAAGTTTGACACGTGTTAGTCCTGTTTCTTCATTAGTAGTTTTTATAGATTACTAGTGTATATACCCGTGCAATGCATGGATATATTAATGTGTTGATAAATATAATTATAATTTCTAAGTAATGGCAATGCAAATATATATTATCGTTATAAAATAATCTAGTTTGAATAAAATGTATAATAGAAATAACTATTAATTATTTAATGACAACGTGTGATTGTGATAAATTCTAAAGCAAAATTGAAAAAGAGTCGCCATTCTAAAGAAAAGAAAAAATTTGAAAGAAAAAGTGTAAATAAAATTGATTTATATGGAAAAAAATTATTTTTAGTAAAATTTACTTTATGAAAAGGTAAAGGTAGCCTAAAACTAATACTCCCTCTATTCCTTTTTATTTGTCCACTTTATAATAAAAAGAAATTTAAATTAGATTTTTGAAGTACATATTGTAGATAATATATATTGATATGAGATCTTGTTAGATTTGTCTTGATGTAAAGTTTTTTAATATATAATTTTTATAATTTTTTATGATGCGTACTTAGAGAAATTAAGACTTAAAATTTGCTAAAAAATGCGTGTAAAAGATAAAGTGGACAAACAAAAAGAAACCGCGAAATATTAAATTAAGCTTGTAAGAAAAACTTTATTTTCATTGATAATTTAGACACGTAAATGAATAATCAAAAAAATAAATAAACAAGTTTTATATTTTTATAGCTTTTTGAGAAATTTGGGTTAAAGAAAAGATCTTTAGTTGTTACATTTTTTTTGGTTGAGATATTGTACAACTACAACACATGAAAAAATTAATTAAAAAATAATGTACATGAATTAATTCTAAATCCAATTCTAAATTTTCAAAAATTAAAAATGATGAGAAAATCTTTAGAAAAGCTTAGAAAATAGAAAAAATTACTATATTATAAATTTTAATAATGAGAAATATATTCAATTATGAAATATTCTCTTATTTCAAAGATAGTTTCAAATTAAACTTGCAAGAGAATTTTTTTAGAGAGAAAACTTATTATATAGTCATAAATTAATTGACATTCATTAAAAGACCTCATCAATAAATGACTAATAGTTTTTTGCCAAATCTTCATTTAATATAAGATTGCCACTTGGAATTTTCCAAGACTTTTAGTATATAGTATGATGATAGATTCATTTTGTCAAATTAAGAATTTATTCTCTTTTACCAATGTAAATACTTTGGAAATAATATTGTTTACCAAATCTTCTTATGCACGTTAAATTGTACTATATTTGAAAATGATTTTCACTGCAAATTCACATGTTATGTTGATATAAAAATAAGTGGGAAAATTTTTGCTGAAAGTTTGACAATTGTCAGTCATGTTTCTTTTCATTAATAGTTTTTATAGATTATAGATAGCTTTTTTTTATAGATTAAGGAATAAGAAAGCAGTAACTACTACATAATTGGTTTTAGGTAACACCCAAAAAGTGTAACCTAAAGTGCTTAAAGTGTTACTATAGACCTAAGGTAACACATTTTTGGGTGCTACATCTGGCGGTGTTACCTATTCTCTTAGGTAACACTTTTACTTGCATATGGTAACACTTTTAAAAGTGTTATATTAAATAACTTTAGGTAACACTTTTTTTGCATATGTTTCAGTTTCATAGTGTTACTTATCATTTCTTTTGTAATACTTTTTTCTAATTAGGTATCACTTTTTCACCTCATCAATTAAGCTATTGTAACACTTTTCAATAATGTATCACTTTGAACTATTTTATGTAACACTTTGTTGAGGATTAGGTAACATATTTTTCATATTAGGTAACACTTTTTCATTTAATCAATTAAGCTAATGTAACACTTTAAAAAAAACTAAAATTTTGCAATTAATTGCTGCTCGAAGGAATCGAACACGCAGTCTGTGTGCCCTAGTGCCTCTGAAATTGATTTGCATCCACTGCCAACTGAGATACATGATATTAGTGATTTGTTATGAAATCAAATGGATATATTCCTGTTTGCAAACAACTATAAACACATACCACAGTATATAATCTTAATCTACATCATTCAAAGTTATCTTGGATAATTAATTAATAATTGTAAATTTTGAAAAATTAATTTGCCATAGCTTGAATAATAAAATATATTAAAAAATAGTTTAGTACTGATATCAATATTTTAAAAATATTATATTAACTAAAATTCAAAATTTATTTTGCCAATTTTATTTCAAAAATAAAAAATATAATAAATAAGTAAAATAGTGTAACAAATGGGTTAGAAATGTAAAAAGTGTTACATATTAATTAGTGTTACCAATTCTTAAAGTGTTACATATAAGTGTTACCAATTATTAAAGTGTTACATACAAGTGTTACCAATTTTTAAAGTGTTACATATTAGTGTTACCAATTTTTAAAGTGTTACATATAAGTGTTACCAATTATTAAAGTGTTACATACAAGTGTTACCAATTTTAAAGTGTTACATATTAGTGCTACCACATTTGAAAGTGTTACATATAAGTGTTACTAATTTTAAAAGTGTTACGTGATTATGTTACTTAAAGATAAAGTGTTACAAAAGTGTTACCTAATATTCTTAAGAAGTTGGATATCAAAATGTGTTACCAATATGTGTTACATAAAGTCATTTTTGTACTAGTGACTTAAATAATTTATAAAAAGTTTATACTATATTAACAACTATTTTATAATTGAATTGTTTTTGTATCATAAATAAGGTATAATTAATAGTTTACTCATTTAATTTACTAAAATCAAAGTTACCAAAAAAAAAAATTTCTTAAAAAAGTGTATTTAAAACATTAAAGGTTTTAGAATTGACTTTTTTCTTACTATTATTGTTTATTAAGAAACAATGTTTAATTAAAAATTAATGTTTCCATATTTAATTACTTAAAATTTAGGAGGGAAAACATGATATATAAAAGTAACATGTGTTACATTCTCTTATTGTTTTAGTAGAACGTATGATGATATAATGCATTTAAAAAACAAGATAAAATTTTATCGTACGTTATACAAAAAAGTTATTTTAAACCCAAATTCCACAGTCACCAATCCCCTCCAAATTGCTTGCATTGAGGATCAAACTTGGGACAAAACTTCAAATGATATTATACTCCTATCTGTTTGTTAATATTAAACCAATTTTTATTTGATCGAATAAAAATATATTGTTTATAGCATAAATTAAACTCAATTATTGTTTATAACATTCTTTAAAGTTTTTATTTGATCAAGTAATTAGAAATAAACAAAAATTAAAAATTAAGTTTATTTTCAGCAATTATACTAAATAGACGAGTTTATATAAAATAATCAATAAATCAATCAATCAATTATTGAAGAAACGACTTGAGACACATGTCATATTGTCATTAAAAAATTTTCCAGCTTTTTTCTATAAGTTGACACGATGTGCTATCTAACCCGAAAGTAACTCGAAAGTACAAAATTGGAGTTTAGATTTCTCAACCAACTAAGAAAATAGGTCAAGGCAATCGGATTTATAGAATGCATTACATTAAGGTTAAAAATTAAACTCTTAAATAAACTGCTTTCACTCATTTAATTATGCATGTTAATTTCAAGTCAGATCAACTCATAATAATAGACTTAGTACATTAGTGGCCCGTTTGATTAGTGGTACTAAATTAATTGTGGTAATGGGAATTATAGTGTAAAATTTCATCAAAAGTTTTTTATCCATCCCATGGTAATGAAACATTGATCACAAAAAAACAAAAAAGGTTTCTTGTTTACAAATTTCCATTACCACCTTATATCACCTCTTCCAATGGTAATGCATTGAAATGAATTTATAACGAAAATGAGATGTTGGAGTTGGACAAGCAAGGTCATCTAGATAGCCAAAAGATTTTTCAACAAAAATTACACTAATTTTTTCATTCCTATTACCAACGTTTATTACTGTATTTTTTCATATGGTTTAGGAATGCACATTGTCATGATTTGTAAACTTAAAAGAGTCTAAACTCAACCCAAAACTAAGATGTGATCCTTGTTGAAAAAGTTAGAAAATCTAATATCACAAAGATAAAATCAGAGAACCATAGAAAATTATTTAGTATGATATACTGAAGAAATGACTAATAAATTTCTTTAAAGGGTTTTTTCTTGGTCCTCACGTTTTTTTTTTTTCAATAATACTTGATTCATTAATAAAGAGTCATACAACATCTATATTAGAGATAAAAATTAGCAAGTACATAACAACTTTAATCAAAGATAATTCAAAATTAACAAAACTACGATCGTTGTATATGAGATCTGTCAATTCAGAACATCCTTTTTCACATCGCTATTTAACACAACCTTCTACGAGGGGGCCTTTCGATCTGTTGCTATATGGGATAACTATTTTAAAAATTCGGTCGAAACAAGTACTTATTCGCCTATTTTCTAGGACGTAGATTGAAAAAGAAATTTAACGTTGTTTTTACCTACCATAATGATATTTGTGCAAAAAATGAACGTCGCAGATTATCCTTATGGGATGTACTCTTTCGAAAATAAGTCGAAACAAGTACTTATTCACCTATTTTTGGTACAAAACTGAAAAAAGACATTTAACATTGTTTTTACCCATCATCTTTGACTTTTGTTAACCATCCTTAATCACTTTTGATTTTTCTAATTAGCAATAATACCCATGTATTTTAACACTTATTAGACGTCTTTTTTCCCATCACAAGGAGTTTTTTTTTTCTAAAAATGATGTTGCGACGTCATTTTCGAAAGAATTACCTAATAAGGATAATTGCGACGTCCATTTTTTGAAAAAAAGCCGTTATGATGGGTAAAAAGTAAAAACAACGTTAAAGTGTTAAAACACAAGGGTATTATTGGTTATTAGGAAAGGTAAAATTATTAGGAATGGTTAACAAAAGTGAAAGATGATTAGTAATGAACTAATGGTGAACAGTCATTTAGTCTGGTCAAATGTCATTTTGGTTGGTCAACTGTGACTTGGTCTGAATAGTCTAGACTTTGATACTTTGGTGGTAGTTATTCGCAATAAACAAACTTTAAGGTTGTAATTTGCAAAAGCCTCAAATTTGAAGGTTGTTTTTCGCAAAATGCTCTATTTATTTTATATTTTATTACTAAACATAATATATATATATATTTTTTTTTTGAAATAAAACATAATATATTTTAAAACCGAAAAAGTTTATAAAATATGACCAACTTCGTTATAATGCATTGTATATAGTTTGTTTAAGAGTATATATTAGACTTAGTGAACTAAAAAACATCATACAATACTATAAAAGTCTTGGAAAATTCCAAGTGTCATCATTTAAAGAGACATCATATCATACAATACTATAAAAGTCTTGGAAAATTCCAAGTGTCATTACTTAATCATACAAATACTATAAAAGTCTTGCATCACTTAAATCATATCATACAATACTATAAAAGTCTTGGAAAATCCAAGTGTCATCACTTAAAGAGGCATACAATACTATAAAAGTCTTGGAAAATTCCAAGTGTCATCACTTAAAGAGGCATGAAAATATTTATCAAATTTAGAATCTAATTTTTTATTTAAGTTTGAAACTAAATTAGGTAAAGTATTTGTATGATATACTATAGCAATTGTATTTTGTTAATTTAGAATTTAATATGTTCAATTGAATGAAAAAAAAGTTATGTATCAGGTAAATAATTAAAATAAACATCAGTAATTATGCTTTGATTTAAAAAATTATAAATTTGGTAAATTTAAGAACGATAGTATACGGTACTTACATTATTATTTGAAATTGTTTTTATATATATTTTGCGTTAACAGAGTGAATAACGATGTAAACGAGTAAGCCATAGGCATACACGTGGAAATAGCAACTCTTGCACTCATAGTTAAAGATGAAATTAATGACTCAAATTAGCAACATATATCTGGGCCGGCCCTAAGCAAGCTTAAAGCTTGTCTATGCCCATGGCTCCTTGTAAATTTTAGTTTTTAGTTAGTGTTAAGTTTTTAACTTTTCTATTTATAAAATAGTTTAGGGTTTCATAAATAATTTTTCGCCTCGGACCTCTAAAAACCTAATACCGATCCCACATATATCCAATCAATGAAAGTTTAAGTTAGTAATTAGTAGTCAGAGGACTTTACATTTAGTTTTACGCAGCTATATTACATTATCAAACACGAGAATCCAAAGATTTAATAGTACAACTGCCATGTAAGCGCCAGATTTGGCATACATGAGCTAAATTATTTGGTCATTCAGTTATTATGCTAAATACGAAAAATTGTCAAAAAATACCTAATAAATTCTTTTTTCCGAAAAGTATCTAATAAAAAAGGTTTAGTCAAATAATAACTAACAAAGTTTTTTCTTTTCCAAAGAGTATCAAGTGACATTTTCCTTCAGTTGACTGTTAAATATAATGGTTAACTGGTCAAAATCAAAAATTATTTTTCCTCATCTTCAATTTCTTTTCCAGTTAAATTCGATTTTGAGTAAAAAGTACAGGAAGAAGACAGTGAGGAAATTGAATTGAAAAAGAATTTGAAAATGATGAAAAAAAATTTTGGATTTTGACAGGTCAATCGTTATATTTGACGTTCAACCGAAGGAAAATGTTAATTGTTATTATTTGGAAAAGAAAAAATTTTATTAGGTATTTTTCGACAATTTTTTTTTATTAGGTACCTTTTCACACTTTTTCCTAATAATAATAATAATGTTTTCTATTGTAAATTTATGTAAAATGTACCAAAAAATTGGAATACCATATAACGCAAAAATTTAAACTATTAATTAAAAGTATCAAATTAAAGAATCATAAAATTAATTATTTTCTTTAGATATGGAAAAACACTTAGCAATGAGGTCCTCGTGAAATGGGTCCTCTTATGTTTCATTTATGCACAAAGCATCTACCCTCAATGTTTAACATCAATATGATCAATCTTATCTAGGTTGGTGTAGCAAAAAAAAAAGACAAATTAAATTAAATTAATTAAATTAGCTAATAATATTCATTATTCATGAAGAGAGAATATGATATCTAGATTAGATTTTGTGCACATGCAAAAACCTATTACTATTAGCAATATCATCACAACTTCACACGATTACTTAAACCAATAATTAATCACCAACTTAAGCTTAAAAGCTCAGCAAATCAACATCAATCCAATACTTTATATTATTAGATTCCTTAAGCTTAATTTAATTATTATTAATGGGGTACATTACACTTTCATTGGTGGATGCTAATATTTTTTTTTCTTTTTCACATTATTACTTTAACGTACAACCACAAAACTTTTATAAAATAAAATATGGGGAAAATCAATAGTTAGAGAAATATATTGAGAATCACAGGATTCTTGTAATGAGAAAAAGGATTATTATTGATCCTGTTTTTGGCTTTGACAACTCTGATTTAATTAGCATTTAATTAGTTTTAAATTATAATAAAAGTAAACTTTATCCTTTTAAACTATTTAAATATGCCTTCTTTTATTGACTAATTGGCACAAATGTCAATTTCTATGTGTTAATAATGGTGTGTGTTAGTTAGCAAACCAAAACACATAGTGATTGATCTAATCTAATCATACTATATAAACAATATGTAATATATTCTAACGGCCGTTTGGTTAGTGGTATTAAATAGTGGGAATGAGAATGGTTTATAGTGTAATATTTCATCTAAAGTTTCATATCATTCCCATGGTAATGAAACTTTAATAACAAAAAGGTTTTTTTGTCTACAAATTTCCATTACCATCTAATACCACTTCTCCCAATGGTAATGCATTATAATGAATTTTATGAAGAAAATGATATGATTGTAGTTGGACAAGCATGTCTATCAAGGTAGCCAAAATATTTTTCAACTAAAATTACACTAGTTTTTCATTCTTATTACCACCGTTTATTACTATTTACCAAACGGGCCATAAGAGTATTAATATAACTTTTGATATCAAGAATTAGCTTAAATTTTTGGTAAATTTGGGTTATTATGTCGTAACAACAATTTAGTTGATTTGCTTTTGTGACATGGTTGTGAAGTGTTGAGTATTTAGAGCATGTAAGACATATCCAAAGGTTTATAAAGGCATGTACTAAAGCATGGACTAAGCAAGAACGTAACAACGGAACCAAAACACACGTGCTCGACCAAGATGCTCGTTCGGTGATGTTCTGGCATTTTATTTCCAAAGATACTGTCTAATGGTCTGGGCATGTGCTCGTTCGAGCACTTAGGAAATTTCGCGTCAGAAAGTTTCTAGAAATGATTTTGGTTCATGCTCGTTCGAGCACATATGATGCTCGTTCAAGCACTTTGGAACAAAACATTTGTTCGTGAATCAAAACTTCATTTCATGAAGTGCTGTGTTGTTATAAACTAATGTTTTACTTGATATAATTAGTAAATGGAATTGGATGAATCATTGCTACTTTAGTCTATAAATAAGAGTTGGTGCATGAAATCATTTACTTGATATAATTATATTGGAATATAATTTATGTCACATCTTTCTCTCAATCTCTTGAAACATAAAAGAGAGTTATAAACTCTTTTATTGTTTTCTGGTTTTGATTTCTACATAACACATAATCATTTAGTCCAATCGATTCATTCTAATCGATTGATGTAATTGGTTGTATGTCGTTGTGAATTTCCGATCTCATAACCTAAGTACCTTTGTGGGGGAAATTTCACAAAAGGAAAGCTTGTAGTCGCTTTCAATCTATATCAAAATTTCCGGTGATGCTATCGTTGGAAACTAATCTTCTCTATGGTGTTGTTCATTTCATGATTCGTTAAAAGTAAGGAGTCCATTGCCATATACAGAAGTTCCGCATTATATTTCTAACATAGAGCATGTGTGACAAACAGAAAAATCATGAATTTGAATCTCATTTACCCTTTTATTTTACGTAAAATATTTATCATACAATATGTATGAAAATTGAAAATTATAGTTCAAATATTAAATTAACTCAACTTATACTCTATTGATAAACTTAATTAAGAAGTTGTTAAGTTGCTAATATATACTGTACAATAATATTGAAACCCTTTACATTTAATTTAAAGCCCAAATCATCATATGATTCACAAGTATATAAAGTTTCACAAAAGAAACACAGAGCTTTTAGGCATGAAAACATTTTTTTTTTTCAATGATTAGGAAACCGTCTAAAAACTAAGAGTTACAAATCTTTGACACATTCTTTCACCGATAAGGTTCTAACATATTAGTTAAAAGGTAAAGAATTATAACTTAATTAATTCCAATAAGTTGTTATATTATTGAAGCCCTAAAGAGAACTTTAACTTGTGCATCTCACTTAATATAGAAGTCAAGATTTTAATATCATTCTTTATAAGGTATAAAAAAATGCTCCACCAAAATCATCATAACGTGCTGGATTTGGACATTTGGTATGTAAACTTAGTGTAGACAATAAATTCATTCATATAGTATAATTATTGTGATTATCATATTAATATTATTGTTTGTGACAATGACAATAACTAAAACAATAATATTTGCACCTTTTAGCATGCTATAAAGCATAAAAAAATAAACAATGTCTGAATTTGGCAAACATGCATATGTCACTTAGGAACTTATTAGTTAATCAAAATCTGTGGAGAAACCCCACCACTTAATCCTATATGAATTAGCGGGCCGGGGACCAAAGAGATTAGGTTATAATCTTCATTATTATTGAGACAAACAAGTGGATATGGGAGGATGCGAGGAAATTGGGACAGATCTTAAAGGCTAAGGGTTGATACCATCCTAACAAGACAAAGGTACCCCATGAAACCATTACCACTTAATTACCCTTTAAACTAACTACTCTTATGGTCTTATTATCCTAATATTTAATTTGTAGCTTAAAATTTCCAGTCTTATATTATGGGAGCCGTCTTTACAAAAGATGAATTGTATTTGGTTTTTAAAAGGTAAAGGTAAAGGGCACTTCTAGTATCCTGCACAAGGTAGGTTTTGGGCGGGGTTTTTCTTTTTCCTGAAAGATGCGGACAAATAATACCCGTTCCCCCAAAGAGGGAGTAAAGAGAGATATGCGTAGTCAGGAAACCCTCCCAACTGATAAATGCGCCCAGTAGGGGTCAAACTCCAAAACCTTCTGCTCCACATGCAGATGCTCTATCCATTGAGCCACATACGGTTTTCGTTTATGCAAATAATTTTGATCATTGTAATTAATTTTAACCATATACATGTTCAAATTGAAGTAATACAACGAAACATGTCTTATAAAATTTACGTGAAATGTGTTCGCCTACTAATTGAAGACTTTCTACAGTATTCTGCTAAAAGGGTTTTAATTCTCAACATATTTAGGAAGACCATTTCTCTTTTCGCCTTACATGTAAAACGAACTTACCTTGAAGCGGAAAAAAGAAATAATAAAATGAATAAATGTGACAAATTTTTATATTTTCAAGTTCACAAATTCCTATGAGAGACGGTCTCTTTGAGAGACCATCTCTAATTGAGATGACCCATTAGGAAAAATGTAGAGTAAATGTCGGTAATAAGCTTTAATGGATTGAGCCTGAGAGACGTCTCTCAGAAAAACGGTCTATCAGGAGACTGGCTGTTTCAAGTTTAGGTGGTATATCTAGGTCTTCAGACTTCATATAGCTTTTGCCACTGAAAATAAATGCATTATGTAGTTGTTTATTTTGCTTTATGTTCTAATGAAATTGTTATTTAGTTAAAAATTTACATTCATAAAAGAGCATATATAACAATTTAACTAAATATAAAGATTATGAATGAACATTTTTTATCTTACCCCAACTACTCTTATACTATGATTGATTGATAGTGATTATGGTTTGTCTTAATTTGTTTATTCTATGAACTTAAGATATGTTGTTACTTACTCCCATTTGATCATAGATTATTACATCAACTACTATAATATAATTGCACTCAACAAAAATGTACAATACCACTTGACAATATGGGAAGTTCTTCCAATCTAGATCTTATTAACGATTGTGACATTTTACCACACATATTACACTCAGTAGCAAGTATTATGGAACTGAGGAATTATTATATCATTTCTATCTTTTATTTTGTTTTCTAATTTACTCTTTCAAATATGTTCACGGTCAACACTCTTGATATTATGCATGTTTCCAACAATTTATAAGTTTCCAACAATTCTCAATATAAGTTTCCTGCTAGAACTGAAACCCCAATCCACCATTCAGTGTACAACAACTTTACTCAAGATGCTTAATTAAGTTGTGGATTGCAATATATAGAGTTTAACATCAAGTTTATGCATTAAATATTATTGTAAAAATTACATATGTATAAAAATAAAATAGTATTTCAAACAGTTTAGGCTAAAAAAAAATATGAAAATTGTTGGTTGATTATGAAAATTATATATATATAATTTCAAAAAATGTATACATGACTATTACTTATTGACAACTCGAGTAAATATCAATCTTGAATAAGATAGCATGAGGATTCCAAAACTCTCAGTATAGATTAAATAATACTTATTATCTCCTAAATACTAGCATCTTGCTACGTAATCCTTGCAAATCTACCTAGTAAACTTAAAAAATTCAAGTTACTAATAAGTATTTGAATTACTAAACTCTTGAAAAACTCCTACTTTGTGAGCTACACTACAACAAATTTAACTTTACAACAAATTTAACTTTTTGCGACATTAGATTTAGTGGAATTTAAAAAATGCCACTGATTTATATTTTTAGTTTAATAATTATTGGTTTTTATTTTAAGTTCCATTATAAAGTGATTTAATGACACTTAATCTGGTCTTTAGTAGCATATGAATTGTTACTATAGTCTATAGTGGCATTTGTGAGAAATGTCACTAGATCATATGTCGTAGAAAGTTTTAGTGTGATTTTTTTATGCAGCTAAATGATGTATATATACTAGTAGAAATTTAAATTAGCGACATTTAAGTTAATTTCGCTAAATATATCCTTTAAAAAAGCAAGTTATGTTGTAGTGCTAGTCCTTGAATTTATGCAAACTCAAATAACATAATTTTAGATCATTAACACCTTTAAGAAATAAAACAACTAAAAGTATAAACAACTTTCTTGAAAACATAGAATGTATTGTCTTGGGTAGCTTGATGGCTTCCACCTATATACTATATAGAACAATATTGTTTGGCAATATTTATCGATTCGAATCGATCAATATTGGATTGGTTTGGTTAAACCCAACGTCAAGTCATGGGTTTAAAATATTCTTATCGCTGAATTTTTTTTTAAAATAATATTCTTTCATATTCATCATACGTGTCCCATTTTCATATTGAGTCAAGTCATCTCTAATGTCTTATTTCTATTTTAGATACCTACTTTTACCATAATTGTACTATCCATCCTACAGTAGTCCCATTTGACTATAAATTGCACTTTCTCTTCTATACATGTGTTAAACCTTACTATAAATTGAACTTTCTCTCGTACACATGTGGTTCCATTTGACTACTTAATAATTGGTAAAAAGTCAAATGGGACACATATGGTGAATAGGAGGGAGTATATCTTTATATAAAAGAAAATTTTACATTAAAAATAAATTTATGATTTTATGCATTCAACAGTGAAATATATAAAAACTAATAAGAAGTGTAATGGTATTCAACCAGAAAATATGATGTAATGAATATATGTTTAAATAAATTTTGGTTGAGTTGATTGCTTGACAAAAATAATTAAACTAAATAATGTATATATTGTATTGTGCTATACTCCTTCCGTCCCTATGAATTTGCAGCATTTTCTATTTTCGTCTGTCCCACTTAAATTGCAGCATTTTTATTTTTGGACTATAGCCCACCACTTTCTTTTAATCTCATCCATACATTTAAACTCTCTTTTAATTTCATTCACACAATTCATTCTCTCTCATCATTTATTACCACTTTCTTAATTCTCACCATTTTTCTCTTTGCTACTATCTCATAGGGACGGAGGGAGTATTAATTTTAATTTGGTTTTGTGCATATAGGAGTACATATTTTGGATATTAAATATTGTAAAATTATTTTCAGCTAGTCTCTTGAGAGATCATCTTTTTGAAAAATGTTTTTCAGGCCCAACCCATTAAAACTTAATATCTACTTTTACTTTACATTTTTCTTTATGGGTCAGTTCATTTAGATATAGACTCTTAAATAGACCGTCACTCACAAGAATTTGTGAAATATCTTTTAATTTTAATTTGAGTTTAGACCCCCAAGAAAAATGCAAGTAAAAACCGTTAATTTGGTTTTGTGCACATAGTAGCGAGTACATAATGTATTGTGCTATAATGTCATAGTGATCAGTGATAGAAAAAACAGTTAATTATACTAATTTGGTTTTGTGTATATCGGAGTACATATATTTTGGATATTATTGTAAAATAATAGCTTTAATTTTGAGTTTAGACCGAAGAAAAATGTAATTAAGTAAAAACCCTATTAGCTTCTCACATGATTGAGTAAGAGAAGGTACAACTGTGATGATTAACAAGAAGATACGAAGCATATCTGAGCTTTAATATTTGACAGCTGATGAAATCTTTCTCCTAATTATTATCACTCCTTTCTTTCCACACTGGATCATCTGTCATTACTGTCAACACAACTTGTTCTAAACTTTTAACTAATTATTATTATTGATATATTAATATATAATTATAATTACAATTAAATAAATTAAAGAATTGCAATTAGCAAATTAAACTGATCTGCCATGCAGGCATGTGTAGATGTAAAATAAAAATATGCATGTTGACTGACTCTAATAAAAAGCTAGATAGGTTTTAAGTTAAACATGAGAATCTGTGTCTTTGTACTTGTACCTTTCTTCCACGAAGCTTCTGTTAATCCCAATTGCTTTCATTAATTTATATTATTCTTAACGCTCCGATCGAGTTTATTGGTGATGAATTACAAAAAGTGAGCTCTGAACAACGATTTCGGGATCATTAAGCAAAACAAAACATTATTCCTCTTTCTTCTTATACTCTCTTTGACCGTTCCTGACCACAGGGGAGTAGACATTTGCCTAAAGTTCAGAGTTAAAGAAAGTCATAAAATTAAAAATTTTATGAGTAGTTTTTATCCATTAAGAATTTTATGACACGTATACATTTTTAATGCTAATTTAAGTTTTTTTTATTTATTAAATCTTTTAAAAAGTAAGTTTTATTGTTTAAATCAAAAGTTAGGTTTTTGAAGTTTTTTTAGTTAATAAATAAACTTGTTACTTTTATAATAAGTTTTATAAGTTTAGATCCACAACCAACAACTGTCGAAATTAAAATATTTTTTCCAACTCGAATTTAATCAGTAGTGGTTATCTCGCCATAAATAAATATGTTTGTATTCGATAATTATCTAAGTAAACTTTTTATAAAGCGAAAAATAATAATTTTTAGCTTTGATATTTTATTAAAAAACTTTAATAGGAGTAATTAATATTAGTGACTTACAAAACTTTTTGATCATTTTTGTAAGATAAGTACATTGCAAAACAATATTTCATTACAAAAATAAGGCATTATTTTTATGTTAGAAAACTTAGTTTTATTCGATAAGTACGGAATTATTTTTTAAACTTGATATTTAGTGATTTTATTTTTGCTAATTTTCTCGTTAATAAAACTTGTTATTGTTGACTTAAAGTTTATTTTTTCAACATTTTGAGTGTAATTTATTTGACTAAATATCATTAAACATGTTAGAGTAATTAACATATCATGAGGTCTCAACCATCAGCTTAAGCTTTTTGTTGAATTGGTTTCTTGATATGGTATTAGAAGGCTGTGAAACAAGAGGTCACGGGTTCGAATCTGAATCACTCCTTATTTAAAGTAGATTATTCAGCGCTAGGTATGAGGAAGGTCTATATCGCATCCATACATCAACCCCTCTCATGTGAGGAGGCATGTTAGAGTATATAACATATTATGGGCGACCTCAATTATCAGCGTATATTTTTGGTTGAGTTGGTTACTTGACAGAAAATTTATTATTTAGAGGAATTGAACAATGTCTTGCTATCAAGATTTCGGGCACTATTAAGGAGTCCATTACTAGCTAAGTAGCTATGGCATGCTTTTTCAAAAATTTTAGAATATTCTTTTTGTTCGTGAATTTTAATTGTGAAGTTTTAATATGGCAATAGTTTCCGTAACAATGACTCTATGACTAATTCTCTTAAAAATATAATACTCCTATTCTAAAATTTTTTATTCGTCTTTAGGTATATACCAAGATGAAGCTAAATTGACAAGAATTTTTTAAAAATATATTAGAAAGAGGGGAATGGTAAATATAATTAGATTATTTTTATAATATAATTAGATAGAGGATAATAATATTCATTAAATTAATTTTAAATGTTTTTAATCATCTACAATAGAAAGATTTGGAATTGTTAAATATATTAAATAGAGGGGAATAGTAAATAATATAATTAGGGGGAATAGTATAATGTTTGATTAATTTATTGGATAAGATGATTGAAGTGACTTTTTATTACACTACCTAATAAATGCTAGAAATTTTATATATAGTCGTTTATTTTACTCATTTTGTATCATTGTAAATAATTATACGAGACTTTATTCACCCAAATGATACATATAAATGTTCAAAAGTATTAATTTTTTGTCTATTTTCTTCATAATTTAAATTAATTGAAAATGTTCGAGTAAAGAATGTACTAATAATGTTAACAGGAACCAACTTAATCAAAAACATAAAATTAAGTAATACTCCACTAATTGTAAATCTCAGCATATGATGGAAACTTCATAAGTCAGGGACACGCGATCTAAAAACAAATAATTCACTAAAGTTGATGTTAGTTCTAGCTAAAATTTGGTTTCATCATTTTCAATATTGATCAAGAAAGAGATACCAAATAAAAATAGGGAGTCTAACAATAATATCCTAGATTTCCGACCACTTATATGCATTGAGACAAGCAATATATAATCTTGTATTCCAAGAAAGAAATTGTGATTATTTAATTGGGCATGAAATCTGGTACTTAATTCATGATTTGTTTGATCTCTTTGTAATACTTCAAAGCATATATGTATAGTATTGCTTCAAAGCAACTATTTAGCACAACTATTTAATTACATCGACTCTAATAAGCGATATTCTTCGTACTTAATTATCATCATATATTATCCTTCAGATATATTTATGTAGCTTAATTTCCCCCAGTACTTCAGGCCTTTATAACCAAACTAAATTTCCCCCATTGACGACTAGATGGACAACCTCAGCTCCAAATCAACTTCTTCATGCTCACTTGATTCAGATTTCTTGCTATTTTTAAAGAAATCGATTCTTTCGTGTCTCGAGTCCTGCAAATTAAGGAAAAATAAAAGGTTTAAAATTCAATACCCAATCAATTAATATTAAGTGGGATTACTAATTAGATAACGATAAGTATACGCAACTTTAATTAGTCCAGGGTCGTTTATGATCATAGGCAACATTTAGTTAGAAAGAGGTTTAATACCTTAACTTAGCAATTGTTAATTATTACTGTCAAAGTAATAGTTAAACGGTTAATTTATTAAAACTTTAAAGTGTGCTAAGTGAGTTAGATAATCCCTAATAGGAATTGAGAGTAAATAACTAAATATACAGGACGAATTTTGATATTATTAGCTAAATTTTTTTCCTCATACTTCACGGAAGTAATGTTATAAATAACAATAAATTAAATAGAATTTTTTTAAAAAAAATAATAAAAGTAAAATACAAATTATCATTCAAATTTTTTGTCAATTGCATTTTGTCATAATTAATATTATTTATTAAATTTACAATTTATCCGTGCTTGGCACGGGTTTCAAACTAGTTACTATTTAAGAGTAATTTCTAATTTGTTGGAATAAGTCATGGGATCATGGGATGAACTCTCTATTTTTATGTGTACTTATTTACTTAGTTTTTCAATTTAACAGGTACTTGTATTTCATTTTCGATAATGATCGAGCAAATTAGCATTATACAGTTTATCTATTTCTTACAACATAAAGTACGTTTTTATCATTTTTCCAAGCACCCTTTAAAGACCGGTCATCCACTCTCTAGTACAAGAGTCCATTTCTTTCATTTATAGGGATATAAAATATCACAAACGACCACACTACATTACCTTAATCACTTTCTAAACACTGTACAAATTCCCATAATTAGTACCTAGACATTAATTCATGAGTTGAACTATTTTGCTACCTATTATAATTGAAAACTAAAAATATAAAAATATGACTTCATCATATAAACACATCGGTTTTAAATTTGTACGACCAAAATAAGTTTTTAGGAAAACTAAAGTAAAACATCAACATTTCATTACTAGCTAGAACTAATTTGTAGATGTACCTCAAAATAGCTATTAAAGTGCCGAGAAGTTGGGTCTGATTGTGAATACGTTGAGCTCTCTAATACACCATTAGGGTTCCATCTGAGCAAAGATAAACATAAAATAATTACACATTTACATCATATTATATGAGAATTTGGTTTAACTGTAGAACATAATGTAACATTCAATTAATCTTATATACTATAAAGGGTTATATATACTTATGATATTCCTAATTTTCTTCGTAAATATCACTCAGATGTACGCAACTTTACCTGATATCTAACAAGATCAAATGTAACATCTTATAGATAATAAATATGCACAAGTTTCCTAATTATCTTTAAAAAATGCTAGTAGTGAAGATTTTTGTTTCATATTACTAAATATATCTTAATTAAAAATTTTAATTCTCTTAGGTAGAAGGTTAAATTAATTAAACTAATTAAGTTATGGATTAATAATGTACATTGCACCAAATTATGTAGCTACATACATAGTATACACACTTGCTTCTTTTTTTTTTCAATTAATGGGAGGTAACAATTTTATTACTCTACGTATCCATCGCATACATTAAATTAGCTATATCCCTTTGATGCATCATGCATAAGACCCAAAATTAAGATGATTAATGAATTAATTAGTGATTATTGTTATATGGATGAATCTATAGATTATAGATAGAAACTAATAATTGCAATTATTGTTAGAATATTATTTTGATTTCGAGGCTTTAACCCTCGACGTAATTAAGTTTTTAGTTGAGTTGGTTCTTTGACATTGTATCAGAAGTCAATCTGATAAGCGGTCACGGGTTCGAATCTCAATTACTCCTCATTTAAAGTGCAATATTAAGTGCCATGTATGTGGAGGGTCTGTGTTGCATTCACACTTCTATCCCGAAGGTCTCTCGTGTGAAGGGGTATGTTGGAGTATATAATAGATCCTAGAACCTCAACCATCAGCTTAAAATTTTGGTTGATTTGGTTCCTTTATAATTTAATTTTGATGAGCATAAAATACATACCTTGGAGCAGCACTTGTTAGAGAATCTTGGTATCTTAAATTTGATCTTTCATGATCTCCAAATGCCATCTACATTATTATGAATATGCCAGATTAATAACCCAAATATTTCTAGTATTGTTATTATATAGGACTATCAAATAAAATATATATTAATCAAAATAAACCATTTTCCTTATTGCCAAAGATCAAGAAACAAGAATATGTAGTATATATTTTCAGACACACAAATATTATTACTGAATCTTTTCTGCAGCAAATCATGCATATAATCTTTCTAAGATTAATATTATTAAGCCCAAATTTATATTATTATGGATGCAAAAGCCTTTCTTTTCACTAATCTAATCTTTTCTTTTTAATCATTTAATTTTCTTTTCTTAAACTTGATATTAGCTTATATATTTTTTTATAACAAAATTTCTTACAATTGATTCGTTTGTTAAAATCTAATATTATTTAAAGCTAATTTTAACACAAATGTGAAAGAATAATAAGATGAGGAAAGATGAAAACAGCAAAGTTGACTAAAATAAAGAATTGAGAAAATTTACCATATAATTAGGATGATGCCCATATGGAGATGAAGTTGAAGGCGAAGATGATTGTGAATAATAATTATTATAAGATGAAGATTGTTGTACTCCATAACTTCCTACCCCTTGCGATCTCAATTCATCCTATCATCCCAAAATAAACTTTCTACTAAGGCACTATTCCAAATTAGATATTAACATACAAACTTATTGTAAATGCCATCAAATAATTGGAAAAATACAAATATGAGAGGTTCTGAGCAAGCTAACATGTTCGACTGCACAGAACCCCGAAAAATTATAGGCCTCAATGTTAAGATATCAAATTGTTAAAAAATTTCATATTTTTTGAAAGGAAAAATTACCATGAATAATATAATTTTTTGTTAATTTTCCTACAATAATACCAATTATTGATTAACCATGAATAATAACAACTTAGGAGTGTTTTCCTAGAAAATCTTTACCATGTTAAAAATCAAACTATAGGTGAAAAAATTGGTAAATTAATTAATAAACTAAATTTAGTATTATTCTAAGAAAATACTCCTCTAAGTTAGTATTATTCGATAGTTGGTATTTTTGTAGAAAAATTAACAAAATTAGTAATTTTCCTTACTAAAATTGCACCGACCCTTTAAAGAATTTCTCAATTTTACTCCAAAAAAAATTAAATTATAAAAAAGATAAAGAAAGAAACCTGAAAGGGGGCAACAGGGGAAGATGTAAATCCAGAACAACCCAACTGACTACGGAGTCGGATTTGTTCAAGCTGAGCAACACCAAGCCCTCTCTGAGGCTGTTTGGGTTTATCCGAATTGCTTTTCTTGCTTTTTCTTGAAGACGACGATGATTTTTCGTTCGAATTTGCCATTTTTGGAATTCCAAAATAACTGCTACCCATCTTTATTTCTTTTAATTTCTTGTTGATCTAATTATGATCTTGTTTATCAAATTTGAATCTAAGATTCAATTAAACTATTTATGTTTATGGGTTTTCAATTCTGTGTATTTATAAATACGTAGCTTTCAAAAATTCTGAAAGTTGTACCCTTGGAACCCGCTTTTATATTGTGTATATGTATTATGTAGTGTGTGTTGTGCGCTGGATGTGATCTTCATTAATTTATTTTCCACTTTAAATAATATTTTTAGGGAAAATTATTGTAACTATTTTTTTTTTAATTTTTAAAATTTTTGATGTTTGTGTTTGACGACGTAAGATTCTGTTCAGGATTGCATGCTCGTTTTTCTTGCTGTTTGGATATAATATGAGCATTACTTTTAGGAAGTTCTAACTATTATGTGCTGTCTCTCTCTCTCTTATTTTATTGTACTATTCCTTCTTTTTAGGACTGCAATTTGATTGAGATTGTCACAATTTTTACTCTTTCTAATTTTTACTAATTCAACCAAAAATTTCTCTAATTACCATATAAAACAAAAGGAACAATAATAAAATAAATAAAATTAAAAATGATAAATTAAAATAACAAAACTTTTATTCTATCACATTCTATCGCATAAGGGTGATTTGTTAACTTTACAAATGATTATTATTTACAAAGACCTTTTCTTTGAAAAGGTCTTAGTAACTAACGATTATTTATGAGGTTAATAAATCACCATTGTCATGGTAACATTTATTTAGATTATTTATTTATTTAATCAGTTTATTATTTAGTAATGGCACCTGGACACCTCCTTCTACTATTGACTGACTTCGACCTCTAGTCAAAGTCGGTTTTATTCAGACTCTTTAACTACCTATCAACTGCCACAACTCCCCACTACCATCCACATTCTCCATGATGGACCTTTCCCATCAGAAGCAACCGCTCCCAGCAGAAGGTAGATATGCCTTCATGCTCACTTCGAGGAGGGACACGGGATAAGATACCAAAAAAGTCTGTCAAACTCGTTACTCATCATTATATACGGTTATCTCCCACTTCGCCACCGTGAACTACCATTTTTCGTCTTCCTCAGGACCGTAACTTCCTAGTGATCTTCTACAATCCACTCGTTATCATACTTCTCCGATCTGACTTGAGCGTCAGAGGGGTTTTCCGGGAGATCACCCCCGGGCAAGGCTAACTTGTCTTGTGCAGGATAACAAGTGAAGAGGTGAAACCATTCCACTACCACATCACGACGATTGAGCTTCCACTACACCCTATCCTCAGGTGTTTCCAAGGCTGATTGTCGATTCAAGTTTCTTCACCGAAACAACCATTATATGGTAGCATTTGATAGGACGAGAATATTATTGTTTTAATTTATCTTTTTTAGTTTTGATTATTTTATTGTTGTTATTTTTGTCTTTTTATGGTGATTTGCAAATCATGGTGATTGATTTATAATTTTTGCATTTGGTTTCACTCAGTTTGGATTACTCCTTTCATCCTATTGAATTTGCATTATTTTTTATTTTAGTCCGTACTACTTAATTAATTTGCATCATTTCTACTTTTGGACAGTGGTTCACCACTTTCTTTTAATATCATTCATACATTTTAATTCTTTTTTTAATTTCATCCACATAATTTATTGTCTATCTTCATTTATTACCACTTTTTAAAAATACATTAATTTCTCTTTGATGCAATTAAGGAGAATAGAGTAGGATTTGTCATTTAGTTTCACCCCACATAATTTATATTATTTCTAATTTTGTATAATGACCCTTCACTTTCTTTTAATTTTATTTATATATTTTAACTTTTTTTTAATTTCATACATAGGATTTATTCTCTTTCTTTGTCTAGTATCATTATCCATATTTTCCTTCAAAATTCTCGCTTTCTCTCTGCTTGGATTCGAAATAGGGACAAAGGGAGTATAGGTTAATAAAAAGTTTGTAATATTCACCCTAATTTAAAAAATATAAGTGAGAAAAATGTATTACCACATGAATACAGTCAATGAAAAATTTTTAAAGATAAAAACGATTTTCATCAGACTAAATATTCTATATTTGTTTTAATTGAACATCATTTAGTAACGACTAAAAAATGTAATATATATATATATATATATATATATATATATATATATATATATATATATATATATATATATATATATATATATATATTATATATATATATATATATATATATATATATATATATATATATATATATATATATATATATATATATATATATATATATATATATATATATATATATATATATATATATATATTATGAGTTGTGGCGGCTGATTTATCAACGTTATGTATATATATGTATACATATAATCAGTGGCGGATCCAGGGTTTAGAGTTTCCTAGGGCACCAACGAATGGATGAAATTAGCTAATGTGAGCAGCATATAGTGTCTTTGTGAAACAATATCTTAAACCAGGAAAAAGGTTTAATAGCAAGCAATTCCCCAACAAAACAGAGAAGAGCGAGCTGGGAGGGTAGTCAACCGATCACTTGAGATTCATATTGATCAATTGAAAAGGTCAACCATGGTGTTTTGTTATTCAGTCAACCGGAATTTTGACTTCACCTAAAACATAGCATTCATAAAATGAATTAACCAAGGCTCGCGACTTTAGATTTGCATTCTAGCTTCACAGTAATTCACGGGAGATTCTAACCAAATAGTCAAATACCTAAAAACATAATCTGCAACTCCCAGTTCTAATTTCTAAAAGAATCATTCTCTATTGTGAATCTGTGTACTTGGTGTGCTATTTAGTTCATATAGCCTGAATGAACATCAGGTTCTGAGACACAGTGGTTTCCCAATTCTAACTTCAATCAAATTTAGATGGCATTGTTACCAGATATCAAAAAACACTTATATGCCATAAGAATCAAGATTAAGAATAAAGATTAAAACAACAAGTTAAGAATTTAAGATTATGATTAAAGATTATAACATAAAAATTAAGATTAAGAGTGAAACACCTAAAAAAAATCACAAATTTGAACATAAAGTATAAGATTAAGATTAGAACAAAAAAATGTCAAGAATTTGTACATATTGATATCACTATATGTTAGGGTTTTATTTTAATGCCGCAAGTGTACGGGTATCGTAGCACAATTACGGGTCGGATCACAGGGAGGCAAGATTAATACAAGAGTTGTTCAATTAATCACTTGGGGAACAAAATATTTGTTGATTGGTTCTATATCTACTATGTGAAAACACTTAAAGAGATATGTTGATATCAAGATAATAAAAGGACTAGGACATAGGAATTCCCCACTAATAGCATGTGATTATTTCGATAAGGATTGCTATTGATTCCATTGAATTGATTTACCGATCTAACTTAATCACTCCTTTTCGGGATGGTAACCAAATTAAATCAAATTAAATAAGTTCTCTCAATCTCAACTTTCGTATTTTGATCAACTAACATCACAAGATAACATACTACTCAATCTCAACTTTCGTAATTTTGACTAAGAAGACATATTAACTTGTTTTATCATCCAAGACTAATAATATTCTCACCCCTCAACTTTCGTGATTTTGGTATTAAGAGAAATTAAAAGACTTTAACTTGAATGATCATACAAAACAATTTAATCAAATCAATTCAACATCACAATCACCAATCCTCATCTAGCAATCACATACATATTAGGGTTCAAATCCAATGTCCTAGCATACAAAACTACTCACTAATCATGATTATAGAGATTTCTATGCATATTAAACTAACATGAGTCATGAAATAAAACATAATTTAAAAAACTTGAATATAAAGGGAATACCTTGATAATGGAGGTGAAGAACGATAAGTAAATTGCTAATGAAAATCCAAGATTACAATGATGAAATTCTCAAAGGAAAGATTAAACTAAAATCTATGGAATACAAAGAGAAACTAGAGTTTTTAAGGAAGAAAACTGAATAATCCTCTAAATTAGGGTAACTTCCACTTAAATAGTGGCTCCAAATAATAGGAGAAGAAACGGTTCAAATTCCCGTCGAAATGTAGAGCGATGAGTCGCCATATCAGGGGCGATGAGTCGCCATATCAGGGGCGACGAGTCGCCACTTTGGTTCTGTCTGGGAACTGAGGTCTGCTAATGGAGCCACGAGTCGCCACTTTGTGGGCGACAAGTCGTCGCTTTGTCTCTGGAGCAATTTGGACAAGTCAGTGAATAAGTGGCGACTCGTTGCATTGAGTGTGGCGAGTCGTCGCTTATGTTCTGGAACATTTCTGAGTTCAGCATGTGGCGACGAGTCGTGGCTCTGATTGTGGCGACGAGTCGTGGCTCTGATTGTGGCGACTTGTCGCTTTCCTCCTGGACAGATTTGGCTTCTTTTCTCCATCATGCTAGGGGTCTTAGGCTATTTCTCCAAGCCTTCACCCTCTTATGACTCCATACACTAATAAAAAGCTTCAATTCCGCCTCGTATATCATACAACTACAGAATAAGCACAAAAGACAAAAGTTGAAACAATTCTCACTATAATCTCTAAACACCTCTAAAACTTCATGTAAGGAGTGTAAAGTTAACACGAATAAGCGCAAATAATTGCACTTATCACTATACTATTAACAAACATGCTCAAATGAAATATAACAAATGTTGTGTCGAATAGGCTCAAATTAAAATATTAAAGATGTTGTTCATCGACTTGGAGAAAGCGTATGATAGCATGCTATGATGCGTTATTTGGGATAGCCTCGAGGCTAGAGATATTTCTTTAATGTACATTGAGGCTGTACGGGATATGTATGACATAGTTTTGACTAACATTCAAACACCGGTGGGATAACGGAGCCTTTCCCGGTTAAAGTAGGACTAAAACAGGGATCGACTCTAAGTCCTTTCATTTTTATGGTGATTATGAAACGTTTCTAAATCTATCTTGGAGACGGTACTGTGATGCATGTTATTCGCTGACGATATCGTGTTAATAGCAGAAACTAAAGAGGAAGTTAGTAATAAATTAGATGAGTGGAGGTCGGAGGATGTGCATCGACTCAACACCGGGCCATGCAGTATTCTGTTGCATGGACGTCTTTTCTAGGTACCACCAGATCTTCATGGGTCCCTCTAATAATGAGAAAACAACATTTATCAGCTTAGTTAGGGTATTCAACTACAAAATCGTGCCATTTGGTGTAAAAATGTTGGTGCGACATACCAACCCCTTATGGATCAGATTTTGCTGAACAGAGGGGAAGGAACTTAAGGAAACTTTTGGGAATATGAGAAAGCACAACATGAGATTGAACCCCAAGAAATTTGTGTTTGGAATTAGATTTGGAAATTTTATGGGGTTCATGATTTCACAAAGGGATATTGATGCTTATCCTGTATAGGTACAAACTATCCTTTTCACATGTAAATTTATAGCCAAGTTACCTGAAAAATTCTTTCCATACTTTAATGTTCTAAGAGCAATAAAAACTTCTTTTGGAAAGAAGAACAAAAGAAAACTTTTCAAGACCTGAAGACCCATTTACACAACCTTCCTACTCTAGCACGACCAATAACAGGGGAAATCCTATACTTGTATGTTGCTGCAAACCAAACAATTGTGAGTGCAACAATTGTCAAGGAGGAAGGGAATGTACACGACCCATTTATTTCATAAGCAAGATCATGCTGGATGTTGAAACCAGATACTCACTCATCGAAAAGCTAGCCTAAGTTTGTAGCAGCTAGAAAACTCTAAATATACTTTGATGCACAAAAGGTGGTGGTGTTTACCGATCTACCCTTGAAGAAATCCTTGGATAAGATTGAAAGGTCAGGAAGACTGGTTAAGTGGGCCATTGAACTGAATGAGTTTGGGATAAAGTACTAAATTAGGACAGTAATAAATGGTCAAGCCCTAGTAGATATCTTTGCAGAATGTACATACAATCCTGAAATAAAGAAGGACCCCTTAGTTGTGGAAACTACTCACTGATGGGTAGAGATGGTCATGGAGCGGGTCTGGAGCGGGTCCAACCAGACCCGGACCCGGACCCTTTTAATTTTTTGAGATCTAGACCCGGATTCGGACCCTAAGGGTCTAAAATTTTCAGATCCAGACTCAGACCCTCCAAATCTGATGGGTCTAGGGTCTTTAATGGATCCTTAATGGGTCTAAAAAGAGTCTCTTTGTTTTGTCGAATTTGAACCATTTGTAAGTTATTATATTTTTCGTATATTTGTAAGAGAGTTATTATCGCATTTTACAAATATTTAATACTAATTTAACATCTAAAGTCGCATAGTGTCATCCATATATGCTTAAATTCTATCATAAATACTAGTTCGAGTCCATGAAATAAGGGTAATTGGGTTAACACTAAGCAAGTAGCATATATATTATTAATATATATTATGATTATATGAAAAGAAAATAAGTGTTGGGGGCAAAATTCATACGTAAAAGACAAATAAAAATGAACAATTTAATATTTATAAGAGTCCAAGGGGCGGGTCCAGGGTCCAGGTCTCGGACTCGGACCCGGATCCGCCAATTATTTTTTAGATCCAGATCCGACCCGGATCCGATGGGTCTCAAAAAATAAGACCCAAACCCTTAAAAAAGGGGCGGATCCGGGGCGGGTCCAACAGGGTCCTGGACCCGTGACCATCCCTACTGATGGGTCATTCAGAAACGTGGGTGCAGGAGTTGGAGTTGTCTTGATCTCACCAGAAGGAAAAACAATAGAGTATGCTTTGAAATTCCAGTTCAAGGCTACCAAAAATAAAGAAATATGAAGCAGCCATTGCAGGCCTTGAACTTTGTAATGCCTTAGAGGCAAAACATATTAGATTAAGGATGGACTCCCAACATGGTAGTCAACCAGATCCTGGTATAGTATGAAGCCAGAGAGGTAACAATGCAAAGTGTGAAAAGAAGTAAAGTCCACAAATAAACAAAATTTAATAATTTTTTATGATACATATTTATTATTAACAATTATATATCTAAGTATTATATTATTCATATTTTTATTGCAGTTTTTCTAACTTATATGCACCAAGTGCATATGTTTAAATAATAAAATTAATAATTGAAATTTCATTTAGAATATGCTTTAAAATATTATTACGTTTATGTATTTAGAAAATTTCTTCCCCTAAATTTATAATAATCACCAAATATATGGTTTTAGCCTATGCATTAGGTGCATAATTAGTTAGAAAAATCATTTTTATTATTGGATCATACTAAGTACTCTTACATATACATAACTAGTTTAATATTGTTGTAAAAAAAAATGAAAGAGTGATAAATAATTTTAAAATTAAGATGAGAAAAACAAAACAAAATTTATTTTAATAAATGTGCTTCTATTAAATATATAAGAAAAAACCAAGATTCCATTGATTAAAATAATAAATAGACTTAGGCTCACTTTTATTACTAGAATCGGATGTTAAATGGATACTTCACTAATCATAACACTTATGATTCTTGGTAGATATTATCCATTAATATCAGTAATTGTTAAACCCTTGAGGTTACTTAGATGAGTCAATCTAATTAATATTAACAATGCAAGTTTTAGCACTAAACCCCCGTTTGGTAGGTGGTAATAAACGGTGGTAATGAGAATGAAAAATTAGTGTAATTTTGGTTGAAAAATTTCTTGGTTACCTTAATGCCCATGTTTGTCCAACTTCAATTATCTCATTTTCTTTATAAAATTCATTCCAATGCATTCCCATTGGAAGATGTGGTATTAGGTGGTAATAAAAATTTGTAAATGAAAAAAAAAAATTCTAATCAAAGTTTCATTACTATGGGAATGATATGGAACTTTTGATAAAATTTACATTATAAATCATTTTTATTACTGTCATTTAGTATCACTAACCAAACGGGCCGTTATATCACTTAAAATTTCCCCCAGTTATTAAGAATAATAGTTCCCAAAGTATCAATATGGTTCCACAATATCTAGTTTGTATTTGTCCTCGTATTAGAATCTGATCTGCTAGAAAGTGTTGAACCTTTACGGTGAGTGACTAAAGATTTGGATTAAGAATTGAATCAGATTCTACACTTCTTAATTAATACTCTTGAATAAAATCGTTGAATATATTCTCTAATGAAAACCAAGTGAACCAAAAGTTTAATCTGATAGTTGAGGCCTGAGAATATGTTATATACTCTAACACAGCTCCTCACATGAGAGCCCATTGGACTAGTAATGTGAATGCGCATAGGCACTAAATATTCCACTTTAAATGAGGGATGGTTGAGATTCGAACCCGTGACCTCTTGTCTCATTGGCTTCTGATACCATGTCAAGGAACCAACTCAACCAAAAGCCGATTGAGGCCCCAGAATATATTATATACTCTAACATCTAATAAAATGTAAATGAATAATTTTTGCACCAAAAAGGAAATGTAAATGAATATTTTTATTTTGTTTTTACCACCACAATATTCCATCACTAAGATCTGTTGTAATCTATTAGTATATCTCAATATTCACCTTTTTTAACTTTATTTTTTAGTTGAGACTCGAATATTGGCATTGTTCGTGATTCAATTTGGGTACTCATTTTGCCAATGAATTTTATATTTTGTCAACGCAACTATACTTGATATAAAGAGAAAAATATTTCAATGTCGAGTATAAATGCTTTTAAACATGATAAATTTTTTTTGGCATTATCATCGATAGTTACTGTTTGTTTGGTGTAATAGTAAACGGTATTAAATACTAAAATAGTAATAAAAAATTAATGTAATTTAGTTAGATATATCTCTTTAAAAATTTAATTATATTTATTTTCCGTTAATTATCTCATTTTCTTAATAATTAATTTCAATGCATTTTCATTGTAAATTGTGATATTATAGGGTAAGAGAAGCCTAACATAAAACATTTTTACAATCAAAATTTCATTACCATAGAAATAATATGATAGATATCATCAAATACCTTGAGTTTGATCTTGACATAGCGGATTTAAAAATGTCTCCGTACTCCATATAAATCTCATAATAAAATTGAGATATTCTATTTTTATATAAAAGAAAATAAAAATTGGTGAGATAATTGTGTTGATAGTAGACTGTAGGCTAGTGAAATAGTTTATAGGTTTGATTTGGAAGTGGATTGACAAATTTTTTTGTTTAAAAAACCCAAAATAAGAAGTTCATACGTACACAAATTATCAAAAGGTCGATTTTTTAGCAACAAATACTCAAAACAAAAACACAAGTTTTACTTAAATTAATTAACTTTTTAAAGCCATAATTGTCACACTTTTCCTAATTATTACGCCTTATTTTTACCTTCAAAAGCTCTTGATATTAATAACCCATCAATTTTTTCAGGTTTCTTCTGTTTTTGATGATGAAGTTGATAGTCCAACTGGGTTTAATGATAATAATAATGATGAGATTCAAACTTATAGTTCTCAATGTTGTAGAAATAAACCTAAACTTCTCATTGATTTTAAATTGCAATTTACATTTTAGTATGTATAAGATTAAACAAATATAAATTGTTAATTTTATTTACATTTATAACTTTTTATATTTATTTGTTTTTGTAATATAAGCTATTCAAATTTCAAACAAATTAACTTTGTTATAAGATTAACTTGATTTTTTTGTAATTATTGTTATTTTATTACGAATTAATTTTATCTTTTAATTGTAAATTTTTTAATATGTTATTATTTTATATTTTCATTTAGTATGTTATTTATAAAAAATTAATTGAATATTGTTATTATCATACCAAATCTTTTTTGCAACAAGAATTGCGACAAAGTAGATGTTTTGTCGCCAACTTAGTGACATAAAAGTGACAAAAATACTTTTTTGTGACATAGATTTTGACGACAAAGCATTTTGTCACCATTTTTGTCGCTAAACAGATTCAACTACAAAAATAGCTACAAAAATGCGTAGTTACTAAATCTTTTTGCTTCTTCCACGTAGTTTTTTGATATCTCCTTCATCCAAAGCATACTCCACAAGTCCACATTTGTTGCTTGTACCATTCTTACCTTGAGCCCCAACGTGTAATTAACTAATACAAATCAATCCATACGTATACCTTGCACACAAAAAGTATGTGTACCTTGCTAAATCTTGAACTAACATTCTTTACAACCAATCAAGCCCTACTAGTTTAGCTTATATATCTATGACTAGGTCCAATGTTCTACCATCAAATGACATGTAATAACCTATGATTAAATAAGAGTTCAAACAATGTGACTCATGTCACACTCCTTCAATAATTAAACAATTATTTTATTATTATTATTTTTTTTTTGCATTTAATTATCTTTAAGTGATTGTCTAATAGAGAAGCAAATAGAATGAAAAGTCTTCTCCAACTCAATAAACAAACCCATTAATAACTTGTTGAGTACATGTGAAATGAGAAAGCAAAATACTAGCTAGGGTTAAATAGTCTATGATTTTATATTTATTCTCTTATGTCTTCCTACAACCCTAGATGGTCCCTTACACTTCATACATCATGGATCATGTCACAACAGCTGGTTTAGCTATACTAAGTGATTATATTAGACATCTACCGAATCCTAGCATTATTAATTATAAAATTAATATATTTTGTTAATGATGATGTAATACATATACTTACCAAAAGCGCTTGTGGCTCAATGGATAGAGCATCTGCATGTGGAGCACAAGGTTTGGGGTTCGACATTTACTGTGCGCAGGCCCGGCCCTGGGGGTAGGCATTAGGGTCCACCGCCCAGGGCCCAAGATTTAAAAGCCCAAATTAGCTTTAGAAGGGGCCCATAATTACTGAAAACAAAAGGCCCCAAAAATTCCTTCAGTTACCAAAAATAACCGGTTGAATGTTGAATCATGGAAGTTTATATTGATATTTAAGGCAAGAACATTGGGAAGAGAAAAAGACTGTATAAATCATCATGCTTTTTCATGGTCTTTATTTCTCCTTATGGGGAATATCAATAGCTTTTAAATTTAAAGTAGTAATTTAATTGCATATTCTCTTTTATTTCTTTGTTATAATTGCAGTATTCTTCTTCTCCTCATCTTCCTTTATTTTTTGTTCTTTAAATTGACTATAAGTTATCCTAGAAAACGAGTTTCTGATCCTTTGCTTCAATCTTAACCAAATGAAATTTAGTGGGAACAATTTTTTTTCATTAGTTTGGGAGAAGTTAAAATCACATGGGTCCAAGGTAATAATGAAATTAGTGGGCTTTGATTATTTTTTTTCCTTTATGGCTTATGGATATTTTATTTCTAATATTTTGAAGTAAGTATATGTGATTGTTTCCAACTTTCTGCATTTATTTGATGCATAATGAAGACTACTTTATATTCAAGTAAGCACATTTTACGGGTTTTGATTTTTTTTTTTATCTTTATGAGTTTCCATAAAAAATTTTAGTATTTTTACAAATTTGTTGAAGCTTAGAAATAGGGGCTCAAGTATAATAGAATCTGATTCTATTTCGATTTGTGTTGTTAATTGTGGTAGAGTGATTAAAAAGTGTACTTACTCCCTTTTAGATTTTGCTTTCTCCTTGATTGATTATTCACTTTTGTGTTGATTTGTAATGTAAAAGACAATTAGAATTTTATGATGCGACTAAATTCTTAATTTAGATTAGTCGAATGTAATCCTAGTAAAATAATTTTTCAAGGGGCCTCAATTTTTCATTTGGCCTAGGGCCCCAAAATGTTCAGGGACGGGCCTGACTGTGCGCATGTATCAATTTGGGGGTTTTCTTGACTGCGCGCATCTCTCTTTACTCCCTACTTGAGGGAATTAATGGGTATGATTTGTCTGCATCTTTCAGGAAAAAGAAAATCCTCACCCAGACCCTACCTTGTGCGGGATAATAGAAGTGTTATTTACCTTTATTTTTTTAATACATATACTTAATGTTAATCAATCAAATAGGAAAATTAATACTATAAGATATCGAGGAAGGTATATATGGAGAGAGAAAAAGATATCTACAGTAGATTTTTTAGCACATGCAAAGATATATAATTATTGCATTTAAATTAATATTTACTTCTTTAAAATCAATCTTCATTCATATATAATTTATTTCAAGATTCCCTACATTTGTTATTATTGTTCTACATATTGACGTAAATTAATTAATACTCTTGTAATTAGATAACTCAATCATTTATTCTGCATGACTATAATCACTCTTTTTGTTATAATAATATAACATAATATTTATTTTTGAATGTATATCTACTACATTGTGTTTTGACCATTTATTGTTGAGTAAATTATATTTTAATAAATTAATATATATAATTGATGCTTAATTCTATTGTTTAATTGTATATGAAGTATCATATCGTAGCATACTAACTTTTGGGAGAAAGTTTATTTAGATATCAAGCAAGCACGAGAAATTTTTTGTTCAAGAGATTTTTTTACTTCCATTGGTATTCTAAATTTAGGATATTAAAACATACATGTAAGAGTAAAAAGAGGAATTGATTTTTCAATAGGCGAAATTGTTATAGTATATAGCATATTATGGGGTCTCAATTATCAGGTTAAGCTTTTGATTGAGTTGATTCTTTAAAAAAATCATTAAAGGTTTGAAACTCAATCACTCATTATTTAAAATGAAATATTTAATTTTTTTACTCTAAGTTACAGTTTAAAAAAAAACTTTCAACCGTTAAATGAACCCATTATTTGAATCTAATATTTTTAATTCGGTATGTATTTTTTTAATTGGTTGAAATAAAAATTTATTTTACCTAAATCTACAAATATTGGATAAATGATTTGATGAGTACTAAAAAAAATTGTAAACCATCAATCTTAGGCTACCACGTATACAACTCTAAGACAACGTCACATGTATGTTAGGAAACATCAAACAATATAGTGGGATCCTTTTGTAGTTTCGAGGTGTCCAATTCAAGTTGTCCTACTATTATTGAGCTACCCAATCTATTGGTTATAAGTGGGATCCAAGCTCACCCGTTTTTCTAGCCGGGTGACTTGAGCCTGGCAGGTAGTCTGTCCATGAACAGCCATAATTTAATATTATAATATATTTCTTCTGTATTATTAAGTTTTCAACAATAGCAATCGGTGGTAAAACTAAGAAGAGTTCTTCAGTGATATTTTAGGGAAAAATGAGAAAATATATAGATAAGATGTAAAGATAAGTTAAATAATGCATAGATCAAGATGAAAGAAAGAGTGTCGTTCATAGTCACTAATAAAAAAACACAAATTCTTGTGAGAGACGGTCTCTTTGAGAGACCATCTCTAATTGGGTTGACCCATAAGAGACCATCTCTAATTGGGTTGACCCATAAGAGAAAATATTGAATAGATGTAGGCAATAAGTTTTAATGGATTGAGCCTGAGAGACGTCTCTCAGAAAGACGGTCTCTCAGGAGACTAACTAATAAAAAAATTGACTAAATTTTATAGGAGCAACTAAAATGAAAAGTGAAATTTAACGCAATAGAGGGAGTAATAGAAGTGTCCTTGATCAATTAGTTGATCACGTCTGAAATGCCTTATTAATCAATGCAACTTCTTAGCTTAGTTAATTTATCATAAAACATTTTGTTATTTGTTCATATTCGAATTATTGATTAAAGATTTCGTAATTACACATGTAAACACATTTAAACGAATAATAAAATGAATCGTGCAAATAAAATTTTATCATAAGTCTAATAAATATTATTTTTGTGATTTAATCCGAATTTTATGATAATATTTACATATGTAATCATAGTAAAAGTCATTAATGTAGATAAATTAGCAAAAAGGCTCACTTTATTGCAATTGCATAGGTATATGCCCATATGATCTTGCAAATCATAAGTTGTTAGGATGTCGTGCATTTTATTTGAAGATCTTGTACTTGGCACACACTTTGTTTTAGATTCTCCTGTTACTTCGATGCACATGTTTCCGGTACATTTCATTAATGTATTCCAATGGAGTAGATTTTCTTATATTTGCTCTTTTTTATATCAATATATTTGCTCAATCTTAAAATAAGAACTAAATTGCTTTGGAAACCAACACATTATATACTATCCACAAACAATACTTAAATGAGATGCAATTATTAGTAGAAAAAGTATGTATCCACCTATGTTTAGCTAGCACAAGCATAGTGGACCATGGAAATAGGTTAAAAGAAAAGGTTAAGTATAAAATAAAGAAAGTTTTCCCTACTCAACAAGATTATTATTCTTAGAACAATGTAAAAAGATAGTTATTGCCTTTAATTATAATATAAGTGGACCATGGAAATAGGTTAAAAGAAAAGGTTAAGAAATATATATATATATATATATATATATATATATATATATATATATATATATATATTATATTTATATATATATATTTATTGGCAAATAAGTATAATATATATACTGAGAGAACCAAAAACAAAACAAGGCCCCGAAATTAACTCAGGACCAAGCAAAACACCTCAACAAGCTGAGGACCAACCAGACACTACTACATGATAAGATGTTCTCTCATTCTATCTGTACATCTAGCAGAAACTCTAAAAATAATCTCTCTAGCTATCTGGTTGGGATTACAATAATGGTTGTCAAAAATAACAAAATTACGCTGCTTCCAAATCCCGTAGATCATTTCAGTCCAGAGCATCACAGCGATCTTTGCCCGATTATATATATATATATATATATATATATATATATATATATATATATATATATATATATATATATATATATATATATATATATATATATATATATATATATATATATATATATATATATATATATATATATATATATATATATATATATATATATATATATATATATATATATATATATATATATATATATATATATATATATATATACACCTTATACAATTAGTGTTTAGGTTTAGATAATAAATTTGATATTTATTTTAAATTTAATAGAACATATCTTTTAAAATAGTAAAAAAGTAATAATATTTTAGAGAATTGTCTAATTGAAATTACAAATAGTTAATAAAATTATTGTCTAACCTATATACACGTTGTGCATAAGTTAGAAAAACTGTAATTATATAAACAAGATTAAGGTTGACGTCTATGCTCTATGCGATAAATATTTTTATGTATCACACACACATTCATTGTAAGGAAAAAATTATATCACTTAATCTTTATATATCAAAATATTATTGGAGGTGATTCTAGTTTGACATACCAAAATAGCTTGTGACTCAATGGATAGAGCATCTACATGTGGAGCAGAAGATTTTGGGTTCGACTTTTATTGGGTGCAGGTATCAATTAGGGGGTTTCTTAATCGCGCGCATCTCTCTTTACTCCCTCCTTTGGGAAACGGGTATGATTTTTTTGCATCTTTAAGAAAAAAATAATCCCCAACCGAACCCTACCTTGTGCAGGATACTCGAAGTGACCTTTACCTTTACCTTTATTTTAGTTTGATGGCACATATCAAAACGATTTTGATCAATAGGTGATAACTTTATACTCCTATTTATATACATAGAAATTTTCTTATATTATAAAAGTTTTTGTATTTAGAGTTTTTAGTCCCATGTTATTCGTTAAAACAACTACCTTAAAGCACCCATGTATTTGTTATATAGAAGTACTATATTTTAATATTTTTCAGTGGCGAATATATATACGATTAGAAATTTAGAATAGTGACATTTAAATTAAATGTAACTAAATATATCCCACTAAAAGTGTATTATATTATAACAGCGACACACTATTTTGCCTCTGGAGTAATGATTTTGCACATTATAATCAAGTCGTCATCATCATCATCCTACTCAATGTACTCCGCTCTAAGAAACTATGATAAAGGTCTGAAAAGGGAAAGAAGGCGACAACTCATACTTATAAAGGAGAGAGCAGCCGAGGAATCTCTCGGCTAAAGAAAATGTATAGATGAATCCTCTAGAAAAAAATCCTCAGTAGTCAAAACATATAAATAAATAAAATACATATACATTAATAGAAATAACTAGGTAAGAAAAAATAAAAGAATGATATGTAAAAAGGCGGAGGAAAAAAACAAGAACAGCAACTGGTAAGCGAAAGAGAATTAATCAGCATATTCAGCAATCTAAGAGTTGGATAAGGCGCCTCCTACTACCCTTATTTTTGCTCAGATCCTCGAAGAGGTGTAGGCCATGCAAGTCATTCTAATTTATTTGCTCCTCCTACGTTCTCATCAGCACGTAACATGCACCACGGTACAATATCCTAAATCGATATAGAAATCTCTTCCATAATCACCGTAAAAATGAAAGGGCTTAATACCGATCCCTTATGTAGACCTACTTTAACTAGAAAAGACTTATTTAAACTTTTGGTTGAGTTTGTTCCTTGACATGGTATCAGAAGCCAACGTGACAAGAGGTCACATGTCCAAATCTCAACCACGCCTCATTTAAGTGTAATATTCAGCGCTTGTGCGCATCTACACTTCTAGCCCTATGGACTCTCATGTGAGAGGGTGTGATAGAGTATATAACATATACTTAGCGCCAATTACTTAGTAGGTTCATCCACGAAGAGAACTCCATGTGTTCTCTCTAGATCATTTAGTTTGCATCCTTAACCTCAGAGGAAAACTTTTTGGCGAAAGAGATAGTTTTTTTATATAATGTTGATAATATTATACCATATGATAATGTTTTTTTGTACCAACCTCATCTTTTATTATAATGCTCTCTTTACGATCAACACATGATCTTTCTTGTAAAAACATAGGGATGCATGTTATTTATTCACTCTTTGATGTAAAGTAAAGTATGTTCTAGAATCATTCACAAGCTAGTGGTCTCAAAATTAAGCTAATAATACTCCACCATTTTTAAAAACATATTTGACCTATTTATTATTCTTGGAAAAAACACAATAATAATAATAATAATAATAATAATAATAATAATAATAATAATAATAATATCCAGAATCAGAAAATCTTTCATTACATGCATGATTTCTGGTGTATCCTTTAGAAGATCAGATTACAATTTACAAACCTTTATATGCACATGTGTGTGCATAATCACAAAATACCTACGAAAAATTAACAAAGTTTTTATAAAAAATGGGACCCACCAATAATTATTTGGCTTTCTTTTTTTTTTTTTTTTGAAAATAAAATTGGAAGAATATAATCTGAATGGAAAGGGAAAGATCAGATTACAATCTGTTGGGTACATCTCAATATTATGAGGGATAGGATATGGGGGGATGAATAGAGACCTTATGAAATAAGGGAAGATCTTTATGTAAGTGTCCAAATACTGTTTTGGAATCTCCCTTACAATCAAAGATACCTTAATTTGTTTCGGATTACTACTAATTGTCTTTAATTAACTATGTTAATCATCGGGGTTTAGTGTCCAAGACTTTTTGGGTTTAGTATATATTAAAAAATAATATACTAATTAATAATCTATAATTAATAATTATTAACCTACTTTTATACAAGTATATATATAAATCAAAGATCATGAATCACATATACGAACTTGGTTGTTATACAAGAACATTGTTGATCGTTGAATATATAAATATATATGTGCTATGATAAACTTTATATTTAAAATTCATATCAAACTATTGTCATAGACATAAATTTATAGTTTTAAATTAGGAAATATTGATATGAAATTTATTTTGAATTATTATTTGTGTATAAAAACATAATCAAACTATTCTTAGATAGGACTGAGTTAGGTCTACACCCAAGGCCTATATATAAAAAAAACTGCAATTTACCTTTAGAAATTCGAACACAAACTTATTGTGTGGACGATAAGATAGTTTGCAACCAAGCAATATCGGTATTTAATACATTGTTTATTATTACAAACTTATGGTGTTGCTTGGCAATTGGCTGTTGGCGGTTGTTTTTTGGCTTTTTAGTTGACTTGTTTGACCAACTGAAAACATTAGTTGTTTTGGTTGGCTTTTAAGCTAGGTTAAACAGTCAGCTGTTTATAGAAATGTTTGGTGAATTTTAGTATTAGTTGTTGTTTTTAAGAGGAGTAAGCCGACACACCAAAAGCCAACAAAAAATTAACTGAAGTAGCTTGTACTTATAAAAAGTCATTTAACTAACACATTTTTCAACAGTTTGACCCACTAACAAATCAAAAGCCAAAAGATAACCAGAAAGCCAATATAAAAGCCATACACCAAACACCCCCGGTTTACACTATTTCACATGAATAATTTTAAGTAAAATTTTAGTCATTAAGTAATTGAATTTTCTTTTACTATGAGGTATCTCATAAATATATTTTTTTTAAAAAATCTTTTTTTTTCCTTTTTTAAATGCTTTGCATATGTGTTTATTTGACTATTTTTAATTTATATAAGCTATGTTGAGTTAATTAATAATAGTGTTGTTTAATATGTTCTGTTTTATTTTTGAATAATGAATACAATTGTTCTATTAATTTATATCATCATCACTATCATCATACCAAGTGGATCCCGATCATTGAATATTCTATTAATTTATATATGGTCCTTTAATAGTTGTGATGTTTCAAAATATAAGTTTCGGTTGTACGAGGCTTGGGGGATCTTAGGTTGTGCAATCTCGTTTTTATTATGTTTTGTCCTATCCTTGTGTTAATATATTGTAGGTTCATTTACTAAATTAAATTTTGCTTTGCTTTAAAGATAACTCTCTTAATTTTAGATTTTGTTATTAGTGATTTTTACTATGAGTATTTTTTTTAGAAAAATTATATTGGATTTTTTTTATTATATATATCTAGCATTATAGATGTACACATTTTTAAAGTCTATGTTTATATTTTCATAGTTTTGTTTTAGTTATATACATAAAGATATTTTTTATCATAAAGTTACAAGTAAAATGAAACAGAAGAAATATCATATTACTATGGATATAATTTATATATCGCCTGAAGTCTAATTATCTCTTGGTCGACCCTGTGTATTATATTGTAATTATTTACGTGTGGTTGCGATTCAAGATTATGATAACAATTAACTGAAAACTTTCTTAATTATCTCTTTATAACATAAGATATATATCATATATTTTTAGGCAAATAATGTATATTATTATATGTGAATCATACATATTTCAAATTTCAAAATAACATCATCTTTTGGTTCTCATTATGATATTGCGAGACTTGGGTATAACCAAATCCCTCAAGTTTATTACCATTTATGAGAAGATCTACACCATTCAAAACCTCGTTAAATATTTTTTTCAGTCTATTTATCAAAAAATAAGCGAATAAGTACTTGTTTCAATCGATTTTTGAAAGTTATTTATGTGAATAAGTACTTAAATTAATGAATTGAGTATACGAAGTACTAGATAGATAGATTTCTGTGCCAAGCATGATTTATGAATTATTTTAAAAAATTACTAATCATAAATATGTAATTAAGTTATTTTATAACTCCAGAATCATATTGAAACTATGAATTAATTTATTTTTTAAACTGTAACAGTATTAGACTCAAATAATACATAAATAATTGATATGTTATTCGATAATTGTCCGCTGCAATTAAAAGAAACTACATATCTTGATTGACTGTATATGGTAAAAAAAAACAAGTACATACGGTATTATAGTTTTAAAATCTTGGAAAATTTCCTGAATAATCAAACTTTTTACTGATTTCTCCACAATAGTTTCAACTTTTAATTGAACATTAATAATCTCAACTATAACGGGTGATTGCTAAGAATGCACCAAGGTATTCTCTTACATATACCACAAGTCATTTCGCAAAAAAAAGTAAATACAAAATTAAACAATAAAAAATAAAAAAATTTAAAATTTAAAAGTTTAAATCATGTATGTTTATTTTCTGATTTTAACTTTTAATGTTTAATGCTCTTTTTGATTTTTGATTTTATTTTTCTTGTTTCTTTGTAGCAATTAACTTGCAAAAATCGATATTATTTAGGCAATAATGTTCTTAGGTATAAGAAACCCTAAAATTGAGATTTTTCATGCTTAATCAAATGTTGGGATTATTGTAGGAAAATCAATTAAAAATTGAATTATCTAAGTAATTTTTTCATAAATTCTTATGCAAATAATCAATTAAACAAATCAAATCAAAAAGATGTTATATAATATGCTAAAATATTTGCCTAATTGGAACATGAAAATAGTAAAAAAAAAAGTTATCATAAAGTTGATATATATCCTTAAAGAGTTGAGACCTAATACATAATTAATAGACACTACATAACTCAACCAAAAGCTTAATCTAATGGTTGAGGTCCAAGATATGTTATATACTCTAATATTACAATCTTAAATTGACAAATTATATCCATAAAGATATCACTTTCAGTTTGAAAATAATAAAACTATTTTTTAAAAATTAAAATAATCACTTACAATAATAAAGTAATTAATTAAAAATATAAGCTTATTGTATCGACCCGTCTCAAAATTCTTATACTAAGACTTGTTGCATGTATTAAACTTACAGGTGGTCTCTTGAGAGACCGTCTTTTGTAAAGACGACTCTCAAAAGTACAGCCCAAATCTATATTTAGAGTTATAATAATATATATTTGGAATTAGACTGGGCTTTTAAGAGCCGTCTTTACAAAAGACGGTCTCAAGTAAGAATTTATATTAAACTTAAACAACTCAACTTAAGCAATTATCACGGTCCAAGGTCCACATTTGACTTAGGGCCTCAAGGCCTTGAAGGGACAGTTTTTCTTGATGTGGACACTTTTATAATGGGCTACAAGTCCTTTTATCATTATCATCACCATTCATGTATTGACAACTATCGACAAAAGAATTCAAACCAACTATTACAGTCTTCAAGGTTTTATTAATTAAAATCATAAATATTTATAAATAATTTTCATTTTATATATTCACTTATTATTTAATAATAAATTTTTCTTTATATTGACGGTGGAAGGTCACTCACAAGATAGATGAGAAAGCTATACAAGGAAGTAAGCAAGTAAAAGAATCTTTCATTAAAAATTGTTTAAACTTTGTAGGACAACAAAATATAATTAAAAACTAACATCAATAAATTTAAACTAAGTTTTAATACATGTGGATTATGTGTTAAATATTACTTATATTTTTAATGCATATGATTTTTTTGGTCCTGTGTACTAATCAGTATAAAGAAAGACTAATAAGTAAAAATAAAGATACTCATTCTATTAAATTACCCTGAATTTACAACAATTTATTCTGAACCCATGAATTTAATCACGTGTTATAAGGATAAGTACTTAAAAAGATAGAACAACTCTAGGCAAATGTTGATCAATTAATTTAACAGTCAAATACAAATTGAAAAGCCTAAATTCTTATGAGAGACCATCTTTAATTTGACCGACCTATTATATATTTTGTAACATATTATAAGTAGGCATTAAGAATGATTAAGTAGACATTTATGATATTGAAAGTATCGCATTAGGGATACGGAAAGTAAGCACTAAGGATAATGTGAGTATACATTAATCTTTAATGTGTTGGGCTTGAGATATCTCTCTCAAAGAGACGGTCTCTTAAGACACTAGCTGATTGAAAAACTTGACTATTTTGATTGTTTGAAATGGGTTTTATGTTACTACTAGTGGGCCACGTGTTCGTATGAAATACTTTTTAAATTAAAATTTGAAGCTGAATAATAAACATTAATTGTATGTAATTTGCATAAATAGAAATTGCTACATTGGCCTAATTATACAAGTCTGATGGTATTATTGTATCATGGATTAGATTAGTGCAAGGAATTTTATAAGCATATCTGCAAGCAATGTGAAATTTCATTGTACAGTGTTTAAAAAATAAGTATTTCATTTTAAATTATGAATTTCAATTATGAAATCACTATTGAAGAATTTGAGAATTATAAGGTTTGGATCGTCATTCTCAAAATCCTCAACTTTAACTACTTATAAAACAATGGTGAAATTTGATCCAAATCCAAATTTGAAAATTCTTGATTTGTCAAACAATAAATTTGAGCATCATCATCTTCATCGTACCAAGTGTATCCCGCTCACAGAAAACTATGGTCAAGTTCTGAAGAGGGAAAGACGACGACAATTCAAAACTACAGAGGAGAGTGCAGTTTCCAAATGAAATTATCATTTTCAAACGTGATATTAATGTAATTTTGATTAAAAGAGCATAGTAAGAAGCAAAAATTATTCTACTAAATTCATCATCAAAAATTCAAAACCATAATCATTATATAAAAAGTGATCAAAACCACTCAAAATCACATCAATAACCAAAAATGAGTAAATTGGAGAGAAGATTTGGAGACGAGAATTGGCCTTAAAAAAAGGTACTTATAACTGAAGTTATAAGATATTGCTCTTAAAATTCTTTGACTTCAAATACTAGATAAAGTCAATAAATTAGCAAGCACCAAGATAGTAAAACAGCCCTTGATTTAACAACATATGAAAGCTATTCAATTTTCATTAATGAGCCCTTAATTTAGCATTAATCTAGGTCGCTTGTCTTAAAATTTCAAATGGTAATTCCTACCTTTACATGCTAACACAAATTACAGTTACAGTTTATTACAGTTACAGTTTGACGAATAAAATGTACCCACCAGCAAATCAAACACCATTTTAAGCGGCATCATTGGGAACAAATCGCCAAAGGTCTACTGCAATATCAACCTCCTTTTTCTTATGAAACTTGTATAGTTGTGGGACGTCATATCGGAGCTGCAGATAACAAGAACTAAAATTAATATCATACAGACGACTGTAAACCTGTAAATTGCTCCATCTAGCAAAAGTTAGCAGTAATAACCTCACACAAAACCTCTGCACTTTTAGCATTGTAGTCTCTCGTGGCTGCCCTTCTGATATGCTGATAATAACACGTTCAAAGAGAAAATACGTCAACAAGAATGCCAAAGCCTTAATCCTACAAGATACACGTCACCTAATAATACATTATTACATAAGCCCTCTGAAAACAAAACTATTGGAATCTATCATGTGATTTACTTGACAGAAATTCTAAAAAAATTCTAAAACAGGAGCTGGCAAACAGTCATTGCTATCAACTTCCGTTCGGAACACATCTAGGAGAGGAGTGAATGCAAAAACCTTCATCCTATGTTCTTAACAATAACGAGGCGGCTACAAGAGGAAACAGGTCGTTTGGAAAATTTATGACTATTTGGATCAAATCTGTTGCCACTGTTCATTACGATACATCGGCCATATCACTGCAGTTTTCACGAATATAGGTGGCAAAAACGTTGCCGACTCTTTATTTCAATTTGCGTACAGGATGATAGTACTGTACAGTGTATAGTCTGTATACCAATTGAAAAGACAATGGATAAATAGATAATTTGTCTTGGGATATTAAAATCCCTCAGGGAAGCAGATAAGCGAAATCAGACGAGACCTCATTAATACTTGTAAGAAAATTTAAACAAGATTTGTATAAGTTTTAGACACTTCCAAAAAATTGAAGGGTATTAACACGAAAGTTCCATACGCAAACCAATGATGAAGAAATCTATGAAGTACTGGAGAGAGTTAGAATGCCCCTTAACTATCTAACCCCCCAAGTACCAAACTACCAATGAACCCAATTCCAATGACATACTGCTTCAGAATATTGTTATCTGCTTCAGAAGATTTGATTCTTAAAAAATGAAATAGATTGCAGTTTTATTGAAGAAAGCTTACATCTCTCGTTGTCGTCTTATGCAGAGAATATACTGCTTGAGAAGCAACCTGATAGGTTCAAAAAACTATAAATTAGCAGTTGAATTTCACAAAAAAGGATAATGCTATGATGTAAACAGCAGAGCAGATATTTTGGGAAGCCTCGATTTTGTACCTTTAAAGCTACAGATAGAAAGTCCATGTCAGCTCCCTTCTTGCGGGTTCCAAAAGGAGGATTCATCACAATCGTATCAATGATTTTCTCTGCAAAAAATCATTTATATGGTTTCAGAAATTGAAATCCAACTGTCATTGAAAATTTGTCTAAACAGCTCATTATCCAGAAATTCAAAATTACCGAACTCTCACCCCAAAAGCCCCCTTAAAGAGCTTAGGTTACAAGAGATTTATGTACTACAGTACTACAAAACTAAATTCCTCAAACGCCCTTTGTACATCACATTAAGAAAATATGAAAAATTTAAGATATACAATCATGAGGTTTGTTTTTGTATGTTTATTCTCTCCTAGTGAAACAATGCTCAGTCTGAACATCAAAAAATCAGAATAATGATGAATACTGACTTACTAAGCGTCCTCTACCCTGAACACAAGAAATAAGAATACAGCTAACAGCAGATTTTATAGAAAGAAATGGCAACATAGTTAAGTTAGAAAGAAAAGAAAGATTAGGGGAAGGTTATTGCATTCATTACGTATGAGATAATGCCCAGATATTAGAGCACTTCAAGTGGCTCGATACTCCAGTGTAAAACACTCAGCCCATACAATTTTCATGATTTCCAGCAGACCCTTCACCCCTTCTTATATACAGTAAAAGAGAATCTAATTTTAACAGACTAAGACCTCATAATAGAATTGAAGTTGCATAACAAACTGACACCCCCATAACAGCATTGGAATTGCATAACAAACTTTCCTTCTAACCAACTCAGCAAATAATCAACAAACAATGAGCTCCTTCAATCATTACGCGCCCTTACTCTCCTGTTGTATGTAAATTGTATATGAGGAGCAGTATGAGTCCCAACAAACAACTCTTCAAAAACATGTGAAGCTCATCAAAAGTAAACCACCATGAGGCCACTGCCACCACTAAGACGACAACTAAACACCAAAACCACCCTATTCTTTTTCCTTCTCCTAACTAGTTACCCATCAACGGAACTGCCCAAAGGAGTGGCTCTATTTTTTACAGAAAACTGATGGAACACTCAATTTGCATATGAACCATGGACAAACATAGGCTACTAACGTTTAGCCATGGTCCAAATGCGAACTAGCCCTGTTTAACCATGGTCTGAGTGTGTTTTGTCATTCAAGTGCAACTTGTTTGCAGTTAGAACACAGCTCAATACGATCAAATTGTGTTTGACAACAGTTCTAATGCAGATTGATGCTTTACTTTCTTTATCTGAAGTTTGTAATATATTTTTTTGGGCCAGACAATTCATGCCATCTTCAGGTACTAAAGTGCAAGGCATAATGTTGTGTTTGAGCTTGGTGCAACCATGAACCCTTTCTTTTTCTGAGGTGCATCATAGAATTCTATTTAACCAATATATTTTAGTCTTCACGCTTCAAAGCATTATTCCAAAACAATATTTACATTTTAAATATTGATCTTCTATTTTAGTACGAGATACAATTATGTAATCATGCTACAATACTACAAGAAAATTCAATGATTTTAATTTAAATGACTATTGTAAAAAACATAAGTGCCTTCAATTAAGGAACACATCTTGGCCACTCATCTTCGTCGTAGCACCCTAAGCACCACTAAATGCATTTCACACCATTAATAAACATCGGCAAACATTCAACACTTCAAATTTCTCGAGACTATTAGGAGTAGTAAACAAAAGGAACCATAATATTTGAGCAAGACCCAAGGGTTTTGAAAGGGAACTCAAAAAGATATCATAAGAGAATAAAGAGGAGGATATAGGTACTTACCTCTAAATTCAAAATTTCGAATGTCACATTGGACAAAATTTACATCCAGCTGCATTCAAATAATATCAAAAATATGGTCATGTCATCAGTAGATTGAAATAAAATTATTAACACAGTTGATTTACATCTCTTTTGTTTAAGTGCTTAATATCTATACTCCCACACCACAACCATCATTTTCCTTCAGCTTTCAAGTGAAGATATTCCTCAGTAGAAAACCTAAAATCAAGAGCAATTCTGCCTTACAAAAGCTTTAAGTCTACAACCAAGTGAACAAAGGCGAATGCATCAAGGTCACTTTCTCGTTAATTGTTCAAAGCACTCCAACAGCACACTTTCAACCCCTATATATTTTTATTTAGAAGGTAAAGAAATCAAGTTCAACAATAATGTCATAATGTTGTATTTCATGAGCAAGGTACAAAACAGTAAAATCCATCTAAAAGTCAACCCGAAATGAGACAACCTTTAAATTTTTATATATGGCATCCCAAAATTGCTCAGTGAATAGTTAGTGATTGTCCTTAAAGTTGCACAAATAAAATATTAGTTGAATATCATACATTAAGAAAATTAGAAGCCAAGGAAGCAAACATTCTAGATGTCTTTCCCATTATAGTGACAGGTTTGCACATGACTAGAAGTCTCCACGCAATAAGCTTGCTTTCCGTAGTCTGATTCTTGTATACCCAATGTCTTTCCCATTATAGTGACGGGTTTGCACATGACTAGAAGTCTCCACACAATAAGTTTACTTTCGGTAGTCTGATGCTTGTATACCCCTATAACTCTAGCTTGAACAGACCCTCTGCTTTCAAACGAATACTCCCGGGGTTATAGAATAAGCAAGCGTATGCTCCTTTACCCATACGTTCCTTCCAATTTAGAAAAACGGATAATCTTTTAACATACACCCTCGTATAATTAAAGGGAAAAACTGACAATAAAAATGCAAGTGTGAAGGTGTTTGCTCACTTTCTCAATTTAAAACAAATAACTTTTATGAAAAGAGCTTTGTGCCTGATTTAACATAAGCCCATGAGGACGAAAGAATTTCAGTTGTTCAAACAAACTAGAAACCAAGTCTTTCCTTGCAAAAAACTCCCTTTAAACCCATAAGACAATAACATCTCCTCAAAAAAGAAAACATTTTACCACAATAAGTAATCATACTTCAGAACCTAATGTTTGTTGCACTAAGAGGATCCTGTAGATTTAGTAATGTATTTGTATTCACAAGTCATAATTCTTTAGTAGGTGAGCATAAATGATCCTTCGCCTTATTTAGGCCCCAAAATCTTGATATTTAATCTAAGTCAACTAAGTTAAATGAACAATCTTCAAATTGTCACTAAGTACTGATAGCTCTAACTCAGCTCATCTAAGTAGGAGAAAATCCTGATTCAAAATCCAATAAAGCCCATCTAAATCATCATGTGACCATTCCATAATCCTAGCGCTACAAACCAGAATTCGTATTTTGAAGTTATCCGCAAATGTTTCATTACAAATCAATGCCAACAAAACTCCACAATGTGAAAATCTAAAAGTTCCACTTCCATCAATGAAAATTAAAGACCTAAAGTATAGAGGCACAATACCTCAAGCTCAATGGATAGAGTATAGAGAAAACACACAATACCTCAAGCTCTTCTGCATTCAAATATGCAATCTCAAGCGAATCGGCATCCACATCAAAACCTACAACATGACTGCTAACAGAAATCAAATTCAACACAAGAAAGGATAGTAACAGAACAAACAAAAACAACACAAAATTTCGATATTACAACTGTACAATATAAGCTCCAGATATTAAAACAAACCAAGTTCAATAAAAACTTCACTGAAAACATGCATACTCATATGTAAAAGCAAAAAAAATACTAACTCAGCACCCAAGAGGGCAGCAGCAATTCCCAATGTGCCACACCCACAGCCAAAATCAGCCACAACTTTGCCACTCACATCCCCAAATGAATTCTCAGCCTACAAATTTAACGCAGAAAAAACCCATCAAATCAATAGTACAAGTTTACAAAAAGAAAATAGAAAAAAAAAATAGAAAACTACAATAAATAAAATATAACAAAACTGAATTCAATACCGATAGATTGTGAAACGAAACAGTGAGAATCATTGCTTACTGTGAATAGCATGCGAGAAGCAATGTGAGGGCCAGTTGGGTACTGTTCAAGTTCAATCTGCAATAGCATAAGAGTGACTGATGATATTTGAAGCAAAAATGGTGGAAATAGAAAATTGGTAAAAGAATTCAAATAATCTGCGAAAGAAATTAAACCTTAGGAGCAGTAAACTGATCAAGATTTCCGAGGAGACCCTCTAATTGCTTGAGCTTCATTATTCTACTTGGTACTATTCAGCTTGACTACGCGTATGAAAGAAGGGTTTTGTTCTTGGGTTAAATAATCGTGTATCGGTTAGGGGCGAAAGTTTGGTTTTTGGTTTGGATTCGATACAAATTCAAATCAAACCGAATAAAATTCGGTTTTGATATTTTCAGTCCAAATTCAAATCATAATATTTATAATCCAAATTGAACCGAATCGAATTTTAAAATACCAATCTATATTGAACCGAATTGCACCGATTTGTATCTTTTGCACTGAAAGTCAAATTTGCATGTATCGTTTCAAACTTTATTCTTTCTGAAGCTCCTAAATAAATATTATGAATTTTATGGTTTTAAATTTTAACAAGTAAAAAACATTTAACAAAAATCTAAAAATAAGGGCAAAAATTCAAACAAATCAAATAGAAGATAATAACATGCCTTTAACATTTCGGTTTGTTCGGTTTTTTGGTTTTGTTGGACTCTAAACCGAGTCCAAACCAAACACCGAATTATAATTAAAATTCAGTCCAAACCAAACCAAATTTAAAATATAACCAAATTACTTATTCGATTTGATTTGGTTCGGTGTTCGATTTTTCACCAAATTACTTACACCCCTAGTATCAATCTCGACAATAATCGATTGATGGAGCCAAATAGGTTTTGTTGGAAAATTTTACTCCTCTTGCCCAACAAATTTGAAGCAAAGAGGAATTATGAAATTAATAAATTATTAAGAAATTGATACTCTCTTCTTATTTTCTTAATTTGCAATTATTTGTATTTTAGTTTATCCTTTTTATTTTGCATTTTTTTGGCAATGACTTCACTCTATTTGTTTAAATCTCGTCCATAAACTTATTATTTTTGTTTTAACAACATTTTTCAATCATTCAATTGTTTTTTTTTGTTTTATTTTCTAACTCAATTTCATTTTCCATTAACTTTCATTAAAAATGACTTTGGTGCATTCTTATACGGAGGGAGTAATAAATAAAGAGTGAATAAATTGTAGGGATGGAATTAAGAGAAGTTAAAATACATGGATGAAAATAAAACAAAGTGATAGACCATTATACAAAAACAAAATGAAGCAAAAAGAGTGAGATGGACAAAAATGGCATAGGGCTGTAAATTCGGTTACTCGGTCGGGTTTTGGGTCGGATTTCATCGGGTTCGGATATTCTCGGGTTCAGGTTTTTCCAGGTTATTTAGCACTTTGGATCGGGTCGATTCGGTTACGGGTCCAATCGAGTACGGGTCAATATCGGGTTGATACCTCACTGGGTCGGTTTCTGTTTCGGCTCATACCCATTTTAGTTCGGATTTGTGCCGGGTTCGGTTAATACAATTCGGATCCAAATCGGTTATGCTGCAGGTCGAATCATGTTCGATTAGACTATGGGTCGGGTCATTTTTTGTTTTAGGTTAACGTTAATTCAAATTATTTTGGTTCGGGTTGACTTCGCATCGGATTTTTGAGTTGTGCATTTAGTTATTCTCAGGATTTGGGTTGATTAAAATCCAATTCATGTGAGTTTTATGTCGAATGAAAATTATGGTTATTATACAATTAATTTATGTTGAAATCGTTTGTGATTGGAGGATGAAGAGTTATAATCGGTTAATTAAGTTGTCGGTTAATAGACAAATTTGGTTTAACCAAAGATAAAGTCGATAAGATTCGATTTCTGGCCTGCATTTATTGTTTAACTTTAGCTAAACTAAACTTGATTCAATTCAATCAAACTTATTATTAATTGAATTAAACTTGATACGGTTAAATCAAATTATATCGATCACATTGTCGGGTTAATCTCAAGTGTTGATTATGGGTCATTTTGGGTGGGATTATGTCGGGTACCTATCGGGTTAATGACGGGTTCGAGTTGTAACAGGTCGGGTGCAAATCGAGTTCGGTTAACCACATTATCGGGTCAATCTCGGGTGTCGGTTGTTCTCGAGTCGGGTACCGGTCGATTATTGAGCTAAAATAATCGGGTACATGTCGGGTTACGGGTCAACATCAGGTCGCAGGTCACTGCACTTCGGGTCAAACAATGGGTCGGATACAGGTCGATTTCGGACGATATTACAGGTCGGGTCAATTTTTTACAACCCATATGATGCAATATAAGTGGGACAAATAAAGTATCTTACTAATTTGAACCTACCTTAGAACTTTTTTGAAACGAAATCGTATGTGATATGTTTCGAACAATTACATAAAAAGATCATTAAGGATCGAAAAGTATCATCTAACGGAACTTTGGAAACCGCCTCGCTAGAACCGAATCGGACAGTTCAATGGAAAACCAAACCGTACTATTTAATGAAATCGAACCTGAACTGGAACCCTACAATTTATTTGAACCATACGATTCAACCGAAACACGAAAATCGTTGCTAGAATATGACAATCGAAACCAAAATAGTCTTTGCATACATTTTCTATATATATCATATGCATTTGACATTCATTTGCACAATCTCCTAATACTCTTTATAATCTTTTCTCCACATACTCTCTCTATTTACAGCTTAATTATGTAATTTTTCTCTTAATTAAAATGAATTTTTCTAGTTTTTTTGAATTATTTCTTTATTTTTTCAGTATATATCTATGTCTTCCTTCTTAAAACAATTCAAAAAAAGTTAGTGAAGTGACAAAATCATTCAGATGATTAAGCTCCAAACAAATGGTTATTTCTACTCCAACAGGATCAACAACACCGTCCGTTAGTAACTATGAGTCAAATGACCAAGAAGTGTATGATCAAGAATAAGATAATTATGCAAATGAAATGGAGGAAGTACTTAAAATTGATGATGATAAAGAAAAAATGAACCATCAACTCCTACTAGGTTATTTAGATCTCGACAAACATCAACAAGATCACAACGACTACAACAAAAACAAGATCGTGGAAAACATGTCAAATTTTAATATCAGTCAATTTGAATTTCAATGATAGTTAAATTTACATTATTAATTGTTTATGTATTGTAGTAATATGTTTTCATATAGATGATGTTTAATGAAGAAGGAACATGCATGGCAATCTTTTTCGACAATGGCCCAATATAGTAGTAGAGTCGTTTCATATGTTGGGACATATTTTTCAAAGCTATCAACTGAAAATTTAGATGTTTTCATATGCACATGTCATATTTGTTCAAGTCAAGGTGTCAAACTATTAGTATCATGTACTTTCGCTAAAGGTAAATACTTTTAAAAATTTTACAAATGGTGTAAATAGTTTATAAATTTAGAATATACTAAAAATTCATTTGTTCTTATCAAGGTACAAGAACAAAGGAAAGAAAGAAAGTATGTTTCCACATACCACAAGGAAAAAAAATATATAATAACAGTACTCCCTCTTATTCATGCTACTAGTCTCATTTGTCGAGACAATATTTTAACCCTTAATATCTCAAATTATTCTTAATTAAAAATTATAAAAAGTTGATATCAATAATCCTTGTATTGAGACGAATCAAACAAGATCCCACATGAGTATGTTTTAACCTATAGATTAAGAGTAAAATACAAATTAAGAGTGATAAGTGAATAACCCAAAATAAATTGGACAAGTATAGGGTGAATAGGAGGGAGTATATATGCCTATATGGTACCTATTTACTGAAGTTTCCACAAGGAATATTCATGGGAATTAAGAAAAACATATTACCTCTTATTCAACCCATTAGTCCCATTTGGTTTTTCACACTTATCGAGACAACATTTTAACCTTTAGTATCTCTAATTGTTTTTAATTAAAAATTATAAAAAATAAATATTAATAATCTTTGTATTGGGACGAATTATCAAACCAGATGCCACATGACTATGTTTTAACTAAGAATAAAATACAAATTAAGAGTGATAATAGTAAAAAAAACCAATGGGACTAATGGGTAGAACATGAGGGAGTAATATTTTAGATGCTAGATATATTATTTTATGAAAAATAATTATATAGTCTGAAGCGTTGTATACAAGAAAGAATATTTTGTTTTATTTATTTAATTTAATAATTATTTTTGCTTTATAAATATAAGAAATTAATATACTTTGTTAGTTTATTATTTATTTTTTTTGACAAGTTAAAATAATTATACAAAATATTACTTATTTTTCAATTTCTAGATTAGAGAACAATTAATATTTTATGATAAAAGAATTGAGGGATTAATAAACAAAGAGAGCATAGGAAATAATTTTCAAACTAATAAATCAATTATAGAAATATAAGATTTACGCGTAAAACTTAAATAATAGATTTTCTGTCCCAATAAATACAATGTACATACTACATATATAAACTCTTTAGTCTTAATCCAACCCTTTTAAATTAAAACACCTCTAACCTCCTCTTAATTTGCTCCTCAAAAGAATGGGAAGTGAAACAAGTCAAAGAAAGATGAGTCGTTTTGACTCTCTTGACCTCGAATCTTCTAAAGTTGAATACAATCATGCTCATTCTTCTAAGGTTAGTCCATCAACTACAAATACTAATTTTTATATGTTTTTTTAGTATAATTTACCTTCAATAATCCAATTTATTTGTAATTTTCCTACTAATTTTACTTATTGATTAATCATGAATAATCTCAACTTTAAAAGTTATCTGCCTAGAGTATATTTAGATAACCCGATGATCTGCTATAACAGGTAATTCACCAAATAAATAAATTGAAAATTAATTTAAAATTAAAGAAAATTTTTGAAATTTTACATAACAAATTCTAAATAATAAAAAAATCGTAAAGTATTTTGAACATTTTTTTTGAACATTTTATTTTAATTTATCCTTTTTTATTAAAAAAAATAAAATTTGCTAGAGCAGGTCATTGAGTCACTGGATTTACTTTAGGAAAATACCCCTCAAAATTGGGATTATTCATGGTTAATCAATAGGTGGGATTATTGTAGGAAAATCTTGAATAAGTTGGATTATATATTCTAGGTAATTTTTCCAATTTTTTAAGATTTAAATTTATTTTTTCAGATTTGATCGATTATTATATGAATTCGTAATTTTATTTGTAACATATAATTATTTTAAAATTTCAATTTTGTTTGAAAAAAATGTATGTTATACCATTAATATTGTGGTGTGTGTTTCAAATTAATTTTTTATTATATTTTTGTTTTTTAAAAATTGGATTAGGATGCAACATGGGGAGTGGTATTAACGTTAGCATTTCAAAGTATTGGAGTTGTGTTCGGAGATTTAGGAACATCACCTCTTTATGTGTATGCAAGCACCTTTCCGGATGGTATCAAACACCAACAAGATATTATTGGAGTTCTTTCTCTTATCTACTACACTCTCACTTTGATGCCCGTTATCAAATATGTTTTTATTGTCTTGAGGGCCAATGACAATGGCAATGGTATGTATTTTACTACTACTATTTTAATTATAAGTTAAAGAGGCTAGATAAATCTCAATGTGTATTGTCATTTGCGTTTGTCAAAAAACCAACTCAACTAAAAACTTAAGTTGATATTTGAGGCCTCAAAATGTGTTATATACTCTAACACGCTCCCTCACACGAGAGCCATTTGGGCTAGAAGTGTAGATGCAGCACATGCCCTCCTCATACATGGCGCTAAATATTCTACTTTTAATGAGGGGTAGTTGAGATTCGAACCTGTGACCTCATGTCATAACGACTTCTGATACTATGTCAAAGAACCAACTCAACCAACAACTTACGCTTTTAACTGCTGCCCCAAAATGTGTTATATACTCTAATAATGTTGTCATTTAATTTTTTCAAATCTTTGATTTGATATGCATTTTGATATTAGGAAACAAATCATCTGAAAATATTGAAAATTAAGTGAATAATATAAGATTTGATAAATATAGCATTAAATGAGTAATATCATATGTATCATTTAATCTTCTTTATGAAACAAAAGGCAAATAAATGCATCATGTGATAGTTAAAAATTTCACAAACTTTGAAATTAAGTGCATTTAGCTTGTTGTGTGATTTTTATCTAATCAAATTATTTTCAGGTCAATTTATTTTGGAATTGGGTTAATTTCTAATCGAATCAATTGGAACAAGTTGAATTTCAGGGTTATACCCTACTTACTTATTTTTGTCTATGTTTTGGATTAATTTTGAATCTGATTAAAATCCGACAAGTGTGACAATAAATAAATAGGTTAAAGCATAGAGTTGCTAAATATCTAGCTACTATAATTAATAAAAATCAATAACTAAACAGCCAAAATTTATAATTGTAAATCAAAAATTTTGTTTATTTATTGACCATTATTTATATTTATTGCATGGTTAATGGTTATAGGTGGAACATTTGCACTGTATTCTTTGTTATGCCGAAATGTGAAAGTAGGGTTGATACCAAATCAAGAAAAGGAGGATCAAGAATTAGCAAATTATGAAAATAAATCATCAAATGAAGGAGGATTTTCATCAAAATTTAAATCCAAATTAGAAAACAGCAATTTTGCGAAATACACTCTCTTGTTTGCAACAATTCTTGCAGTATCACTTGTCATTGGGGATGGTGTGTTTACACCTTGTATTTCAGGTTTTACTTTTTCTCAAACTCTTATGTTTTTCATCAATAAAATTAAATTGTTTGCACTCATTTTTTTGTGCTTTAATATTTTGAAATGAATTTTATAACAGTTTTATCCGCCACAACGGGGCTTAAAGGAGCTTCACCTTCTTTTACAGATGGTATGGACTTGAAATTTGTAGTTCCTAGCTTATTATATTTAGGAAAAAGGGTGTAAAAGTACCTAATAAAAGAAAATATTTTTTCTAAAAATTACCTAATAAAAAAGGTTTTGTTAAAAATTACATAACAAAATTTTTTCTTTTCGGAAGAGTACCAATTAATGTTTTTCTTCAGTTGACCGTCAAATATAACAGTTGACTGGTCAAAATCGAAAATTTTTCTTCTATCATTTTCAATTTTTTTTCCAATTCAATTTCCTCACTGTCTTTTTTCACTACTTTTTACTCAAAATCGAAGTTAAATTGGAAATGAAATTGAAGATGAGGAAAAAGAATTTTTGATTTGGACAAGTCAACCGCTATATTTAACAGTCAAGTGAAGAAAACGTCACTTAGTACTCTTTAGAAAAGAAAAAAATTTTGTTAGGTATTTTTTGGCAAAACTTTTTTTTTATTAGGTACTTTTTGGGTAAAAAAAATTTATTATGTATTTTTTGGCAAAACTTAAAATAAAAACCAATAATTATTATAATAAAAATATAATTCAGTGGCATTATCCACTAAATTCAATTGGAAAATTTCGCACTAGGTATGAGGAGGGCACAAGCTTCATCCACAATTCTAATCAAAAGGGTTCTCGTGTGAGACAACGTGTTAGAGCATATAACATGTCTTTGGACCTTAACCATTAGCTTAAACTTTTGGTTGAGTTGATTGCTGTGACAGTCATGGAAGTACCAATGCTATAAAATTCTTGCGTATTAGCAATTTTATTTGGTTAATTTGGTGGTGAAGAAGGTTATGTGGCTAATTAATTTAGTTTCACTTGGTTTGGGTGCAGAGATGGTGGTTTGGATATCTGTGGTCATTCTAATATTTCTCTTTCTTGTTCAAAGATTTGGAACTGATAAAGTGGGATATAGTTTTGCTCCCATACTTTGTATTTGGTTTACATTGAATGCAATTATTGGCATCCACAATTTCGTAAAATATGATCCTACAATCATTAAGGCTGTTAATCCATGGGAGATTTTTAAGTACTTCAAAAGGAATGGTAGAGAAGGTTGGGCCTCTCTTGGTGGTATAATCCTGTGCATCACTGGTAATCTTCTTATTTTCCTTCATTTTTTGTACATTTTTTGATAATAGCATTTGTGACCAGGTCTGTTAAATAGATCAGGATAACTGGATTCAGGTCGGCTCATGTATAAACAGGTTAAAAAACCTTGATCCAAATCCAACCCATTTAGTTAATTATGTCGAAAGTCACAACCATGACCCCACCTGCAACAGATCAGATTGACCTGATTTCAACCCACTTACCCCGTTTATAATTTTTTTGTTTTCGTTTTAAGGTTTTTAACGTTGATTAAATATAATTTTTTAGGCGTATAATTTTAATTTTATGTGTTTTTTGTTTATTTTGTATTTATTATGAAAAATAAGAAAATATTAAATGAATTAAGTTTAGCTTATAATTATTGATTTAATTCTAAATTAACACATTTAATTAAATGGGTTATACAGGGTTTTTTAGGTTTAAAATAATAAACAGATCAGGTCGGATCGACCCATTTAATTAATTGGGTCAAAAGTCTAAACTCAAACCCACTTATTTCGAATTAGATTTAGGTCAGGTTAACAAGTGGTGTCAAATTTTGCTAGCCCTATTTATGACTGGAGAAAGAACATTATGATAGCATGTATGGGTATGTTATGCAGGCACCGAAGCATTGTTTGCTGATCTTGGTCATTTTTCTGTTCGATCTATTCAAATAAGCATGTCTACAGTGGTTTACCCTGCAATTATCCTGCAGTATGCTGGTCAAGCATCTTACCTTAGCAAACATCCTGAGGATGTCGCTAACGCTTTCTACAAAGCAGTACCAGGTAATTTCTGTAAACCACGCTTACTAAACAAGTTTTATTAGAGTATATAACATAGTCTTGAAGTTCAACCATTAACTTAAACTTTTAGTTAAATTAATTTCTTGACAATGTATTAGAAGCCTGCGTGACAAGAGGTTCCGATTTCGAATCTGAATCACCCTTCATTTTAAGTGGAATATTCCCTCCGTCCCATTGAATTTGCAGTATTTGCCTTTTTTGTCCATCCCACTTTTAATCACATTCATATATTTCATCTTTCTTTTAATTTCATCCATACAATTCATTCTCTCTCTTTATTTATTACCCTTACCCACCTTTTTCTTAATAAACATAACTTTTCTCTTTGATTCATAAACTATACAGGACAGATGAGCTTTTAGCGGTAGGTTTGAATAGGGTATGTGCTTTATCCACACTTCTAGCCTAAAAGGAATTCATATGAACGGACGTGGTAGAGTATCTAACATATCCTAAAGCTCTAACCATCAACTTAAACTTTTGATTGAGTTAGTTCCAGACAATTTCGAGCACATATTACATGTTTATGTTCATGCTCATATGTCACTAAAACAAGTGTTGATATGATGTAAAACTTGTTCCTTCATTATAAGATTCAGTATAATACTCATAAGAGCTCTAATTAACCTATTTTCAGATCCAGTGTATTGGCCAATGTTTGTGATCGCAGTCTTAGCGGCAATCATAGCAAGCCAAGCAATGATTTCAGGGACATTTTCAATCATCCATCAAGCGTTAGCATTGGGATGTTTCCCTCAAGTTAAAGTGGTTCATACATCAGCCAAATATGAAGGCCAAGTTTATGTACCTGAACTCAACTATCTTCTTATGTTTGCTTGCATATTCGTCACACTTGGATTCGGAACTGGCGCTAACATTGGAAATGCTTATGGTAAGCTACAAATATAAGTCCTTTCCATTTCATCACCGCAATGATATTAAATAGCTTCCACTTAGGAGACATTGAGAGGTTAAATACACACAATTCCGTATCTTGCGTCAACTATCAACTTAAGCTTTTAGTTGAGTTGGATGATTGGTTCCTTGACATGGTATCAGAAGCCAAGGGTTCGAATCTCAACCACCCCTCATTTATAATGGTATGAGGACGCTTGTGCTGCATCCACACTTTTAGCCTAATGGGCTCTCGTGTGAGGGGGCGTGTTAGGGTATATAACATATCCTAGGGCCTCAACCATCAACTTAAGCTTTTGGTTGAGTTGGTTTCTTGATTCCTATGTGTTTGACCGAAATTATATATGCAACTTCACTCAAATAAGAAGACATGTGATTTAACAAGTCAATATTATTAAAATTTGAAACCAAAAGACTATAGAACATTAACCAATTAGGTTACTGTGTTAGTTTTTACGCTCTGTTTATAGTTCACATGCTTTCTATTGATTCAAGTGACTTTTACTGATTGAAACTAATTTTTACTGATCATAATTGATTTTAATTGATCAAAACTAATTTTAGTTATAAGTTATAATTATATTGAGTTGTATTGATTAAAATTAATCTTTGTTGATTGTAACTTTTACCGAGTGTAACTAATTTTTGCTGATTGTAACATATTTTTATTGATTGTAATTAATATTTGCTGATTAAATTACTGATTCTCACTTATTGAAATTGATTTTTACAATTACTTATTTTTTACTAATTTGGGGTTTCCTAACTGCGCGCATCTCTCTTTACTCCCTTCTTGGGGGAATGGGTATGATTTGTCCGTATTTTTCAGAAAAAAGAAAAAAAGCCCACCGAACTCTGCCTTGTGTGGCATACTGAAAGTATCTTTTACCTTTACCTCTACCTCTACCTTTACTTATTTTTTATGGTGAACTATTGTTTATAGTTTATCCGGAACCAAATAATCTGTTAACATAAGTAATGTACATTTGTTACGCTGCAGGAATTGCTGTTGTGTTTGCAGAGACTATCACATCCTCGTTTATGGTACTTGTTATGATACTCATTTGGAAGAAGAACATACTTCTTGTGCTTCTATACATCTTCTGTATTTTGTTTGTTGAGCTAGTCTACTTGAGCGCGGTGCTCTACAAGTTTACTCATGGTGGGTATCTTCCGATAGCATTTGCTTGTGTTTTAATGACGATAATGTACATATGGAACTACACCTATAGGAAGATTTATCATTATGAACTCGACAACAAAGTCTCGACTGATCAACTAAAAGTGATTGTTGATCGGTCAGACCTGTGTCGTGTCCCTGGTTTGGCAATTTTCTACTCAGAGCTGGTTCGTGGAATCCCACCCATCTTTGAATACTATGTGGGTAATGTGAACTCCTTGCACTCTGTCCTGGTTTTCACATCGATCAAGTCCTTACCCATCAGTAAAGTTCCAGCAGAAGAACGATTTTTGTTTCGGAGAGTGGATTCTAGAACATTTGTGTTCCGATGTGTGGTAAGGTATGGTTACACTGACATCCAAGAAGAGATCAAAGAAGGGTTCGAGAAAACATTAGTTGAACAGTTGGTGAATTTCATCAAGAAACAGAAGATACAAAACGACACTGAAGGTAACAAGAATGAGAGGAATGAAGTAGAAGAAGAAGAGTTGGAAACAGAATTAGAAATGGTTGAAAAGGCAGCAAAACTGGGGGTTGTGCACATGATGGGCGAAAGCGAAGTGTTTGCAGGAAAAGAATCTAATTATATTAAGAAGCTTTCCATTAACTATGGGTATAACTTCTTGAAGAGGAATGTGAGGCGTAAAGATGAAGTATTTGGCATTCCCCGTACTCGCTTGCTTAAAGTTGGGATGACATACGAGCTTTAGCTCGTTATAAGTCATGATGATGAGTGTTTTAGGATTTTCATGTCAAAATTTTAAATCTTTTTGGTTGTTTGGAAGAAATTAATATTGAAGTCTTTTGACGATAAATACTCTTTTATTTTAGTAATTTTGTCTTATTTATTGATTTATTTTATTTTCAAATTAGGTCAGTGGATTTATTTTGTTCCATTTCCTTTTATGGTATGTCATACTTAAAATTTTAGCAAGTAAAGATAAAATAGCGGTTAATTTTACAAATAAAATATGCCAAAATTTCGTCTATTACTAAATGCTCTTGAGACTCCAAATCCTAAATCCGCCACTAAACGAGGCTTAAACTGCAAACCATGGGGTTAAAAGAAAAGTGCTACACCAACTTAGTCAACTTACTCTAGTATTATTTTTTGCTTCCCGCGCTGTTGATAAAATCTCACCTATGGTGATTATTTCTTTTTTTGTTATATCGATCGACCCTAACTGTGGCAGATATTGTGCAAAATCAATAAAGTTAAACATGTCTGTCATCCTTAAAAAGTTATTTGCATAACTCTAGTCTAGGGTAACAAGTTTTAACTCAATATTACAATATACTCCTTGTATTTATTTGAATTAGCCCCCCTTTTATTGTATTTTTATAATAATCAGAAATTGAGTTGAACAATAAAACAAAAAGTTAAGTAAATAGTAGAAAAAAATAGTTAAGAATAATAGACTGAATATATTTAAGTTGATAACATTATTATAACAAAGTTAGACTTATGCCAAACAAAAACATTATGCAAAATAAATAGGACAAACTAAATAAAAAATAATGCTAAAATATAACATATTCCGGGGCCTCAACCATTAGCTTAAGCTTTTGGTTGAGTTGGTTCCCTGACATGGTATCAGAAGTCCACGTGACAAGAGGTCACGGGTTCGAATCTCAACCACCCCTCATTTAAGTGGAATATTTAGCATCAGGTATGAGTAGAGCATGTGTTGCATCCACACTTCTAGCCCAAAGGGCTCTTGTGTGAGGGGGCGTGTTAAAGTATATAACATATTCTGGGGCCTCAACCATTAGCTTAAGCTTTTGGTTGAGTTGGTTCCTTGACAAATCATACACTATATTAATTTTAATGTATAGTGAAGAAAAATGTGAGTGAAGGATAGAGTGTCATTTGTAATTATTCTATTGGCCAATATTTATGGCAGGAATTTATGGGCAAGAGTGCAGTATAGTAATTCTTTTAATAGATGGCAATAATAACAATGATATCAGGGATGTTGACCAGTAATTATTTTATTTATGGCAATAATAGTATAGTGATTATTTTATTTATATTTATGACCAGGGATTTTGACAATTAAGACAAAATTTCTACAATTTTAAAACGGCATGATTACTTAAAACGGCATATGATTATTATATGGCATAAAATGAGCAGGATTATTTAAAACAACATGATTATTATATGGTAGGAATTTTCCATGATTTTCGTGAATACTAAATAATATACTAAATATAATATATAATATACTAAATAATAAGGTTCTAAAACGGCATGATTATTATATAGCATAAAATCGGCAGGATTATTCAAAACGGCAGGATTTTGACCTGGAATCTTTTGATCAAATTTTATTATTTACAAAAATAAAAATCGGCTTTTATTACAATGGCATGAACATTATAAATGCATCTTTTGATCAACTTAATTAGTTGCTCATACCATTTCTTTTTTCTCAAAATTCAGTAATATTTTCAATAATAACAATGAGTTTAAATTACATTAATGAAATACAGAGTGATAGGGGAACATGAAAAATCAATGCAAAGGTCATACATATGTGGGAGTATAAAGAGAAAGATGTGACCACATCGATCCACTTAATACTGGTGGACCAAAATGGAACATCTATAATGGCTTCAATGGGAAAATTTACAATGCCATATTATTCTAATTCCTGTGTGTTAGGAAAATCATATTTTTTTGCAAAATTTGGTGTTAATCCAGCAGTTGGTGAGTATAGATCAACCAAGCATGAATGGAAGATGTTCTTCTATAAAACATCAGTTATAGGTAATAAGTTGCATTCTCTGACATTATTGACATTATTTTCAACTTGCAAATTAGCAAATCTATTTTCAACTTTGTTTCATTCTTTGACATTATTGACAATGTTCTGAATGACAAGTTTCTTTTAGGTAATAAGTTGAATAATTATTTTCTTGCGACTACTAGAAAATTGTTTATTTTATCAATGTAATTACTTCTCAATTCAATACGCGCATCTATTAAAAGTTGGTGTGCCGATAATGTTGCTTAGAAATATGGATCAATCAGCAGGCTTATGTAATGGAACACGCTTAGTAGTAGATCGTCTTGGTGATCGAATTATATAGGCAACTGTTATATCAGGATCTAACATTGGTTATAAGGTATTCATTCCCAGGATTACACTTATACCTTCAGATAGCTCTAAGATACCAGTTGCTATTCAAAAGAAGGCAATTCCCTGTTTCTCTTTGTTTTGCGATGACTATTAATAAAAGCCAAGGACAAACATTATCCCATGTTGGTTTGTTTCTACCTAAGCCTGCTTTTAGTCATGGACAATTTTATGTTGCCGTTTTTAGAGTGACTAGCAGGAAATGACTAAAAATTTAAGGATGGTGAAATATGTCATCATACTGAGAATGTAGTATATAAAGAGATGTTTCAAAACTTATAAACTCTTTATTAACAACTTATTTTGTGTTTTTTATATTTAATTCTTTTGTTAATTACAATGTATGTACGTAAATAATTTCACTAAAATATCAACGTATTAAAAAATCCGTGCATTGCACGGGTTTCTATCCTAGTACTACTATAAGTTAGTAGTATTAATTTTGAGATATCAATATAAATAAATTTGTATTTACGTACGCCTCTGTTGCTCAATAAGTCATTTTTGTATAAACTAGTATTAATTTGTTGTTGGCTTGTGTTGTCTTTTGCTTTGAAAGTTGGATTGTTAATTTATTTAATGATTTTATTCCTAAATCCTATTATTGACTTTTGACCTTTTTATTTTTTATTTATTTTTTAATGACAAATTGTTGTCATCATAATAATTATATTAATAAACTAGCTAATTGACATATGTGTACTGACCTTGAACATTCGCGTTCATATTTTGATTCAAGACCTACTTGTTATCTTAATAATTATGTATGCTATTTAAAACCTACATCATATTCAAGAAAAAACAAAATTCTTCTATATTTAAGTGTTAGAAAGCAACATTTCAAAAAAAAAATATGTTAGAAAGCAAATTAAAAAAGGAAAATTTGCTCAAATAATCTCAATTATCACCCGTTAATTGAAAATAATCTCAACTATTGATTATTTTTAAATAATCTCAACTTTCACCTGAATTTGTTCATGGCGTACCCTATAACTTGTTTACCTGGGATATAGGTCATCTTGCAAAAAAAAAGGAAAATCAAATAAAAAAATCTCAAAACTCTTCCCTCACCCATTCTTCCACCCCAACCTAGCCATAGGGTATGCCATACGTGACATTAGGATTTTTTTTATTTAATTTTTCTTTTTGTTTGCCAAGGTGACCTGCTATCCCAGGTAACCAAGTCGGGTATGTCATGAACTAATTCAAGTAAAAGTTTAGATTATTTAAAAATAATCAATAGTTGAGATTATTTTCAACTAACGGGTGATAATTGAAATTATTTTGAGCAAATTTTCCTTTAATATATATATATATATATATATATATATATATATATATATATATATATATATATATATATATATATATAATACTCCTATAAACTTCACCAAAGTTTTAAGTTAGTCTTTTAACTACACAATCATTCTCTCATAATTGGTGGCATTAATTTGACTTCAAAGATAAATTATAATAAATTAAGAAACTGTTATATATCATTTTGAAATCCCCCCCAAGAATTTTGCGATGGGTGAAAAACCATGTGAAATAAAAGTTGATCCCCTAACCTATATTTACCAAGCCACATAAAAGGAGATATAATATATTTAATTATAAAAGCCATCATTATAACAATTAAATGGTAACAATTATTTATTGGAGAATGATATATACAACCCTAAGGGCCTATATAAGATGAAATCTTGTATTTTATCCAGGTAATTTAATATTAATTTTTCTTTGAAAACATTTAAAATTAATTACACTTTGTTATTTTAGCATTTATTTTTTCTTGAAAAGGTAAAATAATTATATAAGATATTAATTGTTTCTTAATTTCTAAATTGGATTCTTTTCAAAAGTCATATTTATTTATTGATGATAAAGAGGAGTTGCTGATTCTTATGTACAGCCCTAACGGCCCGTTTGGTTAATGGTACTAAATGGCGGTAATGAGAATGATTTATAGTGTAAAATTTCATCAAAAGTTCAATATCAATCCCATGGTAATGAAACTTTGATCACAAAAATTATTTATTGTTTACAAATTTTCATTACTACCTAATACCACCTCTCCCAATGGTAATGCATTGGAATGGCTTTTATGAAGAAAATGAGATGATTGAAGTTGGACAAGCATGTCCATCAAGGTAACCAAGAGATTTCTCAACCAATATTACAGTAGTTTTTCATTCTCATTACCACCATTTATTACCACTGTTTATTACCACCTACCAAACAGGACGTAAGGACTGTAAATATTAGTGTCCTTATTTACTTTACAATTATTTTCAATCATCATGGTCGTCGTCATCATCATTAGCTCATGCAAACTATGAATCTATAATCAAGTTCTAATAATGGATAGAATACGAAAACTTATACCTATAAAAGAGGACGCAACCAAAGGGTTCCTGAGTTCGAGAAAGATACCCTAACAGAAAAATTCTTGCAACGAGAGAGAAGTATGAATCCTCAAACCTGCATCTTAATTAAAACGACAATCTCGTGGTGTCTATTTTTGTTATTTCAACTCTTTATATTTTTTAATTGTACATATCTGATGGTGTCTATTTCCTCTTCGCTAACCTGTTAGTGTTCTTGTTCTCTTGCTTTTTCTCGTTTCTATTATTATCATTAGTATTATTGTTTTCATTTTTATTCTTTTAAGTGTTTGACTTATTTATTTTTATCTATATGCATTTTATTTATCTATTTCATTGCGGAAACTTCTCTTAGTCTTTCTCGAGTTGAGGGACTATTTTGGTCGTGCTCTCCTTTATGGGAATGAGTTGCCGCCGTCTTTTCCTCTCCGGACTCTTAATATAGTTTTCTATGATACATGATGTTAGATGTATGGTAAAATAATGCATTAGATAAGTGCAAACTGATGTAGTCATTTAAAATGATTGAGAATGTATTTATTAAAATCTATACTGATTTGATATTGTTGATGATTACTTCTAAATAACTTGAATCTCATTATTTTTATACTCCTTTTTTTTATAACTTTCAATATATATGAATTAATTGCGGATTCAGTCTTCAATGTTGGTTTTTGACCACTATTCATGCCTGGTGATCGAATTCGTACAAAATAAGCGATTGACCAGCGTTTTTACCTTTGACTTTCCTTTTTTCTTTGATGTAATTTTTTTCAAGGCAATACTTAATTACAACCCGCTTAAACAAATTGTTTATAAGGTAATACTTACAACCAGTCAACTGCTTTAGCCAACAACTACTATTTGTAAACGAAATTTTTTTTTTTTGAATAATACCTAATTCATTAATAAAGAGTCATACGACATCTACATTAGAGATAAAAATTAGCAAGTACATAGCAACTAAAACCAAATATAATTCAAAAATAACAAAACTACGATCGTTGTGTATGAGATCTGACAATTCTGAATATCCTCTTCCACATCGCTGTTTGATACAGCCTTCTACGAGGGGGTCTTTCGATCTGTTGTAGTCTTGAGATAGAATTGAATTTGATGTTGTCGATGATAATTGCAATTTTGGTGTCTGCTGCATCATCGCATTAATCTCTACCAACAAATCAACTAAAGACCAAAATTCATAACTCCAAACTCTCACAAGGAGAGACTTCAAAACCCAATATATGGGTAGAATCAACCCAATGAATAGGTAGAACAACTCTCTTACAGGGAGAGGACAAAAATTTATTCTAATCATATTAAAAAAACTTAAAAGGGAGAAATTAGGGGCGTACCATCAATCTTTAAAGATTAATGATAGCCCAAACTAACTATAGATATTAGAATTTTTTAGAGAGAAAATAGAGAAAAAATTGAGGCGGCAAGGTTTTAGAGGGTGTAAACGAAATTTATTAGAGATAAAAATATGTTGGAAATGGCCTATAATATAAGAAGGCTTATTTATTTTATCATAGATAGATATTTATGGAAATTAAATACAAGGAGACGACCAATATTAATTAGCAGGTACGAATGATATTTCCATCTGCAGAATGAAGAATGCAACCAGCAGAAGGAGCCAAACAACAATTGCATGGTGCACCCAATTTTTGATCTCCCGTTGATGGGCAAGTCATATAGTCAAACCCATCGATACAAGTAAATGGACATACTTTTGCATCCACTTCCTTCACGTTTCCAACGCCAAGCATCAATATCATCCCTGATTGCAAAAATTTAGTAATTTTAATATCATCATATATCATCATCATCAACCCAATATCCCACTCGAAAACAGGGCAGGGTGAGGAAAGCTGACGGGCAATCCATACTACTTATACTCCCTTGAAAGAAAATACTAAAAAAAAACAGTCAAATTTACCCCTAAAATGTGAAAGTCTTGCATAAAAAGAAATTGATCAATAATATACAACACAAGTATCAAACTCCATCTCTAATTACACAACCTCTTTCTACAAGACGAATTAATTTAATTAGGTTATGTTTGAAAACAAGTTATTTATTTTTAATTGTAGTTATTATAAAATCAGGTCCTCTCTTGAAAGACCGTCTATAGTATAGACGTCTCTCAAGAGCCCAGCCCATATCTTCCTTTTAACTTACAAAACCACTAATCAGTTTTTTTTTTTTAATTTATAAATTGGGTCAGCCTCAAAACTTTAGGCGTCTATTGTATAGATGGTTTCAAGTAAGAATTTGTGTTATAAAATTATAAAACAAGAATTTGAGAATGTTTGAGACATCATTTGCAATTTCTCAACTTAGTTTTAAAACAATGACTAAATTGATTCAAATCCAAAATTAAATTTCTTTGATTAGGTAAACATTAAATTTAAATCCATTTTGAATTTCCAAATAAAATTATCATTTCCAAACACATTATTATATGATTTTATATTGAAAAATACTTGTTTTTTAAAAAATTTGAGATGTAATTATTTACTTTAATTTTCTAAGGATTATTCTATATTTATATAAAAAAGAACAAGAAATAAACTTACAATAAGCATAGAAAAGAGAAGCAATAGGAACTTTCTTTGTAATCATTTTTGCGTTTTGTATTTGTTCTTGATCTAGTTAATTATGGTGTGGGATAAAATAAAGGTTAAAGCATTTTATAGATTGAAATGCAAGCCTTCACCAGATGTTACTACTTAAGTATATATAATATAAAGAACCAATAAATTAATACGACTGATCTAAGTAATATCTAATGTTTTTTTTTTTTTTTTGCCATATCTAATGCTTTTATAACATGGTAGTATAATTTTGGTTTTCTAGAAAACGTTATAACTAATTTTTATAATAATATTAAGGGAAATTTGTCAAAAAGTACCTAAATTTTTTTTTTAAAAAGTACTTAATAAAAAAGTTTTGGCAAAAAATACCTAATAAAAATTTTTCCTTTTCCAAATAGTATTAAGTGACGTTTTCATCAATTAACCGTTAAATATAACAGTTGACTGGTCAAAATCGAAAATTGTTTTTCCTCATCTTCAATTTCTTTTCCAATTTAACTTCGATTTTGATTAAAAAGTAAAGGGAGGAGATAATGAAGAAATTGAATTGGAAAAGAATTTGAAATGAGGAAGAAAATTTTTTAGCCCACTTCATCTATAATAAAGTTCAACCCTTAAAAACCCTGGCCCATTTAAGGCCTGACCCATTAAAAGCTCTTCTAACAAAGGCTCTCACCCCAAGGCCCAATGGGTCTTGGGCCGTTGCACACCTTTAGTCATGACTCTTGGATAAGCATTTAGCAATTTGCATTTTAAGTTTGTTGAGCAGCATTTAAAACCTCCCCTATTAGAGTATATAATATATATTGAGGCCTCAACTGTCACAGTGGGTTTGAAGGGAGCAGGTTGAGCTCACCTTAATATGTGGCCCAAAAGGGAAAGAAGTGACTCCTGATGGGCCTATCAGAATTTTCAGACAAGTGATGAATAAGATGGGGATTAGTATTATTATAACATAGAAAATCATAGTTTGAAGATTTGGTCCTGTGTACTTTAAATGAGGGGTGGTTGAGATTCAACGTCGTGACTTCTTGTTACGTTTGTTTCTAATACCATATTAAGAAACCAACTTAACCAAAAGTGACCTAACTCACAATCCTTCGTAAATCGTTTTTAGGGGTCTGTCCATATGGATCGTCTTTCCTGTGTTGGATATACAAATTTCAATAATAATTCTATGTAATGTCTTCATTTTGATGTGCTTTCAATTTCAACATTAATAAAAGTACATAATAAAAACTTTCTTTTCAAAAAAGTATCTAATAAAAAAAATTTTCAAAAAATACCTAATAAAAAATTTTCTTTTCAAAAGAGTACCAACTAACCACCGTGGATAAGTTTTCCGTTATTTTTTTTGCCCATCTTTAAATAGTACCTCATAAAAATTTTCTTTTCAAAAAAGTATCAAGAACACAACATAATTATCCAACACAACACAACATAATATATAATTCTAAAAACATCATCCATAAAAAAGTTCACACATCATCCAATACAAATACAACATAAGAACATTATCCAACACAAACCTAGAGTATCAAGTAACAGTTGGTGTTAAGTTGACCGTTTATTAAAAAAAAATTTATTAGGTACTTTTTGACATATTTTCCTTATTATTATTATTATTATTATTATTATTATTATTATTATTATTATTATTATTATTATTATTGTGTTTGTAGTGGATGATGTGTGAAATTTTTTATGGATGATGTTCTTAGAGTTATATATTACTAGGTTTATACCTGTGCAATGCACGGTGTAGGTTTACTTTTGTTTTTTTATAAATTGTTTTGGTTACTAATATGTAAACCTTTTACAAAATTCAACTAAGTCTTCATATAAAATATTTCAACATTGCATGATAATGCATGATAATTATTAATTAAACATTAGCAAATTTATACTAAGTGTAATCATAATACATAATAGAAGTAATATTTAATTCAAGTGCTAATAAGGTTATCATGCATAGTGATATATAGTTGAATAGTAATATGATTGGGCATTACCTCTTAAATTGGATGCTAGAATTAAGAAGTATTTTGGAAAGGTATACGTAAATTAGGAATTAGGATCCTCTCCATTACTAAAATGTAATGGAGGATCCATTATAAAATCCAATGGCTATAATTGCTTGATTTTGTTTTAATAGGAGGAAATTATGATATTTTATTTTTTATTCTAAAATATGTGTCAATTATAACTATTAGATTTTGTAATGATCCTCCATTACATTTTAGTAATGGAGAGGATCCTAATTCGTAAATTAGTGAACATATGTTTTTGATGACCATTAAAAGTAGTAAAAGTTGAAGAATCTACAATTATACCATATATGATGACTCTTTTGTTGTGAATTTATAAGTTAAAATTAGATTGCTTAAACTAGTTTCAATATATGATCATACTTTAACTTTATTAGTCTTCTTTTATAAACTCTCAATTTATATTGCATTTAGGGAACGTGGTTAAATAAATTTTCCTAACATTGATTAGCCTTATATTAATTTATGAGTTAATTTATCTTATAAAGCTAAAAAAACAACATTATTAATATTAGTATGAACATGATATAAGTTTTATTCTCTTATAAAGCTAAAACATTATTTATATTAGTATGAATATCAGAGTATGAATTTGTAGAGTCTATGTCAATATCAAGTATTTTATTACAATTAAAACCACTTTAAATAAAATCTTCATTGACAATTTAGATTGCATTAGGGAAGATGAAGAGATGAGTTCCAATACAACTACCCAACACTATTAGAGTGACACTTGACAAAGTGCTTTTAAAATGCATTTGTTTTGTGACACTTGGCACAAATGTTTGTGAATTAGTATATGTATGATGATTATGTTGTCTTTGTATTGGATGATTATGTTGTGTTCTTGGTACTCTTTTAAAAGATAATTTTCATTAGGTACTTTTTAAAAAAGAGCAAAAAAGATAACGAAAAATTTAACACTTGCCGTTAGTTGGTACTCTTTTGAAAAGAAAAATTTTTGTTATGTATTTTTTGGAAAAATTTTTTTTATTAGGTACTTTTTGAAAAAAAAAAGTTTTTATTATGTACTTTTTGACACTTTTTCTAAAAATAAACTATGTGACTCTTTTGCTCTCGGCCTATAGCAGGGGTAGTTATGGGGTCATGTGGGCTAAACTACCCAAATAATACTCCCTCTAATTTAATTTAGTTGTCTCTTTTGGATTAGGGCTTTGGGTATAAATATTAACAAAATGACGGGACCACCTAAAATCGTAGACCTATGTGCAATATTGATATTTTTAATATTAAGAAAATGAGGAGAGCATCTAAAGTATTAAAATCATACGGAATATTAGGTATTTTAGTATTAAAAAATGAGGGAACCACCTAAAAATGTTTGGCTTAAACTGAAAATGGGAGAATAAGGTAAACTGCCCAAATGAAAAAAGGGGGAAACTAAAAAGAATTAGAGGAAGTATTAGAATTACATACTATTGTGGTTGAGTTGTTCGCACAAGTTTTACTTAAATATCAATAGTTAATTGGTCATATTTTCAAACTTGGACTTTTAATTTCCAAATACTTTCTCTTACATTATTTAATTTTTACATATTCATCAAACATCAATTATCACTAACTTAATTTATAAAAATAACCAACAATTTTTTCTTCATTTTCAACCCAATAAACTTTTGCTCTTTTTATTTTTAGTCATCAATTTAGTACCTATTTTTTCTCTTTCATTTTAACATTAGAGATAAACATTCATTTTTTTAATAACTTAATCTAAGCTATGTTGACAAATTTAATATTGAAAAAATCATTTAAAATTGTGTTAGAGTTTTTATTTGATTCTAGTATTTTAAAATTAAAATTGTGTTGAATTTTTATTTAGTTTAAGAAATTATCTCTTTTAAATTATTAGGGCCTTAATTTTAGAAATTTATGAAAAATAAACAGAACCTCGGAATTTACTTCGCCCTTGCGATATAGCCAATAAATAAATGACGATAAATAATAAAATTGGAAATAAAATTGTGGAATATTGAATGTTACTCTAAAGTGTCATTTATATTTGTTTCATTGCAGAATATAAGAATCACTGATGATGGGAGCAGAATTTGAAAGAAAGTTGTAATATCATTTTTGTATGCATTTGACTCCAAAGAGGCCTTTGATTTCTACATCAAAATTTTAGGGATGACGTGTTCCGAAAGTGGGTGTTGCTAAGTACGTCATGGTTAACAACCCAATATTTCCTACAAAATTAAAGTTTGGATAGACAGATCATACTCATATTCTCTTAATGAATAGGGCAGAAGAAATACATGCAATTAAGAGAACCCAAAATTAATAAGAGTCCAACTAAATGAGAAATGAATAGTACCAAGATAACAGATAAATAACATATAGAGCAAAGGTAAGTGAAAGGGGAGTATAAAACTATTTCATATCGACTTGCAATCAAACTGTATATTAATTTGAGTCGTAATCATCTCTAATGAACTAAGACATGATTTGATGTTGGCGTGTATTTCAATATAAAATCGAATACATTTTATTCTAAAACGTTCAACTTATAGTGACCAAAGACCCGTAACATAACCTACTCGATATATTATAATATCAACAACCTAGTTTCAATTTCTTTATAAAACGAACTTTTAAGACGCTAAATAACATCAATTCATAAATCATTATGTCACTTAGTAGTTTATATATAATATTTTATTTTCGAAGACATTGCATTGTTTATTTTATCTAATAAATGAACACTAAATTTATTTGAAATGATAAATCGTTTTAGACATGGAACTTTATATTGAAAATAAAAAACAAAACTTATCCTATGTGGACAGCAGAAGCGAAAATAAGATTGTGTTGAAGGTAAACTAAGAAAAACATTTATAATTTGCATTATTTTGCTCAATTCTTTTATTTGCAAAATTGTACAAATAAATGTTTTTCTTAGTTTATATATATAATCATCTCTAATGAACTAAAACACGTGATGTTTTTGATTTAAGAATCGGGATGGTTTAATTTTAAGAAGATTGATGTTAAGGAACCAACTCTAACAATTGATATTGTAGTTATAAATTAAGGTCTCAAATTTTATTTTTATATATATATATATATATATATATATATATATATTTATATATATATATATATATATATATATATATATATATATATATATATATATATATATACATACTGCTCGTATGAGAGTTGAATAGTGGAAGGTCACACAACTGCGAATGTTGCAGAGAAGGTTCACCGTTAATTAAAAAACTGATTGGAGTGCTTAGACCGCCAACATGAATTTGATTAGAAATAAAAGGTTATAAAGCCCATCCAACAAACTTCCAAATTCTAATTGAATAAAAAAAGAAATAGGTGCTCTTCTGAGAGACCATCTTTTGTAATTTTTTCATTTAATTTTAGTAGATATTGAAGTTGACCGTTAATTGTTTCGAATCTTTTATGATTAATTTCATATAAAACATATCAAGTCAAACAAAAATACCAAATAAACCTAGGATTATGTCATGTATGGAGTACTGTTATTATTACCACTACAATTTATTTTAAGGTTTTATTATGAAAATTTGTATCTCTAAAATATAATACCTCCTTCATATTCTTTTGTTTATCAAATAAAGAGCCTAATAAATACTCATACAACTTAATTTGCATTATTATTCACAATAATTAGAATAACTGACAACTTTTAGTAGAATTTCGCACCGCATTTGCTATAGTTTGCACTGGGTTGACATAGATAGAAAAGTCATATTCATCTCCGTAGTAGGTGTTAAAAAATTAAATTAACTCAGTCAAAAATTTAAAATTAAGTTAAGGTGATTGTGTTAAAAAATTAAATTAACTCAGTCAAAAATTTAAAATTAAGTTAAGGTGATTGTGTTAAAAAATTAAATTAACTCAGTCAAAAATTTAAAATTAAGTTAAGGTGATTATAGTTATAGAAGTTCTGTTAAGAAGAGTTTAGTACTAAATAATATAGATAGCAGGTGTTAAAAAACCAACTCTAGGAATATAATGTTTAAAATTGGATATCAGATCGATCAAAATTCGAATGTTAGGATATAATTGACTTTTTGCATAATAAAAATAATGATCCGAGTCCAATCCTAAAACTCGAATATAGAAAGAATATATGGGCACGACTTTAGGAATATAATTATTTACCCGTATAGAGATATTCTTTCAGACCATCAAATCAGTTTTGCTTTGGATCAAAATATACTCATAGTTAACATAAGAAAATACATATTGTATACCCATGTAGAGATATTTTTTTTTGTACCATCAAATCGATTTTGTATGGATGAAAATATACTATAAATATCATACAATAATGCTTATTATACATTGATAAAATAGAATATGAAACAACATCCAAATGTAAATTTACAATAAATGTATTTCAACATACTAAAATACGAAAATATACTATTGCTATCAACAATGATCAATATCATAACGAATATTTTGGTTGCAATGTATTACTCTGTAAGCTGTAAACAACAACACATTACACAATAGCACAAATGTATTTTGGGCAGGGGCGAAGCCAGAATTTTCGATTCGGGGGCTAAATCGTCGATATACAAGTTATTTATTACTTAAAAGCTAGTTAAACTATGAAAATTTGAATCAGATAAATTGAAATTAACCTGAATAATAGCAAAAAAAAAAAAATTAAATTTGTTTTTTTTTTAAAAAAAAATTTTATTTTAAGATAGCAAAAATTTAAAGACACACACTAAAAAGGATGAATGTGAATTATGAAATAGAAATAATAATGACATTATAGTATACTAGCATAGAATCCCGTGCAATGCACGACTTTTTTAGCATCGACATATATATATATATATATATATATATATATATATATATATATATATATATATATTTTAATTAAAAAATAAAGCCTGAGATATTATGTAGTAAATTACTCAATTTTGACAATATATGTGTAAACTAAATTTGTAATTCTAGAATATATGATGAGATATATATTTCTAATTTACTCAAAATTTAACTATAAATAAATGCTACTCAAAGATAATTTAATGGTAGAGATATTGGTGAAAATAAAATGCATTTTATTGATTTACTCAATTTTATTCAATTTAGTTTAATAAATATAACAATTAATTAATTTGCTTCTTCTATGTGAAAAATCGTTGAAAGGATGCCACATGAAATTTTTTTCGTTCTTTTAATTAATAGTATGATTGGTGGATTTGTTTTAGTTTAATAAAATAAAATCAACTTTACCTTTTTTAGTTTAATTAATACAGCAATTAATTAATCATATTGTTAATAAATATAGCAAGAATCCAAAGATTATTCCATGTGGCAAATCATTGTGAGCATGCCACATGGAATTTTCCAGCTCTTTTAGTTAATAGTATCATTTATTAGTCCACTATAGTTCTAAATTTAGGTTTGATCCATTACCTTAAGTTAAAAAAATATGTTATCTCAGCCATTGACCTATACAAATTTTTGTTACAATTATGCACTCTTTAAATTATATATAATATATTAGTAAGGGGAGCCGAAGCCAAAATTACAAAGGATTGCATTTTCGGCAAGGGGGCCGGGCCTCCGCCGACCCCGGGTGTGGCTTCGCCCATGATTTTGGGGCAACCCTCTTACATCGTATCACCGTAAGACATGTTCATACAAAATACTTATTAGTAAAAAACATTAAAAACAACAACAAAATCTGAGTTCACACTTATAAAAGAAGCCTTTTTAAAAATAATTTGGACTGACACAATCAAAGTCATTTAACGGTGAGATGGCCAAATATAGATTTAGTGATGAAAAATGATATATATAGCTCTAAGGGTTGTATATAAGATAGAATCTTGCATTTAATTTATTTAATTTAATATTATTTTTGCTTTGAAAACATAAACATTTAATTATACTTTATTATTTATCATTTATTATTTCTTGGAAAGTTAAAAATCATTATATAAAATGTTAATTGTTTTTCAATTTCTAGATTATATTCTCTTAAAAATTTTAAATTATTAATGATAAAAAGAATTTGTGAGATAGCCCTAATGATAAAAATAACCTTTAATCGGTTGGGTTTAATGGACGTCTTTTGGAGAAATAGTCTCTCAAGAGACAAGCTGTATTTTAAATTATGAAACTTAGAATGTGACCCGACCCATTTTATGTCGAGAATATTAATGATGTGAGAACCGTGTTAACCCGGATCCGGCTAGATGATCATGATGTCATATTTGACGTGGAAATGACGCACATATCTAGTTACTCAAATAAAATTAAATTTTATAAAATGAAAAGAGCAAATAAGACAAAAGATGATAACCAAGTAAGAGAAATAATAAATGAGAATGATTGAGAAGAAATGATTATATGGTGGGCCACCCATTGATCATAGGAAAAAGAAAATTAATTAAAAAAAGAAAAAGGCCGAAATGAGCTAGGGGGAGACATAAGTAGGGCCTTATGTTGGGCCCAATGTTCCAATAAGGTCCAAAGCTCGATGTCTTTCCACTCATGTAAAAAGAGATAAATCCTTCCTATATTCTCCTATTCTATGGGTCCCACAAACCGCCCATTTAATATACCTCCAAGGTTAAGGTACCCTAAACCTTTCTCCAACCCTACGGGGAAACTATTTTTGGAAAAGTATAATATTGCCCTACATCTTTTAATTACTTATCATGGAAAACTATAATTAAAGTGTAATTTACTTTTAATTACTTACGTTTTGGAAAAGTGAACAAAAGTGGAGAAATACATACTCGCTTTGTCCCTCTTAATTTACATTATTATTTATTTATTTTGTTATATTGATTTTGACAGTTTATTTAGTGATAGTCTCGCGTTTCAACGATCTCTTTTCCTTTTTTTTTGTGCGATATGTTTTTTTCGTTTTAAAAGAGAGAAATTTAAATTAGGTTTTTGTATGATATATTAAAGATAAAATATACATATAAGATATTGTTAGATCATGCATAATTTCTTTTTTGACAATAATCTCAATCTTCTTCTTCCAATTTCATCCAAAAACTTGTATTTGCTCTTCATTTTAATCCTTTATATCTATCATCCACTTGTCTTGCTATTTTATTCTCAAATAAATTTGTTATTTCCATTAATTTTCACCCAACAAACAATGGTGGCTAAATAAAAACGTCCTGTTTGATTGTTGAGGTAAATTTTAATAAAAAAATTAAGTAGTTACTTATTCACAATAATACTAGTAAATACTCCTTTCGTTCTTTATGTTCTCCTTATTTGGAATATTTCATCTTAATGAGAGAGGAATTTAATTAATGTTTTTGACATATATTTAGAAGATAAAATATGTCCATGTTTTTGACTCATTTCCGGTCAGGTAATTATCGAGTCGGTCATGTTTTGGGTCAAGTCGCTTTCGGGACGGTCAGGTTTGGGTTTTGTCAGGTTTAAAGTTCCGAGTTCATTTTTTGGGTCGGATTAAATATTGTCAAGTCTAGTCTTAATTTATATACTCCCTCCGGTCCAGTTTACTAGTCCCATTTCTTTTTTTGGCAATTCCTCTTTACTTGTCCCATTTCCTTTTTTGGATATCCTTTTTTTACCTAAATACCCCCACTTTTCCAATTCCCAATACCCAACTACCACCTTTACAATTAATTTAATCAATTAAAATACCCAACTACCACCTTTTACATGGACCCCACTACTATCTTAAAATCCGTGCCCAGTCAAATGGGACTAGTAAACTGGACCGGAGGGAGTATTATTTTTAATCTAGATGTCAAAATATAGTCAAATGAAATCTTATTTAATTCTTCTCAATATAAATTTTATTGATATCAAATTTTTTATAACTTTTAATTACACCGTTAGAAATATTTAAAATTAAATTAGTGCATTGGATAGAATGGATCAGTTAGTGCGAATTGAAGGCAGTGTACAATTAAATTTGCTAGATAAACAATAAGAATTTTCACTATCAAATGATTCTTGTCTAATGGTAATGCTCCTAGTTTATTTTAAAAAGAGATGATTACTAGGTTGTAAAGTTAAAAATAGAAAAGAGAGGAGCATGTGCATGAATGAAACACTCATACACACAAAGTGCAATGATGGCAAGAATAACCATGGATTACCATTTTTATGCTTGGAAGATTCAATAACCCAAATCATAATTCAATACTATTCACTAACTACATTAATTTTTACATACTTAATATTTGAAATATATTTTTAGTTTTTCTTATAAAGAGATAATGATTCTATTCAATATTATTCCTTTTTGTTTTTCGTCTTTAATAAGTTAGTTAAGTTAGCTAATGCCTAATAAATATAAAGTTTTTTAATTTAATCAATATTAAAAATTGAATTTAATTATAATGTCAACGCACATTTTGATATTTTCAAGGCATTCATACTAAAATAATATTGAAACACTTGAAATGTCTCTCTGTGTGGAGAAGGGATTCAATAAGAAAAGTGTTCAAAATGAGAAGGATAAAAAGTATTCTACACCATTAATTTGAATAAGATAAAAAAATCTAAGGTCATAATCTAGTCAAAAACACTTAATGGTAAAAATTATTACGTTATACATAAAATATACTATCATGAATTCTGCTATTCGTTAATGACAAACTTCATGAATGCTCTATTTTCAAATCACAACATACTAGTTAACTCTTCAAACGCAAATTAGCAAGAAATTTGATGATCTTTAAAACTTAAAATCAAAGACAAATTCTAGTCTATTATTGGTGTGATACACGTTTCTTCTTTTTTTTTAAGGGAAAGTTTAATAATGATGGCAAAATGGTGGAGTATAAAAAAAATAATACTCTATTTTCATAGCAAGTACAATATTTAAATTTGTATAAAGTTTTTGAAATTTGAGTTGATAGATAAAAATTAAATTAGCGAGTCTTATAGATGTCAAACAAATGTCAACCAGAACGAAATTTCATTTGTTGATTATGAGTTTTTGACTTTATTTTCACAAATGTTTTTAAAATTCGCATGGTGACGGTAAGTATTCAACTTTTTCATATGGTAAACAAAATGTTATGTTTTTGGTTTAATTAAGTACTTATTTCAACATGATTTCAAAATTTGTGGTCAATTAAGACTTTTGTGTTTATTGAAAAAAATTATTATATCTGATAAAAATAGCGTAAAGTTAACAAATAAACTTTCTTTTTACATGATTTCAAAATTTGTGGTCAATTAAGACTTTTGTTATATATATATATATATATATATATATATATATATAGCAATGACTTTATTTTGAATAATTGTCTTACTATTATCTTTATTTTTATTTATAACTTGTTCCTCCTTTTGTCAATTTTAATCCTATATGGATAATTTAATCATAGGAAATTTCTTGAGGTGATCATGAGTTTTTGGTTTTTTCATGTGGTGAATAAACACTTTTTTAATTCATGTGTTGACCTCTAAACTTCTAAATTTTGCACTGAGTAGCAAAATATTAAAATTTTTATTAAATTTACGTTATTATTATAGAAAATCATGATGCGGAAATAAGACTAAGTTGGGTTTTGAATACTTGGTTTGTCTTAATCATTCAATGAGAGGAACACCTCTATTTGTACATCATTTGATCATCTGATAAGGAAACTAAAATATTATGGAATATTAAAATATTGGAAACTAAATCAGAACAATATAAAATATAAAATAAAATATTCTACTAATATTCTTCTAATATTTTTTTTTCCTACCATTGTTATCCATCATAACGGCTTTTTTTTTATAAATACAAATTCCCAGAGCACTCATAAGAAGCACTTTTTCTAACATTTGGGCAAAATGTGTTTTTAATTTAACAAAAAACTTAACATTTTCGCGATCACATGGAAAAATTAAAATGTTAGGATTATCACGTTTAATTTCCTTTTAATTATCTTCATTATTTTCTATAACAATCCATTATGAAATAGTGTGGTCTTGTAATACTCATTCCGCAAACCAAACCAAATAAGAAATATGGCTTCGACTTGTTATATATTGGTTTGGTTTTGGATTGGAATTTTCAAAACCGAAATATTTTTGTTTGGATTAGGTTTGAGCATTTTAAAAACCGAAAATCGCAATTTTAAACCGAATCAAAATAGAAGCTCACTTTTTACAATGAACTAAGCTACTTGTTGAGTGAATGTGCAACTTGATGTGCAAATAGAAAATTTTAATTGGCAATACTAACAAAAACGACGTAAGCAATCTTATAACAATAATAAACCTTAATTTTATTTTGTCATTTCCATTTTTGTTTTATAATTTTAGTAATCTAATTCGATTTGCAATTTAAATTTGTTTTTAGTTGAAAAATTATGGTTTTGATTGGTCTGAAAAAGTCTAAACCGAATTAATTTAGTCTGGTTCAATTAGGATTGTGGCCCAATTTGGTTTGGTTTGGATCGAAAAATTAAAGACCGAAATAAATTTAGTTTGATTTGGTTTTGTGAAAAACCAAACCGCAATATCACCCCTATTCCGTACTACACATATTGCATTAATTGTCATTTTAATCCGTCTCACTTATTTTGCATCAATTTTATTTCGATGGCTAATATCTTTCATTTAATCTCATCAATACATTTTAATAATATTTTAATTTCATCAACATAATTCATTATCTTTTCATTTATTAATATCTAGTCTTTCTTCGTACAAATCTTACTCTTCTTACAAATCTATTCGGATGAAGGGGGAGTAAATAGTAATGGGGACACGGAGAGTAATAATTAATAGAGAAGGTGGGAATGGCAGAAGAGTGTCTTGCATAAGAGGCTCAAACGTAACGGTTTGGGCATATTGCAGTTTGGAAATTGGATGGATTTGGATTTGGATTTGGTTTTAGATTTGGAATTAAGAGTATGAATTATAGTATGTACACTGATTAGTCCATATTCATTCTTCAGATCTACTGTTCCTAATGTCAGTCACGCGATCAAAGCATGTGACTTTTGTTTCCGCCAACTGTTTACAACGACAGTTACTTCCTCTATCTCCAACAAAATCAAGTCTTTTGTGACATCCTCTCAAGATCACACGGATTCATATAATTATTTTATTTTTTAACACAAATTATTATGAGAGACGGTCTCTTCAAGAGACGCATTAGAAATATGGACTAAATAGCCTAATTTACACAAATTTAAAAGAAGATAAGAATGTGAGCTTCTAGTTTTGAGGTCGTCTCTTTAATAGACAGTTTCTCACATGAGTAGTTGTTTTTTTAATTGATTATTTTGTATTTTAAGTTATACTTCCTCCGTCCCTATGAATTTGCAGCATTTTCTATTTTCGTCCGTCCCACTTAAATTGCAGCATTTCTATTTTTGGACTATGACCCTCCACTTTATTTTAATCTCATCCATACATTTTAACTCTCTCTTAATTTTATCTACACCATTCATTCTCTCTCTTTATTTATTACCACTTTCTTTAATTCTCACCATTTTTCTCTTTGCTACTATCTCATAGGGACGGAGGGAGTAATTCTTATACTTCTATTTTAAAGAAACTCTTATGTGGACTTGATTCACACTATTTTTTCACACAAAAATAGTGTAGACTAAGTTTTTAAGACTCATATTCCTACTCTCTTTACTCTTCATTACATACTCTAAAGTAAATGAAAAAAAACTTGAAAAAATAACTTTAATTTTGTAATTTTAAATTTTTATTAATTTTATTTTTTAATTTATTTTTTTAAATTTTTAAAAATTTTAATTGTTTTGTTTGTTTATTTTTAGTTTTATTTTTTTTAAATATTTAATTGTTTTTAGTTTTTTTTAGTTTTTCATTTTTAAAATTATTATTTTTAAAATTTAAATTTAAATTTTTATTTTAAAAAATTTTAATTTTAATTTTAGTTTTTAAAAATTTTATTTTTAATTTTTTATTTTTAAAATTTTAATTTTAATTATAATTTTTAAATTTTTAACTTTTTTATCGTTTTGATTTTTAAATTTTTCTTAAAGTATAAGAATGAAATGGATGGAATGTGAAAGTATAAGGTGGAAGTGTGGAGTGAAAGAGTGGAGAGGGGAGGGGAGTGAAGTAAAGTGTAAGATTTGGTCCACACTAATATTAGTGTGGACTAGAGGTGTTTAACGGGTCGGGGCGGGGCGGGTCATGTCAAATGTTAAACAGGTCGGGGCGAGTCAAGCCCATTTAAATCCGACCCAATTTGACCCTTTTTTAAAAAGTTCATAAAATAATTTTTTTGTATTATACTTTATGGCCCGATGGATCGACCCACTTATGTATATAATAATATCATTTAAAAATATTAAAAAAAGTGGTAATTTTTTTTCCGCAATTAATACTTATAATTATTCGACCCGGCCCGACCCGACCCGACCCTTTTCACCAAGGCCCGTTAATGACCCGCCCCATTATTGACCCGACCCGCTAATAAGTAAAATATGATCCGACCCTTGACCCGTTGGGTTGACCCGCCCCATTGAACACCTCTAGTGTGGACCAAGTCCTTACTAGACGTTTTCATCACTTTAATACTTTACTTTAAGATTTAAATGGATCATTCTAACATTGTGAGTGATCATTTAAGATTATAATTAGTCATTTTAAAACTATAAATATGAAGTATTAAATCAATTCAATAAAGACATTCTCTCCGTGTAACTGTCTTATTTGACAATCCGAATTAGCACGCTCTATTGTTATTTCATCCAATTAAATTTGTCTCAATTTTATTTTTGCTCAGCACTTACCGTAGTTACATTCTTAGGTTCATAAGTCATGATAGTTGTGCTACGTTTGGAATAAACTCATGTAATTGAATTAATGAAAATTCAATAAAACATAACATATTTTTAATGGGATATATTTAAACGTCACTAGTTTAAATTTTCTAATGGTTGATATTACCTTAATTAATGCAATATGTGGATATTACCCTCTTTCCTAAAAAAAAACTCTCATCATCATCATACTCAGTGTATCCCGCTCATGGAAAATTATGGACAAGGTCTGGGGAGGGAAGAACGACGACACTTCATACCCATAAAAGAGAGCATGACTAAAAGGAGTCCCCCAACTCTAAGAAGATATAGATAAAGATAAAAAAAACTCAATTTTCTTAAAAAAAAAAAAAAAAAAAAAAAAAAAAAAGAAAAAAACAAAAACTAGTCACTATCGTTAATTTTGGGGCTACTATCAACCTTATGGTTGATGGTAAGCGCCAATCTCTTCATTTTTACTTTTTTGTTTTTCGTTACAAACAAATCCATTTTCACTAGATTATAGAGTTGTTTTATCTATTTATTGGATTCGATCTATCATGGTGAGACGTCATCATGTGTATCAATTTTGCTAATACAATCAATAGTATCAAACCTATCTCAACTCAAAGTCACACCAGATCTAAAGGCCCCATCGAAGGTGGCTGTATCAAATAATGATGTGATAAAGGGAAAATTTAGTCTTAGATCTCCTTTATAATGATTGTGACTTTTTCTTCATAGACTTTTGTGATTAAAATTGTTATGTATTTGATCGATTGTTACTCTGTTGTAAATGTCATATCATATTTTTATCAATAAATTATCAAGTTAATTTAAAAAGTTATGCAATATCCTATAATCACAATCATAATCAAGTTAATTATCCAATACATCCTATTATCAAGTTAATTTAAAAACTTATGCAATAAATTGTGCAACTTTCCACACTTCATAAGAATTTGAAAACCATAATCATCACTTGGTAACTTAAAATTCCTTGGAAATTAATTAAAAATTTTAACGGCATTAAATTAATATTTTAAAGAAATTCTAGGAATTTAACGAATTACAATTTCTCATTAGAGTTTAAACAAATAACCTCTTAAATAGTCTCTAGAGTATATTTCCTCTATCGTCCCATAAAATAAAACTAATTTTTCTTTTTAATTTGTCAAGGAGCTTGGACCCCCTTAATTTTTTTGATATATATATATATATATATATATATATATATATATATATAATTATATATATATATATATATATATTATATACTATATATATATAATATATAATATATATATATATATACATATACATATATATATATATATATAATTATATATATACATATATATATATATACATATATATATATATATATACATATATATATATATAATATATATATACTATATATATATATATATATATATATATATATATACATATATATATATATATATATATATATATATATATATATATATATATATATATATATATATATATATATATACACTATTGTCCATTGTCGTCCAATATTTGCAATAAAAAAATTAACGGAAATTCTACGTGATAATTTTGAGGTTTTGGGTTTTTATTCACGTGGTAACCAAAATTCTAAAAAAATCCACATGGTTTACCAAATTGTTCCATCGTGACCGTTTTGCTCATAAAAACGTTAGTATACGTTAATTTCAAAGTGTTAAGGTTGTTATATGCCTATTTATGCGACTCATCATTTCAAATACCATTAGTTTTATCATTTTCCCCCAAAATATAAACCCCAACTCTACCATCTTTCATCCAGATCATATTTTTATTTCCCCAAATCCAAAGATGGTAGAGTTAGGGTTTATGTTTTGCAGGAAAAGGTTGAAACTGATGATATTTGAAATGGTAAGTCGCATAAATAGACATATAATTGCGTAAAGCTTTGAAATTAACGTTTTCTAACGATTTTATGTGCAAAAAGGTCACGGTGGAACAATTTGGTAAACCACAGAATTACCGCGTAGATTTTTTAAAAGTTTTGGTTACTATGTAGAAAACCTAAAACCACAGGGTAATTACCCATGGAATATCCCAAAAATTAATGTGACTTAATGGTCAATAATATTATTTTTAGACTAAAGGTTGGTTTTTCAAACCTTTTCGTATTTTTATGTTTGGATAATGATTTTGATTTTATCTAACTTTTAAACTAAAATTTGTAAATTTTTTAAATTCTTATCTATTCATTTAACTTTTCTTTTCATTTATCTACACATTTTTCTCACTTTTTAATAAAAAATATTTCAATTTTTATTACTTTTCACTAATTTTTTATTATCATATCATTTATCTCTTTGGACGGGAGGAGTATATGGCCATTTGACATGCCACCTACACTCCAGAGACCAGAGGTCTTAAGTGGAATTTATATTGGATTCTCTGTCCTTTGACTTATTTTTTTTTTATTTTTACCATATCCTCTTTTTTCACATGGTGCCAAAAGTTGTAGTAAATTAATAATTTTAAAAACACTAATTATATAATGCAATAATTTTAAAGATTTGCTAGACTAATAGTCTAATATCCATTGCTATAGTGGGGAAGAACGAAAAAAGCTAGAGCTTTTCTCCTACCTTAATCATGATCCCTCTAGCTACAATGATAAAATTTTATTAAACAAAACAATTATAAAAATCAGTAAAAAGGAATATGTTTTAAGAGAAAGTGTAAGAATAATACGAAAAAAAGTAAAGACAATCTAAATATGTGAATAGAATTTAAAAGAGATAGAACAACTCATCTTGTATGAGACCGTCTTATTTTAAGTCGAACTCATAATATGATTAGAGTATTTCTCTAATTAATTACTTTAATATTATAAGTGATCACTTTAACGTACTTACGTAATATATATACATGAGTCATTCAAATAGAGATGATCTCACGATAACAACATCTCATTTAAAAATTTGTGAAAATAAAAATTTAGTAAAAAAAATGCCGTAAAATGAACTATGTATGTGGATGGATACTATATAGGACAAAATAGATAGAGTAACATTAGATTAGTAGGAAGCAGCATGAGTTATATAGGGATTAGTAATTTGGTTGAACTTGAAATATACTTCCTTCATCCTACTCGCTACATTTGACTTATGAGTACTATTCTTCGTTCGAGCTTATTTTATACATAATGACTAATGTGTAAAAAGAAATATAGTCAAGTGGGATTTTGTTTGAATCGTCTAATTGCATACTTTCATAATATTAAATTTTTTTAATTTTTAGCTAAGTGTAGTTTAAGATATTAATGATCAAAATTGTGCATTGGATTGCGTGTAACTGTGAAGTGTAGCAAGTATAATGTGACCGAGGAAGTATATATATATATATATATAAAAAAAAAAGCAAAATAAAAAAGTTTGATTATTCTTTTGCGTATAGAAAATGATGGATGACTTGTTTTATAAGTTTGATTATACACCTCGTATTTTAATAATATAAAATTGCTGAATGCTGACTAATTGATTTGCTATTCATGAGTTAAAATCAATCCATTGATAGTTTACTTCATTGATGGTTTACTCCAAGTCTCTATGTATAGATACTAGATAGGTCTTTGCAAGGAGAAAAGTAAAAATATGATTGATGACAATTCCATGAAGAAAAATTGATAAGAACGACTAAAATTAAAATAATAGGGTCGAATTTTTATTGATCGTAGACTATATAAATTGATAAATTATTATAATTGGATTTTTCAGGATATTTTTAAACCGTAAAAAAAAAAAGATAGAAGCTTTCTTGGAGATAAAGACAATACAAATATAATGTTTCATGTATTACAAATGATGGTCTCTCCGAGAGACGCATTAGATATATGGGCTTAGTAGTCTAATTAAAACAAATTAAAGAGAAAATAAAAATATAAGCTTCTTGTTTTACGGTTATCTCTTTGAGAAACATTCTCTCACAAGAGAAGCTGATAATGTATACTATTAGTTTAAAGTTCTTAGTATACACGAAAACATGTGATCTTATTATTGTCTTAAACAAGGACTTGATTGTTCCATAATTGATCAATAAGAAATTGCATAATGATTGTGGTTCATTTGATTTAGTATCTAATTAAAATGAAGAGCTCGTGATGTATTATTGTCTTAGATATGATTCATAAAATATACAATCATCTATTTGAAAAACATGTTAGACCAACTTGGACCCTCTCATGCACATAATACTCCACTATGTTATGGATGAATATAATAAATAAAAGACATCAAGTTAGTATCATCATTGTATTTTAGCTTCACTTTAATGGTATTTGAGATATATATTTATTATAGAGAAACTTAATAGGTTATTAAGTCATGGTTGGATTCATATATGAACAAGGTTCAAAAGTGTGTTGTGCTGTCTGGGTATAGGTGAGGCTTAAAAGAGCTAAAAGGAACAATTTGACAAAAGAAAGCAATTTTAAGATATTAAGTAACGACTCGTCGCCTAAGATGACCATCTAAACGATGGTTTTTAATGTGCTCAAAGAGACTTTATAGATAATCAATTGTCTAAAAGATTCATGACATGATTGAAGGGTTGTTACTTGTTAAGGGATTCACTAAGTAATTATTCATTGATTAAACTAATTAATCAATTAAGTATGTTAGTATCGCAAGAGAAGGGTCCAAGTGTGAACTTGGGATTGGTTGAGGGAGAATCACATTGTGTACTCCATCTTAGCTAGGGATGGCAATGGGTATTGGACCCGACCCGGATCAATGGATCCGTATTCGTTTTCACGGATCTGGATCCTTAAAAATAGACCCAACGGATCCGGGTCGGATCCGAATCTTTTTAAACTTTCACGAGTACGGATTCAAATCTGAGAAATATACCCGGACCCGCGGATCTGAAGACCCGTTTTATTTTTTATTATTAAATAATACTCCCTCCTATTCATATTTATTGTCCACTTTGTGTTTGGACCGCATTTTAAGGAAATGGTAGGGACCACTAAAAAGTGGGTATTTGATGTGTTTTAAGAATATGGACTAAATGTTAATGATTCCCACCTTTTCTCACTAATAAAGTCGAGAGAATTCAAATTTGGAGCCAAAAATTTAAATTGCAAAGTACACTTAAATCACAAAAATAAAATTCATAAATTACATAGCTAATATTCCGAATACCTAAACTAACTTACATAATTACTGTACATAATAAAAGTTGAAAAATAATTTAAGTCTTCAATTTTTCCTTGATTTCTTCAACGTCTTTTGTACGGCAACCGATAACGAACAACCTTCTCGCCACATGCGCATACGGATATTGAATCTCTCATTGACTTCAGATTATAAAAATAAAAACAATATGCATTTAGTGTTTAAATTAGATTACTTAGCTACAAAAACCAAAAAAATCGATTTTAAAATGAAGCCATTTAAATCCGAAATTATTTTCCGAAAAAGAGATTAATCAACACAGCAGCAACAAAGAACCCAAAACAGAATGCACCAGAGAAACAGAGGCGCCAATTGAGAATTTGTTTAAACCAATTTAATAGGCGCCAATTGAAAATCACAAGAGCAAATTAATAGGCGCCAATTGATCAATTCCCCAAACAGCAATATAAAGGCCAAACAGAAAACACAATTCAAGTCATTAAACAAACTCATTTATTGCATCCCAACATCAATTAATATGGTTAAGACAAAGGAATTAGACAATCCCACTAGGAATGAAATTATGCGAGAATTCTTATTATCACTCACAAAAAAAGGGAAGCCAGCACATGGATTGTTTGGGGCCATGGCAGCAAAGCACAACGTCAGCAAAAGGACAATATCAAGGCTGTGGGGCAGAATCAAAGAGCAAAAAGCACAGAATCAAAGGCCAATTCAAGTTAACTCTAGAAAGCCAGGTAAGAAATCAAGAACACCAATCCCCTTTGATGAAACAAAGTTCAAGGGTATAGAGAAGGCCAAAAAAAAAGTCAAATTGCTGTTGCGAAGGCCATGGATGTTAGTGAATAAAATATTGCCAGCAATACGAGCTAAATGGCCAGAGGGAGCAAGCAAAACCATCTACATCCAACAAGACAATGCCAAACCACACATTTTGAATGATGATATATAGTTCAGAGAGGCAGCAAACATAGAGGGGTTTAACTTTCAATTAATACAACAGCCCCCTAATTCTCCAGACATAAATGTCTTGGATTTAGGGTTTTTTAGGTCAATCCAAGCACTTCAACACCAAAAATCAGCATACAATTACACAGATCTTGTGAAGGCAGTCACTAATGCATTTGAAGCACTACAACCACAAACAATGAAATTTAACTTTTTGCGACATTGGATTTAGTGGCATTAAAAAAATGCCACTGATTTATATTTTTAGTGCAATAATTATTGATTTTTATTTTAAGTTCCATTATAAAGTGATTTAGCGACATTTTATTTGGTCTTTAGTGGCATATGTAATCGGCACTCTATAGTGGCATTTGCGAGAAAAAACTTTAGTGTGACTTTTTATTATGCTGCTAAAAGGTCTACTAAATTCTTATATATACTATAAGAAATTTGAAATAGCGACATTTAAATTAAATGTCGTAAATATATCCTACTAAAATCAAATTATGTTGTAGTGACAAGAGTTTTCCGTAACCGTTGTTCGATTAGCAACACAATGCTCGAACAAGCAGCAGGTACTTGTGCTCTGTGGGCTGATGCCTTGTTTCATGGTTGCTCTATTATTTTGTACTATAAATACCACATTACAAGAGTATGATGAAAAGAAAAAATGAAAAAAGCAATAAAAAACACAAGATTTATGGTGGTTCGCCAAATAAAGGCTACATCCACTGCATCTAGCGAGGATAGTATAAATAATGTGTTTAAAGACAAAGTAAAGGACTTACAAAGGAGATTTGATGAGTAAGATCAAGTATTACTTCGAAAAGTGCATTATTTGCTTGTATTCTCATGATTTATACTCCTTTATAATGGTTGTTGTTACTTGTTAGTCGTTTTCATACTTAATTTGCAAGATATATGCAATATTACTCATTTTGGTTATTTATGTTGATTTTTAGTAATTTTGATTGTTTCTAGCATTATTATTATTATTGTTATTTGAAGCAGGGTATGGGCCAGGGAAGGAGACGGACAATCCATACATGTACTCCGTTCACAGGGAGGACGAAAGGAAAACGACCGTTTTTACCCCAAACATGTAGGGGCCCTACATAAAAAAGATATGAGTGACGACATTTTCACAAAGTAACAACTACTTGAAAAAAGAGAAGGTAAAAAGCAACAAGAAGACAACTAAATAAATTATCAATAATCTAAAATATTGATTTGACATCTCCGACTATTCATATCTCTAGTCAGGTCCACGGAGAGGCGCATTTCACTTAATTCGCTCTTTATTTGCTCAACCCACATTTTCTTAGACCTTGCCCGACTTCTCTTATCCTATGAACTTAATGTGGTATGATTTAGGTAGTGACATCGTCTTTAGCCACAATGAGCAAATCGGATAACATAGAAATTTTTCTTGGTGTAGGGTTTTGAATTTTTTCTAATCATAAAAACTGGAAAAAAGACATAAAGAAAACTCAAAAATAACAAAATATAATTTTTTTAAACGAAATTTGTTATAGCTTTCATAAATTTAAAGCGTTGCTGATAGCGTATGAAAAAAATATAAAAAGAGTGTTTGAGAAATGACTGATAGCTGATTATAGTGGCTGATTTGACCAGTTAATTTATTAACTGGTTTGAAATCTGATTTTGAACCCGTTGCTATAAGCATCTTGTGTTCAAAAACAGCTTATTCATATCAATAAGTTGTTTCAACCAACTAATTCACCAAAACACTAACATTAGCTGGTTTGACCACCCAACTCTCTATTTATATCAAAATAAGCTAAAATTGCTCAATAAGTAAATATGCCAAACACCCCATTACTATAATTCACGTTTCATTAAAAATAATTGCTAAAATCTATAATTTCCCAAAAATTAGTAACTATGCTACTTGAACTTTGAAGGGATATAAGATGTATCTCAAGCCCAACATATTAAAGATTAATACATACTTACCGTATTCAGTGTATACTTACATTATCATTAATGATTATTAATTTACCGTATCCTTAATGCTTACTTTCAATATTTTAAATGTCTAATTGCATCATTTTTTATATCTACTTACAATATTTTAAAAATATATAATAGGCCGATCCAATTAAAAATGGTATCTTAAAGACAACATTTCTCAAAAAATTTGTGTTTACTATTTGCTACAAACAATCTCTTTTTAAGACACAACTGTAAAGTTCCGTTGACAAATTTATATTTTCATAATTAATTATTAGGAAAAACAAAGCAACAACAACTGTAAAGTTTTATTAAAAAGATAGAAAATAATAACAACTCATATTAATTTATTTTCCGTTCACTTTAAATAGTTTTTTGATTAAGTTAAAATAAAGCGTATATTTATGGCCCCCACTGTAAGTATTTAAATTAGTGAAAGGTTTATTAGTAGAATAATAATTGTAAGATCCTAAAATGGGGAAATGTAGGAATGATTAATCTTGTCATTAGAAAATTCTAAAACATAAGGATGATTTTAATATATTGGATAACGATGATTTAGTTTAGACTTTTTTTCTTTTTCTTTTTTCCTTTTTGACAAACAAATTTGATTTTTATGGAAAGGTTAATCGTGTACGCTAATTAATTGAGCTAGTCATTTCCATGCATGCTCCAACATGGAGTTTCATTGGTCACGGCTACTAAATTAGTATTCCTTCTGTTCCTAATGTTAATCCCGTTTAGAATATTCCACTTTGGAGAAAAAAATTTGATTAAGATTTTTAAGACATATATAGATCATAAAAGATATTCATGTGAGATCTCGTTAGATTCGTTTTAATGTATACTTTTTTATTATATACTAGATAGTACCCGTGCGATGCACGACTATATTAAATTTCTGACATATTTTATAAATTAAGAAATTAAAATTTTAAGAAATTAATTTTGCATTATAGTTATATTGTATTTCACTCTGAATAGTTGTATAAATTGCGTACATTATACATTGTACATTATCTTTCTAAGTATTATCTAGGATATACAGTACAAAAGTAAGAGTTTTTTTAATTAAAAATAACATACCAATTTATGATAACAAAAATAAATTTTATATTAATTTATATAAAGTATTACAACTATTAATAACACATTTCAAAATTAAATTTAACATAAAAATATTTAAAATTATTTTAATAAAAGTTTAAATGAAAAAATAGTTTTTATTATTAAAAATATAAGTGACTTACATAAAGATTTTTTTTGAATAAGACTTATATAAAAATAGTCACAACTTAAATCATATTAGAATCAAATATTTCATTTAAGTAATTAATTGTATAAATAAAAAAAAACTTAATTAAATATATTATGTTTTTAACCACCTGAAAATATCAAATACACTAATTAATACACATTTAATAAATAAAATTAAAAATATTTTATGAATAATTGAAAAAAGAAATAATATATGTGATTAATTAATTCATTGATGATATGACATAAAAAGTAAAATTTATCAATATGGATAATATTATAGTCATATATAAAAAGTAGTAAAGTCAAATATATAAATAGTAGTCATAATAGCAATGACATCATCATTGAGTAATAGAGGGAAAATTTTTTTGTTGAGGTTGTGACACGTAAGCAATTTTAAATAGTGATGATGTTAGCAGTGTTTTGTTTTAGTAAAAACTAGTGTAGAACCCCGTGCAATGCACGATTTTTTTAACATCGACACATAAACATATGATATTAAAAAATTCTAGAAATATTATGCCGTAGAAACACTCAATTTTGACAGTTATATGTATGAATTAACTTTGTAATTTTGAAAAGTGTCAACAATATATTAAGCAGTATATTATATTCTTTAATTAACTCAAATTAACTATAAATAAATGTTAGTCAAAAGATACTTTAATAGTAGATATATTGTTCAAGATCAATTGCCATGTCATTAGTCTTTAGTCAATAAGTGAATTTTGGCAAGTTCTCTTAAAAATTGACACTTGGAATTTTCCAACCTTTTTATTATAATGTATGACTAGGTAATACCCGTGCGATGCATGGATTTAAAACAACTTTATACTGTTCAAAAAAATTAAAATGTTGCAAATAGATCTTCAAAACTATCATCCAACCAGAAGGTAATATTTAGAAAGATAATTTTATTGGATGGTATCTTTTAGCTTTACTTGTTGAAGGTTCAACTTACTTATTATAATAATGAATTACCATCGGATCAACCTACAAATATAATTTTTTCCATTATTTGACTTTATTATTAATTATAATTATAATAATAAATTGCCCTTTTTATTAAAAAACTATAACATATGTATCATACCAGCATGTTCAATTAGCCAATTTTATTTTTAAAATAGAACATAAAGTCAAACTACATGAACCAGAATGCTCAACCTTCTTAAACAAATTTCATAGATGGTGTGAACAATTTATTTATTATTGATTAAATAAATTAATTCCAATGTATTTAGGTATTATTGAGGAAATTAAAAAATATCAATGTATTGATTATGATAACATTCATTAGGTTTAATTAATTCCAATGAAAATTCCAATTCCATTATTTAAAATAGGATGACATCACTATCATGTTTTGGAGGAAAAACTTTCTTCTACAAAGCTACAAAGTGACACCTCATAAATTCAAAGGTGTGATGATGTAAGCGCTTTTTGTTTTAGTAATAGTTATAGATAGATAGATAGATTATAGAATAGATTTCTTATAATTTTTTATGATGCGTATTTAGAGATATTAAAACTCAAAATTTATTTTGAAAACTGTGCAAAAAATAAATGGGAAGAACATTAGAAAAGGAGGGAGTATAACTTTTTATCAAGATATATAAATCTATGTATTATTGATTTATGGAATAAAAGTGTGATTTTTATTGAATAAAATAGATCTTTTTCTACCAATTATTTATTTGCACTTAACTTATTTATAATGCATTAAATTTTATGTTAATCAAAAATACTCTTGTATATACTTATGTCCTATGATCATTTTAAGTACATGATGAAGAGTACATTCATATATATGGTTTATGATTTTGTGAATAATGCTCAAAATATTGAAAAGTTTACAATTTAAGAGTACTATCTACTGCTCTTAATTTTAACAAATTTATTGTTTATTTGTTAGTATTAGTACTAATTAAGATGATTTAATTCGAAAAGGCATAAATCAAACCTAGGTAGGATGAATATGAGTCTTTTATTGCCTAAGGAGAGTGAAAGGCGTAACCTTTAATTTTGATAGGATAATTAATTGTGTTTCAATAAGAAATTAAACTAATAAGAGACTAGACAGTACTCGTGTGATGCAAGACTTTAATATTATATAGAAATATTTTAAAGGTGGGGCGTACCAACCTATGTGCCCTTTATTATTATGGTTTATGGTTCAGTCTGGTATTAAATTACGGTTTGGTCAAGTTTGGTTTGCAGTTTTGACCAAAAGTTTATTCATCCCCATCCACGGTTATCACCCCATTTTCATGGACATCTAATATAAAATTTCAAACTGTGTTTATTTGCAAATTGTATAAATTCTTCAACTCCTTCTAAAAATCTGACATTATAAACTTCTTTAGAATTTTTCTTATACAACCAACTTCTATCATTACGAAAATCCATTTTGCGGAAATAATCAACTAATTTTAAAATCGAAAAAGTTAAAAAAATAAAATAAAACCGACTACCCACCGACTAATTTTAAATCTTTTCTGACTGAATACCAACTTAAAAACAGTCGGAATATTACCGACTGAAAAGCCCTCAGAACTTCATACTAACATTCAAATAGTACAAGATTAGTCAGAATTTTTGACTAACACCAAAAGCTGGAATTTCAGTCAAAAATTTTGGATTGTTTAAATGTTAGTTGGAACTTTTAATCAGTATTGAAGCGTTTTCTTATAGTGACAAGGGATCCTTTAACCCTCCAAATCCCCCATGTCTCTCCCTTCATATTCATATCGCTCCCCTTTCTTCCTCTTAATTTTCATTGATCTAAATTAGAGGTGTTCATTTGGGCTATTAGGTCGATTTCGGACATAAATCATTTGATTCGATCGAATTTCAAATCGGTAAATTTTTGGTTAAATACCGCGACGGGTCATACTCGAGTTAGATTAGTTGTTTAACAATAATTGTTCACGTTATTGGATTCGCACTGGTTTGTTACCAGTTGAATTTAAGTCGAGTGTCAATCGAGTTCGAGTTGTCATCAATATATAATTAGTTTGGTTTTTTCGAACACAAATTGGATTCAGGCTTTGTATTTCGAATAAGTAGGGGTGAACACGGTCCGGTTTGATCTGGTTTGACACTAAAATCAGACCAAACTAGAAATTCCGGTCTGAAAATTTTCCAGACCGGACTGTTTAGATCACCGGACCGAACCAAACCGTTTTAGAACGGTCCGGTCTTGTCTGGTCTACGTTTTTTATTTTTTTATTTTACTCCAAATTAATACATGTATTTATGCAAATATTTCACACCTCCAATTAATAATTTATAATTAGTTGATAACATCAACTTCATTCAAGTATATATTGCTCTATAAAAATAACTATATCTTAAAATATCTAGGTTGCAACTTAATTTTTTAAATACAAAATTATGATTTTCGACCATATTACGGTTTGCGGTCCGGTCTGGTCTGAAAAATAAAAAAACTGAGACCAGACCGTAAACCGTAATTTAATATGAAAAAAAACCAGACCAGACCAAATACTAAAATTCCGGTTTGGTTTACGGTTTAGACCAAACTATGTTCAGCCCTATGACTAAGAGTCAGTTACTTACGGATGCTATTGATTAGGTCACAATCGAATTAAGTTGATAGTTGGTTGTTTTTATTGATATAGGCTTATTTACTTACGAAAACAATAATTACAAGTTGTTTTACCGGATACGTCAGATCAATTTATTTTAGTTGGGAATAAATTTTTATTTCTTAACACTTACTTTTAAAATCAGCTTTATAACAATGTTGCGGGTTAAAAATGATTTATCTTCCTCAATTCAAAAGAATTATAGGGTTGGGTTGCAAACGTTTATAGCATATATGACCATTATTTGACATATATATACATATAGCAGTTCATATAAAAATATAAACTCCCTCCTATTCAGAGTAATTGTCCAATTTTCTTATTTGACAAATTCACATTAATTGTCTCATTTTCTTTTTCACCAATGATTTTTTACCTAAATACCTCATGTTCACACAAGTAATGACCAAAATACTCCTACTTTTACTACTTATAATACCTCAACTACCACCTTTACAATTAACTTAATCAATTATAATAACCCAACTATCACCTTTTTGGTGAACTTTATCCCACTCTTAATATCTGTACCCAACAAAATGGGACAATTACTTTCAATAGGAGGAAGTATTATACTCTAATAGACTAACAATAATATAATAGAAAAGAAAAATTAAATTCAAACAACAACCAATTTTGGTTAATCTCAGTTCGATAAATCTAAAAGAACATATTTTCAGGTCAGGTAACATTCGCTTCAGGTTGCAATTTCAAATCGGGGCACATTTGAACAACTCTAATGCAAATACACCCTAGGAAATGTTTGGATGCACATTAAAAAATGAGGAATCCAATGTGAAGCATGAAGCATATATGAACAAAATGAAGACCTCGTAGTATGAGTGAATATTCTGATATTATGGAAACGACAGCACAAGCTGAAGCAAGCTTGCTACCATAAAAATACTTCATTTGTAGGCGGCATTTACATCATCATCATGCTCATGCTTTACTCGCTCCAATACAAATTATGTGTCAACTCTCAATTTCATCAATTTCAATTGAGTTTTTCCATTACATATTTTAATAACTTGTATAAACAAATAATAAAGAAAAAATTAATTTTTAAACTTGCTTTAATTTTGAAAATTTTAAGTGTGCGTTTTTATTTAAAAATCTCATCTTAAGGGTCATTTTTTTATAAATACGTTACCTATTGACATTCACAAGTGGTAAAAATAAATATATGTGCCTTTATATACTTCTTCCGTTTCTTAAAGAAGTTCTCATTTTCATTTTTGGTGTTTTATTTGTTGTTTCCATGGAGAATCTTTCTATTTTATGTCACAAATTTTGGACAAAAATAGTCTTATTCATACTCACTTTAATATTTTTATAATGCTTATGTACACTACATATCGTCCACTAACTTCAATTTAACATTTTAATATTCCTTATTGTCCCCACATGTTTTCCACTTTATAAAACTAATTTTTTATTAGTTGTGGTCCCTATATTTTTTTCACTAATTTTTTAAAATATTTTTTTAATGCTTGTGGTCCCTACTTTTCTCCAATCAAATATATTATTCAATAAAATAATATATCCACTATCTAAAATATTCTATTTTAACATTCATTTATTGGGAACTTCATTAGGGAACGGAGGGGTATATTTTTAATATTTTTCTTTTAAAATTTTAGATTTTAAATTAATATCTTAAAGTTGAGATTTTTAAAATAAGATGCCCCCATAATTATAATTTTTAAATAATATTTCAAAGTTGAGATTTTTTAGAATTGACACAACAAAAGTTAGAATTTTAAAATAAGGTGTCTCGTAGACTAAGTTTTCTATTGCTTCAGATTCCAAAGTAGGAGCGAAATGTTTGTCATGCATTACTCCTACTAGGGAGAAATATTGATCTTCACTTTGCACCTTTTGTAGGGAGCTCCCACAATAGAACCTCAAGAAGAAAGTGTGTCGTGATGTCCCAAAAACAGGAATTTCATGATGCTGATTGCCTCTTTCACAAAGCACGTATGAAATTTTCACGAGCTCAAAATTTTTAGGCTCAAAACACCTTTAAGCTATGTAAACGATGATATTATCTTTATTATGGTGTTTTGTTACCTAGTAATGATTTAACATTAGACTCTTTATTCGTTATAGTTGTCTCTCCTTCTCCGTTGTGTTCAAGAAACATGAGACTGTATTATTTTCTTATGATGTTCCCTAACTATTTTATGTTGATATGTTGCATTACTTACAAAAAAAAACTAAATACAAGTATAATTTGATAAAACACTGTTAATCAATATGCTTTGAATTTTGAGATTAAGAATTAAATTTTTATTTATAATCAATAATTTAAAATTAATTTAAAATTTTGTTAATATATATATATATATATATATATATATATATATATATATATATATATAATTGATTTTAGTCGGACTTATAGATTAATCAACTTATAATTTGAACATTTTGTTACATTTTTCTTGTACAAGGATATATTCAAATTGCTTAAGAATATTAATCATAAATGATGAAATTTATTTCAATTCAATTGATTTAATTTAATTCAATTTAATATATTATTTTTCAAATCAATATACTTTATAATTAATAACTAATTTTAGAACAAAGGTGCTAAGATTATGGAGTCTAATTATTCAATGAATTTAGAAAACAAATGCAGAGAGGGATGAAGGAATATAGAGAAAGGAAAAACGACAAAGAGTAGAGTTAATCCTTTGGTAGGGTCATTAGAGAAGTGCCAAAAAAAGAGGGCTCATAAATTGCAAAAGGATGAGAGAGAGGAAAGGGCATAGTAGAATTAAATAATCCCCCTCGTCCCATTCAAGTTGCTCACTTAAGATTGTCCAATTCATTTATTTTCTTATATTTGAAAATGAAATTTATAAATTTTTTTGTCTTATATATGCTTTTTCATTTTTTGTTGATGTTTTTATAGGCGCGTGAATTAAGAAAAACAAAATTTGAGTCTATTAAATATATGTGTAGACCATAAACATAAATAAAATATTAAAATTAGTATGAACAAGACTAATTATGTCCAAAATTTATGATGAAAATAAAAAGATATTATAAGGAAAAATAAAACGACTAAAAATGGTAAATGAGAACAATTTCAATTGAAGGAGTACATTATAACCTCTCTTTTACTTTCATCCACATAATTCACCCTATATCCTCATTTATTATCAACATGTTTCTTACAATAAATTCATTTTCTATTTAATGATAATTCAACAAAATGGAATAATTTTAAAAATAATAAATACAGAAAGGTATTTAATAATACTAGTATAAAAACTCGTGCAATGCACGACTCTTTTTAATATAAATTAATATAAAAAATTAATTTTAATTAATAATCTAATTACATATTATCTTTATCTTATTCAAATATTTCCATTCAGATATAGTTATCACAATATAATTATTGTTAAATTTTCATATAGAGTTATGTTATGCAAAAACTTTTCTTATTAAAAAATTTCTTAATAAGTGATTTCACTTTGATGCATAGACATGTGACATTTTTAAACATTGATATCCAATCATACAATTTCTTAAATAATTATCATATTTAAGCAATGATATCCAATCAAATAATTTCATGTGACATGAATCTTAGAATGGAGACATGTGTTATTTTACATTCTTTTTAGTTTATGATATGATATGATATGATTAAATACGACAGAGCACCCCAACAAAGATTTTGGCAGTACGGAGCAAACCCATAATATACTCTTGATTAAGTTATATATAATTAAATCTATTATTATTATATTAACATTATTATTATTCCTTAATACCTAGTCATTGTTAAGTCATCCAAGGATGCTCAAGATTTAAAGAAATATTTGTTTGTTTCTATCTTTGTTTTTTCCTTATTACTCCTATTTTAAATTAATTGCATGACCCAATTAATTCCTTCCAAAGGAATATATGTCGTCTTGGTACTCCCAACTTATAACAACAATACGAGGAGAATGATTCGACTAATTAAATTTACTTATTTATTTGTTTATTTTATTGAAATAATGTATATTGTTGGAATAATCTCTTGTCTAAAAAGCATTCAATACTAACTATTGTAATTAGAGAAAATGTTTAAATGTTCTTTTAAAACCACCAATTTTAGTTAAGCAATGTAAATATTTAATAGTGAAAATGAGGGTCATATAACACATGTCATAAAGATTTAAAAGTTTAAACTTACAGCTAGATCTAAAAATATATTTTTGAAATTTTATCGTGGTTACCTTAAGTTTTTGGCTTTTTTACAAATATTTTTTAAAATTCGCATGGTGATTTTGAGCTTTCACCATTTCCATGGGATAGACAAAATTTGAAATTTTTGGTTAAAGTAAGTAAATATTTCAACTGAATTTTGGAATATGTGATCAATTAGGGTGATCACAACGTTTGTTTTTAAAAAATGTCATTAAATTGGATAAAATAACGTAAAGTTGACAAAAAAAATTATCTTTTGTCTACCACATGAAAAAATAAAAGGTCACGTGAATTAAAAAAAAATGTTTACCGCATGGAAAATTCAAAAATTTAGGGTTAGCACGTGAAATTTAGCAATATATTATATACTCTCTAATGCTCTCTCACATGTAAGAGTTCATTAGATTAAATATATATATATATATATATATATATATATATATATATATATATATATATATATATATATATATATATATATATATATATATATGAGGTTACTATCAGTTAAAACAAAGAGTATGCCTCTTGGAAATTGTATCATGCTCTTTTGTCATCTCAAAGATCACCCAAGATTAAAGAGTAGAGTAATGAGAATGTAGAAGTATACATGACCAAAGATTTTGACTCCCTTGAAAACTGGTTTAATTATTATTCTTTCTTTTAAATGGATATTTAAACCTAGCTATTCACAAGGGTTTATCTTCACATGTTCATTCTTGTCTTTCTTTCATTTATTTAAGTATGATTAGAGGTACAAATTAGAGCAAATTATTCCATTTGATTGTCCTCGTTAGGTAATAAATGCTTTCATCAATCCACTCATTTGTCATTATTCTCTCAATATTCATTTCATATCAAGATTTATTTATAGGGTTCAACTTTATTTAGTATAGAATCTAACTTTGATCTATACAATAATTATTACTCTTATTCTTTGATTTTAAAGCTTACGTTTAAAATACTCCATACAGCAATTGAGAAATTCATGTATGATTTTGCAAAGATATATAAAAGTCAAAAAAATTGATTGTGACATTTTATTAGATTAATCTCGATATATTAAATTTAAATATATATTTTTTATTGTTCATTTATAAGCTGTGTTAATAGATATAAAGACTCGCAATATGCTTTAAAATTGTGTGCTTTAATTTTCAGCCTAAGTTACATTTTAAGCTTTCAGCATTTGAATAAATGTTGAGAATGAGATTCAAGGCATATTTGAAAAGAGGGCAAAATACCTTAATATTCAATCTCTTTTTGGAACGAATATATCTCATCTTATATGTTTATATTTGAGTAGTAGATTCTAGAATTAATTCAAAAAAAGTTTTTAAATTTTTTTTTTGCATATTTAATGAATAATTAAAATGATTTTATTTTCGATAAAAAAAAGTTGCTTAACACATGTGATTGAAAGCTAGTAATATATCTTGCATTAGGACAAACTTATGCATACTTTACATTGTATACTAATACTGTTTGTATACTAATACTTTACATTGTATTTTATACTTCCATATACAAAGTTTAACAAACTCTACATTTAAGAAACAAAATTTTTTACTCAAATCATTAACATAAGAAAATTTTCTTGGATTGAGAAAATGTAAGTGTAAATAGTTCAAAAGAATTCTCTAATAGGATGATGACCACTTGGAAAATTAAATAGACTATAGTCACACTTCCAATGACTAATACAAATCCCCTTTAAAAATTTCTTTTTCCCCATCTTTTTTACATACTTTTTGATAGTATTTGAAGAGAAATTCCTACCTCTTTTTTCTACCCCACATCAAAATAAAGCAAAAGCCAAAAAAGAGATGAAAAACAAAAAATAAAAGCAATGAGGGACTACCTAGTCTCCCCTCCCTAAAAAAAACCCTTTAAAGAGAGGAGAAATTACAAAAGATAAAAAAAAAATAAAAAAAAATGCATCAATAAGAAGGAAAAAAGATTGAAAGTCCATGATTCAAAAAACACACATGCCTTGGGTTTTGCTACTTCTCTCTACTTATTAAGCTAAAGCTTAGCAATCCCCTTGAAAAGTTCTTACAAAAGCCCTCCCTTGGACCTTCAAAAATACATCATATCCCTTCAACTAAATTAATCTAAGCCATTTATAAAAGAAAATAAGATAAAGAGGAAGGATGAATAGAGGTGTTTTGCAAAACTCTCCGGTGCAACAAATGATGGCAGCAGGAAATCCAACTTGGTGGCCAAACATTAACAATTTAATGAGGCCACCATTAATGTCTTCTCATCTTCATCATCAACAACCTTTTCTTCATTCTCCTCCTCCAAATAATAATCATAATAATAATAGTAATAATAATAATAATAATGTTTTTCAAGCTCAATATAATATGAATATGCCTATACAAGGTTCTACTTGGCTTGATGATCATCCTATACTCCCCCAACAAGTTCATGAGTCTTGGAGCCACCAACTTCTCATGTAAATCTACATTCTTTTTAATCTATCTATGTTTTTCACTTTTGTATGAGATGCCGTCTATCTTCCTCCCCAGATCCTAACCATAGATTGTTTATGAGCGGGATACACTGAGTATGTTGATGTTGATATGTTTTTCATGTTTGAGATAGAGGTTCAGTTTTAAACACCTAACAGAAACGATTAATTCTCTCTCCTTACCTGTAGATTCTCTAGCCTACCCACAAATCAGAAAAAAAAATAAATAACTACCCATTAATATATAGCTTTGTATTTGTTTATACATCTATCTTTTTGAAGGAGAGGGGTTATGCTGGTTTGTTTTTATGTCCATGAATTATAATATACTATGCATGTATCTATAGATTATTGTTAATATTTTTTAGGTTAATTAACTTTACCAATTTAGCATATAATTAGGGTAAAGTGATTTTGACATTGCTTATTCCCTACTAATTATTAAGAAATAGATCCAATCTAATTTTTTATATATGTTGATTTTCATCATTTTAAGTTCTTTATATATATATATAGTGAGACTAGCTAATTTATTTAAATCTATTGTATTAGGGGTGGTGTGTATTTAGGAGAAGAAGGGAAAAAGATGGAAGCAAATTGGGAAGAGCAAGTTATGCTTCAACAACAAGCTTCTCATTTTATAGATGTGAAGCAAGAAAGTTCAGTAAATAGTTATAATCAAAGCAATAATATTAGTAGTGCTCATCATGATCAAGATCAGTTTCAGCTAGCAGCAGCTAAAGCAGCAGCAATTGCTGCTACAAACTGGTCCCATCATCCTCAGCTAAGCAATATTCCAGCATCTTCTCCTCAATCTTGTGTAACTTCTTTTAGTAGTAGCAACAATATGTTGGATTTTTCATCTTCTATTTCTAGTGATCCTGCTCTTCACTCTAGACAAACTTTTCCTGCTCCTGATCATTCATCTGAGGTAAGAAATTTTGATTCTATGTTCATCTTTGATTTCATGATTTTCATGCATAGAATATGATCATACAATTAGTATTAGTAAAGAGTAAAGGGTAAAGGACACTTTCAGTATCTGGGACGAGGCAGGGTCCGGGTAGGGAACAAATTATTCCCGTTTCCCAAGGAGGGAGTAAAGAGAGATTCACGCAGTTAAGAAACCTCCAACTGATACCTGCGTTCAGTAGGAGTCGAATCCCAATCCAATATTAGTATTAAGTATAAATGGGAGTCTTGTGCTTTCACTCTTGTATGGGTTCGATTCACACCAATCTAGCCTAGATTAATTCTCCTCCCTTTCCTATAAGAGATTATCTAGTCTTTTATATATATATATATATATATATATATATATATAATCAAGAAAGTATAAAATCAATTTTCTTTCATTTTGGTATCACTTTTAAATGAAATTTGTGACTATTATCAAAGCAACAAGGAGATTGATCTCATTTATGTTCGAGTATATAACATATTCTGGGTCTCAAACATCAACTTAAGCTTTTGGTTGAGTTAGTTCAATGACATAGTATCAGAGCCAACGTGGCAAGAGTTCACGAATTCATATCAGTCGTACCCCTCATTTATTTAAAATGGAAATATCCAGTGTATGTGCGCATCCACACTTCTAGTTCAATGGACTATCGTGTGTGGTGGCATTTTAGACTATATAACATATCTTGGAACCTCAACTATCAGGTTAAACTTTTGATTGAGTTGGTTTCTTGACAACTTTCAATTCATTATAATAAATTAATCTATACTGATTTGTTTTGGCTCATAAATTGGACCTCATATTATGGGGATTATGGCTTTAGACTTTAGTAGTGTTTAAGCATGTGATGAATATTATGAAACAGGTTTAGTCACCCTAAATAACATAAAAATAAAGTGAAATTTTTACATAAGAATTATGGTAATATTTATGAATGATGAAAATATATATTTACAGTGTATTTTTGTGGGTTTATAGTGTAACAGCACAGCAACAGGTGGGGCAGCAAAGAAAGCTAAGGTTCAACCTTCAACAACCCAATCTACTAATACTGCCTTCAAGGTAAATCTAATATATCACAAAAACAAATAATCATAATACTTTTCCTCTCTTAGCTCACTTTCAATCTCTTCTTCCAATTCTTCCTCACAAAAACACAAGGATAAAGGCACAAAAACACATGGAAATACATACCTACTTTGTGTAACATTTCTTGTCAATTTCTCAATTGTCCATTTCTTCCAAGCATGATTATTCTTTATTTCTTAACCATATCTACCTCCTCTCCTCTCTTTTCTCATCCATAGATGAAGATACCATGTAAGGTCTACATAATATCCCAACTTTATTTACCATTTTTTTAAAATAATGCTCCCTTTATTATTTTATGTTTGTCCACCTTACTATAACGAGTAGTTCCAAATATTTTAGAATACTTTTCATTTTTGGAATTTTTTTTCCAAATATACCCTCATAATACCTCCTATTTTCCCCAAATATACACGATCTATGTATTAATAACAATGATAATTTCCTTTTTTTTATTTTGTCTTTAATTTAAATGTGTTTTCTCTCTCATAATACCAATACAATCATTACTTTACACTAATATCTAATCAAAATAATACCCACTTACTACAAAGATTTTAGTTTTCTTAATTTGTATGAAAACCCCACAATGGACAATCCTTTAAGAACAAAGAGAGTTTTATTTTCCCTTTTTTAATAATATTTAACCTTTATTGATCAACTTTTAAAAATAACAAATTTCATTTATTCAATAAAAATTTGACTCTTACATAAATTTTTTTTAAAGGAGGTCCACATCATTTTCGTCTTTTAACAATTTGTCCTTATAAGTCACAAAGTCCATTAAAAGAAGTAATGTCGTAATTGCCGAATTTTTCTAAAACAAATTCCATTAATAGCCAATCATTTAAATGTATGATTTTCAAATTTAAATTTTTATAATTTTTTAATCTTTTTGTATATTAGTATATATAATTCCTCTGAATTTGACATTTTATACGAGAGATTTGTTGACAAAATGTTGCTTATTAATGCAAATAAAAGAAACACATTTTTTGTTTATGATTAAGCATATTTGATATTTTTAACAATTTTTTTTTTGGATATCTCAAAAACGTGGAAAATTAGGTGAGGAAGGAGAAATTGGGAGATAGGATTACTGCCCTTCATCAAATCGTCTCACCTTTTGGAAAGGTAAGCATTGATCACATATTAAATCTTCTCACCATTATGCTGAGTAATTAGCAAGATAATTATTAATCAAGCAAAACAATTATCGTTAATTAAATGTCATTATTTTTAATAAAAGTGTAGTATTGCTCTTTCCACCTACATAATACAGGATAATATCTCAACTTGTTTTCTAATTTAGTTTAATCCATTTCTTGTAGATCTCTCTAATTATAATTATTCCATGATTTACTAAAAAGTTAGACACATAGTTAGAAACTAACAACTTTGATCATAAAAGTTAACCCTTTTTTCTCCATCTTTCTGCAGACTGACACAGCATCTGTCTTGTTAGAAGCCATTGGCTACATTAGATTCCTTCAGAGTCAAATTGAGGTAATGAGATTAATTAATTAAAAAGATTCACAAATAATACAAATTGTTATATGAGACGGTCTCATCGAAATATATAATTAAATAGTCTAATTAATACATAATATTCGATTACAATCTCTGATTTTGTGACCGTCTCATTAATAGACAATTTACTTCAATGTGTATATATAATACTTTCTTTCGTTACATACTACTTGCTACATTTTAATTTTTTTTTCTCACTGTTTCACCGTATTTGATATATGTTACTTCCTCCGTTCTGATTTACTTGCTACGGTTGCATGGGCACAAATATTAAGGAGTTACTGTGCAATGATGAGTAGTAGGTGGAAAGTTGCTTTTTTGAAATTTTTTAATATTATTTGTTGAAAAATGAAAAAGAAAAATAGGAGTAATTAGATATAGAGTAGGATAAAAGTAGGAGTAGGTATAACTTTAAATGATTGGTTTTTTACTAAAAAGGAAATGTAGCAAGTAATATGAAATTTCCCAAAATGGAAAATGTAGCAAGTATTATGGAACGGAGGTAGTATAAAGTAACTCATAAGTTTTCATATTTAATACCTCTTTTAATTTATTCCTACTTCATACTTCATTTACTCTAATACTTTTATTATTATTTTAGGACAACACAATATATTTCAATCAGTTAATCACTTTCTTAATACTTGTGCCAAACCAAAATGGTGCGAGTGTTATAAAACTGATGTAGTATATATATATATATATAAACACAAATTATTGCGAGAGACGGTCTCTCCGAGAGACGCATCAAATATATGGGCTAAATAGCATATAAATTAAAGAGAAAATGCGAATATGGACTTTTTGTTTTGTGATGGTCTCTTTGAGATACGGTATCTCACAAGAGTAGTTGATATATAAAATGGGGTCTCACATAGTTATTAGTTACTGATGTATGTTTACATAAAGAAATGGAATTACAATTCTCAAAACATTCTTTTGGGCATATATATGGAGTTAAATAATAAGTTGTTTCCTCGAGTTGTGCAGGCCCTCAGCCTTCCATACCTAAACAGTGGAGCAGGAAACAAGAGGCAGCCTCATCCAGTAAGAACTTAAACAATTGTTTCTTTTGAGAGAATATATACATTACCGGATGTTTACTTCTTTATTCTACATAATCTTCACAAAGTATATTCTAGAGAGTAGAGATCAAGATTTGAGACTAATTAAGAAATTGTATCTAGTTTCACAAATTCTTCCTTGAGACCGTCTTTTGTAAAGACGACTCTCAAAAGCCCAGTCCAATTGTAAATATATATTGTTACAACTCTAAAAATAGGTTTGGGTTGGACTTTTGAGAGTCGTCTTTACAAAAGACGGTCTCTTAAGAGAGATCTAATTTTGCTGAAAGAATTTATTTTTTCTTCCCCTCCCTTCTATTTTGATGAACAAATTAAAGAAATTTAAATATTACTATTAATACTATTTATTAGGGAAAAAAATATACGAATAATTATATTTTTTCACGAATAGTATTTTCTGTCACGCAAAGCACCCTCTAAAAGTTATAACCAACTTTATACTTTACATTATTATTACTGATCGCAATTTAATCGGAGTAAATATGACGAACAAAATGCTATATGCAACGGTAAGGATCTAACCAAAAAAGGTAAAGAAATTTTATATCACAGTTTAAGTCATTGGCCCTTAAGATTAAGGAGTTGTTGGGTGTTTTGGCCATGGGCTATTACCTTTTTTATTGGACTTTTTTACCTGTTGAAAGTGATGACCGTTTAAGCCAGCTAGATAATTTAACTTTTTAGAAAAATACTTGGTAAAATTAGATATTGATGTTAGGTATTTATTAGAGAAAAAGTATATTAATAAGTCCAAAACCATTGAAAATAGTTTAAAAGCTTAGCATTTAGGTTATGGCTTAAAACTTAAACGCAAACATTTTAGCAGAATGAAAAACCATTTACCAAACACATTATTGGTTGTTTAAATAACCAACAAGCCGAAAGTTAAATTCCAAAATTAAAGTCAATTCAATAGTCATTTACCAAACAAACTCTGAATATAGCAAAACAACATAGCAACACCAATAATATGTACATATATTAAGAAATTAGTATGGACTACTAGATTGAGAGTGTTTGGCAAATGGTTGATAGTTGGTTACTAATAGCTAATTATAATGACTGATTTGACCAACTGATTTTATTAGTTGATTTTAAATCCGCTGCTATAAACAGCTTATTCAAAAACTGTTTATTTGTATCAATAACTTGTTTCAACCAGCTAATTCACCAAACACTAGCATTAACTGGTTTGACCACTCAACCCTCTATTTATATCAAAATAAGCTAAAATTGCTTAATAAGCTAATTTGCCAAACACTCCATGTGGATAGGATTAAAATTGATAAAAATAAATGAAATATGTGGAAGATAAACTTAAAGAATATAGAACAAAATAATGTGATTAGACTTGTTGCAAAGTTAAATGTAATTAATGAATGAGAATTGTTGAATAATTAATTAATCAATTAAGTATATACAGTAATTACAAGATATATTCGAGATTACTACTATTGATGATATGATCGATAATGCTTTAATTTGTAGATTCAAGGGGAGAGGAAGTGCATATTTCCTGAAGACCCTGGACAGGTAAAAGGTTTATGGGATCCATGACCCATCTTTTTAAGGGCATGTACCAAACTTTATGTTTTCAATATCAATTCATTTTCAAAATAAAGCTGTCACTTTTCTTTTTATATCCTTTAATCTGTTATTCTTTTAAGAAACAAATTGTTAAAAAGAAGGGAAGAAAATATAAATTGAGCTTCCAACTAAAAGAAAATTGTGCAGCTTTCCTTAGATTAATTTTTAAAAAAAACTTTGAATATTTAAATAAAGTAGTGATTATTGAAGAATAATGATGAATGGTGTAGTCTTTTTGTAATATAATTGTATTTGACTACACTTTAAAAAGCTGATTAGTGTAGAAGATGCTGATAGCTTTTTGTGTTTATATCTTTTCCTACAGCTCTTGAATGACAATTGCTTGAAGAGAAAAGGAGGTCCTGATCAGGTAACCATTACCTTTAGAACAACCCAAATTTAAAGCATGAAAAAGAAAAGACTATTTTTTTTTAGAATTATCAATGTTACTCCTGAGTTTTAACATTTTATCCATTAATGGTATCCCTAAGTTTTTTTTATTATCAATGGTACCTTCTAAGGCTCTAACTACTAAGCGTTTTACGACTGCAACCTTTTTAAACTTTTTCCGTCCAATTTCGTCCAAAACCATTATATTATGTTTTTTTTCTTTTTCTTTTATTTTTCAATTCAAAACACTAAAGATAGTTGATGGTTTTGAAGGATTTCAAATGGAAAAGTACTTAAAAAATGTTACGGTTGTAAAACGCTTAAGAACACGGATATCATTGACAATTTTTTTAGGGGGAAATTATTTTACTTTACTGATTTAATTTGCACGTTATTCTACTAGTTCTAGTGTTAAACTACAATACTTCCACTCTTTTCCTTTACTAGATGGTCACTTTTAAAAGAAGTACTAGTAGATAGATTTTTCTTAGGAAAGTAAGTTTTAACATACTAGAACTCTTGCACTACTTTATTAGCTAAATAACCAATATATACTTCCTCTGTTTTTATTTGTTTTTCTCATTCATATTTAGAGCAGATCTCAATGTAAATTTAAAAGTCTAATAATTTAAATTTTGAAATTTTAAAAATTCTGAAAAGTTAATATTTGAAAAATATATATTGAGATAAATCTTTCAAAATCTCACATGAATATGTTTTTACAAGTGTGCTTTTACATATTAGAAATAAATAAAAGGTTATTAACAATGTGGATCTACAATGGTTGACTTTTAAACCAACAATCATATATTAGAAATAAAATTTGAGTCATTTGTTCTTCTAATCAATTATAAAAAGATTTATAAAAAGCAAATAATATACTTTAAAATATCTAATAATTTAGAAAACATTAATATTATATTTAAAAAAATGAAATTATAATTGTCAATAATGATAATTAATGAGTTTTGGTCTATGATATTGTTAGGATTCATATGAAGAGCCAAAGGACTTAAGGAGTAGAGGATTATGCTTAGTTCCAGTGTCATGCACATTGCACGTGGGAAGTGAAAACGGAGCTGATTATTGGGCACCGGCACTGGGTGGCGGTTTCCAGTAGAAGGTGTTAGTTTTCCGATGTATCGACGACGGCACATTGAAGCTTCAGTGAAACGACATAACATCATTAGCAGTCAATCTGCCCAACAATATAATTGTAGGAAGAAAACATACTCCTATTATTAATAAGGTTGATTGCTCCTGATGCTATGTACGTATTTCTCTTGGATTGCATTCACTTGTGCTGTAAATTTTAATTTTAACTCAACTTTTAATTTCTACCTATTATTACTCTTTTATTTCAATCTTGTTTATTTTATAGCATTTTGCTAATTTATTTAAGCTACTATCATTGCAATATTTTGATGCTTCTTAATTCCAAAACCGTTTTCAATGCAAGCTAACAAGCTTACCAATTAGTGTTTGACAAATTAGCTTATTGAGTAATTTTAGCTTATTTTGATATAAATAGAGGGTTGGTTAAGTGATCAAACCAGCTAATGTTAGTGTTTGGTGAATTAGCTGGTTGAAACAACTTATTGATACGAATAAGCTATTTTTGAACAAGCTGCTTATAGCAGCAGGTTTAAAATCACTTGGTCAAACCAGTTAATAAAACTAGCTGGTCAAATCAGCCACTATAATCAACTATCAGTAACCAGCTATCAGTCATTTGCCAAACACCCTCAAGTGTTTTGACGCCATATATTCCCTACTAAGTCTCTAAAAAGCTACTATTAAAATTAAGATAGAATAAACATAAGCGCACACACTATAAAGGATGAATGTGATGAATAGACCATGCTTCATAGATATCTTTGACCAGAAGGATACATGGTGGGTTGGTGTCACAACAAGCTAAAAGTATCACCGTAGTCAAATTCAACCTGTTCACCCACTAACTATGACCAACAAAACAAGCTTTGTGTGGCTCAAAAGAATCATTATTATGCTCTTTACGTCTAAAAATCCAAATAGATATAAGATAATAAGAACATTGACGATAGGATTATTTATCAAAAAAAAGCATACAATAAGATTATAATCAAACTTATTCCAAAACTAAACGTGTAATCCGCAACCTTAGGCTCCGGCTGTTTGCACTTAACTAACAGCGAACAGCCTGTTTTAGGTTTTCAGTCTGTTCGCACTTAGTACTTACTAAGTGCGAACAACTTTTGTCTTAAAATCAACATGTTGATTGTTGACCCTGTTTGACCTGTTCGCAGTTACTAAGTGCGAACAGACACTTGATTTTTTTTGACCAGTTTATTAATGTTCGCACTTACTAAGTGCGAACAGACTCGAACCTGTGCTCTGGGGTATCAGGCGCTTATATTTGGAATAAGTTTGATTTGGATCTTATTACATGCTTTTTTTATTAAGAGTCTTATCTATTTCAAATTTTCTCGAGAGACTAAACTGATTGGTATTAAGACTTTCATTGTATTTGAGGTTTGGTTTAAAAATATCATATTGGCATCATGTTGTTGGGCCATACATACATAGCAAGAGGAATGAAAAGAATTTGGGTGAAAGGGGATGTGAGGTACCATTTGGCTTGTTTCATTAAGGACCTGCACGGGTTCAAGGATTGGTAGTTTGGGCTTGTGAGTGTACTTAAGCTGCATTACAAAAGGAGGGAGAGCAAGGTGGCCTCAGCACAAAAATCGAATAAAATGAACCTTTTTTTAATAAAATTTCCAAAATAAGCTTTAAAAAATTTGATTCTCAAAATAAGTGTTTTTGTGTTTTTGTTTTCAAGCCTAAGATCAAACCTGAGAAGAACATGTTAAATGGAAAGAAAATCACAACAATAAAATATTAATTTTAAAAGAAAACCAATTAAATCAAAGCAACGTGTTGGTTCGCCGTTATGAACAACAAACAAAACTTGTATATTTATTCTCTAAAAATGTATGATTTTGTCTTTCTTTTGTTCATTATTATTAACAGCGAACAAAATTGTAATTTTTTTGACTTTTAACATGTTCTTCTCTTGTTCGCTATTAATAACAGAGAACAAGCTCTAACCTTAGGCTCGAACCCAAAGACAATTATTTTCAACACTTATTAATTTTTTCTTAAAAGCTCAGTTTGTTTTTTTCCCTTCAAATTTTCTCGTCAGCAGGGATAGGGAAGTGGGCTTACCCATGGGAGGGTTTGGATATTGCTGCTGGGCTAGAATAAAGGTTTTGACAAGGGTTGTCAGAAGGCGTTATATAATTTGCAAAGATTGAAAATAGCTTACAGCAAATCTTTGAATGCAACCGCCTCACACATACGACCAGCCTAGTCCAATTATATTTTTTAAAATTTTTTAATTTTTTAAAATATGTTAATTCTAAGCTTTAAAACACCCGTTTGAAGACTTGAAATGTCCATTTTAAGGCTTAAAATCCCTACTCCAAGCCTTAACATTCCTTCTCCAAATGTTTCACTATATTTTTAAGCCTTAGAATGGGCATTTTAAGCTTACTTCAACAATTAAAATGTTAATTTTAAAGCTTAAAATCCCTAATTCATGACTTATAGTCCCTACTTTAAGGCTTGAAAAATGTCATATTATTTTAGTAAGCATGTTTGGTATTAGAGTGCTTTATACTAATGTTGCTTTTTTCTCTTTGATCAAGCACTATACATCTTAGAATAGGCTTTTTAAATCTTCAAATTGATCTTTTAAGCCTTTAAATTGTTATTTTCATTTTTTAAATTAACCATTTAAGGTTTGAAAATTGACATTTTAAGGTTTGAAGTATATTGAGTAACTTTTACAATTGTATTAATTTCTATAGTTGTGCAATTTTTGCACCAAATCTTTAATTTGCTAACTTATAGTACTTGAAAATATTGAGTACAAAATTTTAAATGCAATCAACACTAAACTTGAGAACAAGACAATTTTATTCAAGACCATTTACACCAACAAACTACAATACATGAAATTAAAATTTCATTAGAGACTACTACGATGGTGGTGCTAGAATTGGTGGCATGAGGGGGTCAGAAGAGGACGTCAAAGATTCAGGGTTGTTGCAAATTTTTTTAATCCTTAGAATGAACATTTTATGCCTTAGAATTGAGATTTTAATCCTTAGAATGAACATTTTATACCTTAGAATAGACATTTTAAGATTTGAAATAGACATTTAAATCTTTATAGTAAGATGTTAAACTTAAGCCTTCACAAAAAAAAACATTAAGCCTTAAAATTGGTATTTTAAACCTTAAAACGGGCATTTTAATAATTAGAATAGGAGTTTTAATCATCGAATTTTAAACTTTGGAATAGACATTGAAAACTTTGAAGTTGGGCTGAAATATTGGATTGGTTGCATGTGTACACACGCCACAAATGAGAGTTTCTCAAAAGCTTATTATAAAAAAATTTCAGAATAAGCTTTAAAATTCTTAATTCTCAAAATAAGCTTCTTTGTGTTCGAGTATAAGGTCAGGTATGTTCAGTATTAATAACAGCGAATAAAGAAACTAGTCAAAAAAGTCAAAGTTCTTTATACAAAGTTCTTAAAGGTAAACAAAAGAGAGACAATGTAACAACGCGAAGAAGGACAAACAAACAATAAAACAAGTTTGTTAGCTGTTAAATCTTTTGTTCGCTGTTAGTTACATCAAACAAAAGAAAGATAATGTCATAGTGTTGATCAAAAAGATAACGTAATTTTGAGTGAAGGTTTTGTAGATTTAAAGCTTAGTCATGGTGATGATGAAGATGAAACAAACATGCTGGTAAAGATTCAAGCCCTTGACGCTTAAAAAGAAAATTCAATGAAGC
>CM033459.1:7636287-7823787 GCA_019425755.1 Amaranthus cruentus | reverse complement strand
AATCATACGATATCTATGAATATAAGCCGTACGATACTTCAAACGAAATCCAACCATCCGATATAGCAAAACACTGATATCTGACCGTCCAAATAATTAGAAGAAATTCAATTTCAAAACCTCCGAAACTGAGAGGGAGAGAGCGAGAGCGAGAGCGAGAAAGAATCCCCTTCTCCTCCTTGGCTCCTTCCCTCTTCTTAATCCCCTTTCTCTCACTTTACTTTCTCTCTCTTCAAATTCTCTCATCTTTCATCCTGTTTTTACAGCAAGATCCTATCTTTCGTCAATTTCACATTTGATTTCTTGACATTGTTACTAAAATTTCTGATTTCGTTTTATTTTGGGAGCTTGCAGTATAGTACAGTTCTTTTTTTTGCTTGCTTCAATTCAATATCGTGCTAAGTATAAAATATTATCTGAATTCGATTGTATAAAGGTTAAATTCGTTGATTATTTGAAGGAAAAGTCATTGAATTTGAGTTTGCTGTGCAATTTGAGGTTTTAGATTTTTGAATTTTTTCAAAGGAAAGGAAAATTTTCAAATTATTGGAAGTTAATAATTGATTGATTGAACTCGATGGAGGAGAGAGAAAAAGGTGAAAATTCGCCTCCAAAATCGACTATGGCGACTGATTTTCCAGCGAAAAAGCTCGCAAGGCAGCTTGATTTCACCTCCGTTAGTGGCGTGTCTCACCCGGCTTCATCATCAACTTCAGGAGCTCAGCCTTCGTCCACGTCAGCAGTTCAACAGCTTCCACCTCAGCCGTCTTCGCAGCCGCAGCCGCAGCCGCAGTCGGTAATGATGGGGTCGTTACAGCAGCCAGCGGCTCAAGCGCCATGTTTACTTCCAATGCGAGTGGCGTAAGACTCCAATTTTTATCTACTATCTCTTCTAATTTTAAATTTATCAAAATTCTTTTTTCTGGAATTGAAATAGATTAATTGATTTTGGGATTGCTTTTGGTATTGTGTATTTGTATTGTTTATTATAACAAATTTGAAATATTTTTAAATTAGACATTTTGGTTCGTCTTTATAAATTTGACTGCAAATTTTATATGTATTTCACAAATTTAAAATTTATACACATTTATGTTACTGCTTGATGGTAGTGTTAGTTAAAAAAAATTTTGGAGTGTTTATGTTGCCTAATGTAGAGATGCTTTATTTTAAAATTTATAAATATAGTATTTAAAAGAATATTGTTTATTTATATTTTTCTATGAATCTTTTAATGTATTACTATAAATATTTTCACTTGTTTCAATATGTATATATGTACAAATTGGTAATTAATTGAATAAATATTAGATTGATTGTTTAAAAAAACATTAATTTTTCATACATACTCATGCTTGTACATTTATAAGCATCTAGCATACCTGTTTTTGAAATTACATTTAGTTATTTGGAGTAGAAGTTATAATTATAATTAAATTTTAAATATTTTGCTTATATATATATACTCATGCTCTCCGTTATTGTGTTTCGATCTTGGCTTCCGCTGTCGCACAACAATAAATAAACGTTACATATATTTTTAATAAATATTATAGTTTATTTATATTTATATTTAATATTATTATTTCTATATCATTAATGATTCAGTATTACGTTGTATTATTAACTAATAAAAATTTTCTTTTTTCAGAAAGCCAGAATCCCCTAAGACACGATCACGACCTAACATTGAAGTCAAAGATAGTACTCCAAAAAGGCAGAAACTGTGTAACTGTAAACATTCACGATGTTTAAAATTGTAAGTTTTGTTATATTTTTTAAGGGTGACATTAATTGAATAGTTTTTTTTTTTTGTTTTTAAGTTTATACATATTTCATTTTTAATGCATGTATTCGCTTAATTAAAATACTCGATACATTTATTTAAAATTATTACAACCAAAATGATTAGTATAAAAAATTGGATAATATAAAAGTGAAAAAACAATTAAGAAATTCTTTTAACTTATCTTTTACCCTATTTCTTATAATTAAATCATTATAAATTGAGTTAAGAAATAATAATGTGTGAAACTAATTGTTAATTCACCCTATAAAATTATGATAGGTTTGATAATTTATTTCATTCCCATTATTAAGATTTAATTTTGTATAAATATTATTTTAATTTAAAATAGATACTCAAATGAGTTGAGAGTGTACTAATGTTAATTATCGATTGTTATTATCATGACTTGTTTTTCTTTAATTATAAATAAAAAGCTAAATTTTATCAACTTGTATCTTGAGAGACATCTCTCAAGGAGACGTCCCTCAGGCCCAAGCCATTAAAGTTTATTTTTACTCTTACTCTACATTTTCTTTTATGAGCCGACCCAATTAGAGATGGTTTCTCAAAGAGACCGTCTCTCACAAGAATTTGTGAAACTTTATTTACATTAAAGACAATTGTATTTGTATTTGATGTTACTTCACTATCACCATCATTGAAGTATTTTATAAAAATTGATATAATCTTTTAATTGAAATGTTACTTTTTATCTCATAAGGAAATTTTTATAACCTTTAAGAACATTTCTATAAAAAAATTAGAGAACTTTGTGTAATATATAAAAAATTTAGACTAATCAGGATGAGCTTATCTACATAGTATTGCGTATATTGCTCCTTTCTTCTTGTGACTTTTGTAGGCATATCTCAAGATATTTCTTTAGAATGACATTTGTTATTATGGCCAAATGTGACTATTTGTAGGCATATCTCAAGATATTTCTTTAGATTAGCATTTGTTATTATGACTAAATGTTACTATCTATAGGTATGTCTCAAGATTTTTTTAGAATAACATTTGTCATTATGACTAAATATGACTATCTGTAGGCATGTCTCAAGAACTTTTTTTTTCAAATTAGCATTTGTCTTTGTGACTGCAGTGTGCAAGATATTAAACATGAGTACACAGTCAAACTTTTTCATGATCGTAAAGTGTGTAATCAGAAATGTGTAAGAATCTATTGTGCTAGAGGTGCACATTTCTAAGCTTTGACACTTATTGTTAAAAGATTTGAACTTGGGACTCACTTGTGTTGTACAGGTATTGTGAGTGCTTTGCATCTGGAGTATACTGTGATGGCTGCAACTGTAATAATTGTTGTAACAATGTTGAAAACGAGGCTGCTCGAAGAGATGCTGTTGAAGCGACCTTAGAACGTAACCCAAATGCTTTTAGACCGAAAATAGCTAACAGTCCACATGGCAACAGAGACAGCAGGGTATGTTTCATTATGTGCATTGGTTTTGACCTTTCGCCTTGCTCGATTGGTTATTTTAGTAACTAATTGAGGCAAATGTTGGAAGTTCAGAAACTGTCTGTAAAAATAACTTTAGTACCAATATCTCTTTATTTGGAGTTATGAATCTTATAGTTATAGGAAGTTGATGTCTTAATGATTGTCAAAATATTCAGGAATATACCTTGATATATTGGTTGCATACTTACGACTTACGTAGCTGGCAATATTGCCTATTCATGGTACCTCAATATATTGTAGCTTAACGTTTTGTACTTAAACCCTGACTAGAGCATATGTGTATGTTCTAACTACATTTAACCCTTACATGGAGAATTGTTAAATAATATGCTACTCTACAAATAGTTAGAAGCAGATAACAATTTATTCAGCGTTTCCATCAAACATTTATTATAATTCTTTTTTTACATAGATCTGAAAATCAAGCTGTAACTTAGATGATCATTAAAATGTTTTTTTTTTTCATCTTCTCTCGAGGTAAAGTTAACTTTGCACTTTGCAGTTATCCCATCCATATTTTTCAAACAATTTTAGGTTCATGTACTGTCTTTGAATCTATCCTGTTGGATAAGGTAATCAACTCAATGGTTGTTTACACAATGATGAAAGTTACTGTTGTCATTTCAAGGAAAAAAGGGTTGCTGTCGTGACACAATAATCTATGATCCATTATAGCATCATCTCATATATTGCTGTTAGTTCCCTGAGGATCTATGGAAGCCTTAAGTTGTTGCAATTGTTAATGACTTGTCCCAGAAAAAAAGTTTTACATGCCTCTCTGGCAGTATTTTCGAAGATAAAAAAAACGTGGCAAAAGCATATGTTGTGTCATGGTATGTTTGCTTGTTAGACAATATATGGTAATTTCATACTCTAATATTTCATACAGGAAGTTACTGGAGATGTTGTAGTGGCAAAGCACAACAAGGGATGCCATTGCAAAAAATCAGGCTGTCTAAAGAAGTACTGTGAGTGCTTTCAGGCTAATATCTTATGCTCCGATAACTGCAAATGTATCGATTGCAAAAACTTCGATGGGAGTGAAGAACGACAGGCTCTTTTTCATGGTGACCATGCAAATAACTTGACTTATGTACAGCAGGCAACCAATACTGCTTTAACTGGAGCTATTGGATCATCTGGTTTTAGTCCTGCACCCATTTCTAGGAAACGTAAGGGTCAGGAGCTCTTGCTTGCTCCAACATCGAAGGATACTTCCCTTTCAAGAGTTGAAAAGTTTCAGCTGGTAATTCGGCCATCAATTAAAATGTTTATAATCTCAAAATTTCATATAGCAAAGTCATTTTCTTATCATCTGTTTCTCACAATAAAGCTCTACTTGTTCCTTGATTGGCCTACATTAGATTCATTTTGTGTTGTTGAAAGCAATTTAATTTCCGAGTGCACTTCCTGGATACTCTGTGTGAAGTATCAACATTTCCTACTGAAATGATCTTTCTTTTCCTCTATATTATGCCAACTAATATATTGATATTTTTGTCAGGCAAACAATGTGAAATCACCAGGACCTTCTGCAACATCTTTAGGTCCTGCATCACGTGCTGCTCATCCTGTTGCACTGGGTGCTTCAAAGTTCACATACAGGTATTTTCTTGTTTTGTTGTAACTCATAATACTTTGACAATACTTTCTTGCAGCAATCAACAAGGACATTGATGCTGAGATATGTATCATTTTATCTGTGAGCTAATTGTGTATATTCTTGTTCTAGGTCTTTATTAGCTGATATCATCCAACCCCAAGATGTTAAGGAGTTGTGCTCAGTTTTGGTAGTATTATCTAAAGAGGCTGCCAAGACAATATCAGGTAATATGGGGCCTGTTATCTGGAATCAACCTACTTATTGGTTTAACATGTTTGTCAATACTCAATACAACCATATGAGAAAAGATTTTTAAATTCGATGTGTGTTTTGTTGACCTATTCAAATAACATATGAGACTTTTTCTTGTCGGTTCCTTGTGAATAATCCTTTACTTTTCCATCTTAATTCTTAAGAGTATAATGCCATGAATTGGTAGGAAGGGGTAATATAGGAATTTAGTAATAAATAATATTTTAGTAATTAGTTAGTTGGGGGAATAAAATGTATGAATAAGTAGTATGAATAGGGGGAAAGGGGAGGGGATTAGTCATTCAAGGACTGTAATAGTTTTTTAGTGGAGTTTAATACTCTTAGGAGAGAACAAGCCTCTCGAATGCTTGTGCACTATCTTTCGTAATCGTTCGTTGGTTACATTCTATATTTCTCTTTCTTGTAATACAAAATACAATTTATACTATTTATAGAATGTAAATTGTATTTTATATTACAAGAAAGAGAAATATAGAATGTAACCAATGAACGATTACAAAAGATAGTGTACACGCATTCGAGAGGCTTGTTCTATCCTAAGAGTATTTAACTCCACTTAACTATTACACTCCTTGAAGGACTAAACCACTCTCCATCCCCTCTATTTATACTACTTATGCTACATTTTATTCCCCCAACTAACTAATTACTAAATATTATATATTACTAACTTTCTATATCACTCATTCCTACCGTTTCATGACATATAGCCTATTCATTTTTTTATTGTCCAAGTTAAAGAAGTTCATGGTCAAAGATGTGCATTGGAGATAATGTAAGATGCAAATGGGTATGACAACATTCCATTATCCTGATGTCATTAAGTACCTTCTACTTAGACTGGGTTTAGAAGATTCGGATGTGCGATATATGATGACAAAGTTGTTTTCAATTGACCTTGGATAGCAAGCAAAGTTTGTATTGCAATTGTGATTAAACAATTAGAAAGTGTGTTTCCAATTGACCTTGAATAGTAAATGGGTAGATTGTAGAATTTAAGAAAATGAAAGGAGCACATAATTTAAATTGGAATGTGATCAAAATTTCCTTAATTATGCTTTAAAGGTTTAAATAGCCTATTACTGAATATTATGAATATCTATTAACCCGTTTATTTACCAGTGAAATAAGGGTAATTATTATCAGTTTGACAGTTAATAGCATAAGATTTCTATTCTAATAATACTCTGGGAAAGTTCGACCGGTTATTTCCTTTTCCTTTTGGTTTAGAGGACACATTCTTTCAAATATTTAGGTGACGCAGAAGAATTTGACTGCTGGCTGTAAATGACTTAAGTAATAGTTGCTACCTGACCACTATTTAAGTAAAACAACTATTCTAATGGAACAAAAACCTAACCCGACTAGAGGGGTGGTGATGGACACAAAGAAAATTAACATTTGTATCTTCATTCTTTCAGATAAAGAATGAATCCTTACAGAAGATATAAGGAAAACAAGGGAATAGCTCACGAGTTAAACTAAAACAGTAAATAATTAGAGCATAAATGTAAACGACTAAGAAAAATACTGATAGTGACCTTACAAGAAACGACAGAAACATTGCATTGCCCCAATGCTACTAAGTGGTTTTTGTCTAGGCAAGGTTTGGGGTCTTGGTAATAACTAATTCCATGTCATCTTCCAAATGAGACAAGCATGGTTCTGTGAATAGTGTCACATATTCTTTTGAAACATATTGTTGTCTTCATATGCTGCCAGCAGGAAAGAAATGTCTTTAGATCTATGATTTCTCATTGCCCAACCAGAACTGAAATTATTGGCATTACTCTCATTGTCTTCTCTGAAACCGAAAATTACCCGCTTTGAAAATTATCTGACCGAAAGTTGACTGGACCTGAAACCAGCCGACAATATGTGCAATTATTAGCATTACTCTCATTGTCTCTCCGACAATGCATTTAGTAAGCACATGGTAATAATCCTAAGTATTTGTGGCTCAAAAATACCATCCTGCTGGCACTTTTGGTTGGTTGCTGTCTAAGTTGATCTTTCATGGCAATGCCTTTAAAACCACAGACATGCATTTATAATGTCTCTGATTTTAGAGACTGTTTGACTCTTGAACAACCAGAAAATTGTTCAAAATTTATATACCTCCAATTTTTACTGCTCAATTAATCTTATAAGAACCTAAGATTTAAGGATTGTACATAAAAAAGAAGGGAAAGAGGTGTTTGTCAAGTCTTAACTACAAGCGATGTTCATTGGAAAATGATTTATGTGCCTTTGCGGAAAACCTATGTGCTAATTTTAACCCTAAATCAAGGAGAAGGACAATGTGATCATGAGCTTTAGATACCGTAGTACTTTTTTGATGCTTTTATATCTTCACACAATTGATCAAGAGAAACATGTAAGGTAAATAAGCATAACAATAAGGACTTCATAAGATATCCGAAAATTAAGGTGCTACGTGTACTTGAGAGGATTACAATTTGCTATTATCTGAGCAAAGTGTCTACTTATCAATTACTTCTTTAAGAGAGATTGGTCTTTGATGCTTGTGCTGCTATATACTCATTTAGTCATTCTTAATACATTCTACTTAATTTACTTATAATATCATGCATTCAAAGTTGCATTATTTTGTGCAGTAAAATTATGTTTAAACAAAATCTAAATTACTCCCTTTTGTGAGAATAACTATGCATGGTTAATGCAAAGAATGCTTCATTTTGTAAGGTAGTTTTCACGTAGGCAGGCTCACTTTAGCAGCACGGTGGCAATGTAATGCTATTGTTATTGTCTTGTAAATTAGTCTCTAATGCACCTAAAGCAATATGAATGAAATTTAGTGAAAACAAAAATAAAGTTGGAAAATAAGTCAAAAAACACAAGTGTATGATAGAAATGAGTGGTTAAGAATTAAGATGGAGGGAGACTAAGTTTTTGGATGAGATTAAAAGAAAAAAAGAGAGACCACTGTCAAAAAAAGAAAGGGTGCAAAATTAGTGGGATAAACTAAAACGGAAAGTAATGTAAATTGGAAGCGACAAAGGGAATAATAATTCTAATAGACTGATTAGAATTCCTACTTCCCGGTGGTAAATAGAATGTGAAGGAAATGCCCAATGTAGCATAATTCGTCAGTTAATTCGCCTTTTTTATTTGCAATTGCTCAAAATGACCCTCAGAAGACCTTTCTCGAGCCGAGGAGCTCTTTGACCGCACTCTCCTCTATGGTTATGAGCGGCCGTCGTTCTTCCCTCGCCAGACCTTGATCATAGTTCTCTGTGAGCGGGATACACTGGGTATGATGATGATGATGATGATGATGCTCAAAACGACCCTCAAATAGCCCAAGATCGACCATAATACGCTTTCTTTTGATTTGTAACTCGCAGGGAGATTAGTGAATTATGTGACAGGGCAAACACCAATTCGGGATTGGAAATCATGTGACAAATGATTTGTAGTGAAATCATGGTGAATCGTTGGGTGTGAGGGATTGGAAACATGTGACAAATGATTTGTAATTCAAATTCGGGATGTATATTTTAATATACTACTTACCTGAACAGCCTTAATTATTACCTTGCCCTTTGAATTCTTATGGAAACCATTTAATTTTAAATGCCATTGTAAATTTCTGTGTTTGTGCTTTTAATCCAGTGCTTCTTTGTTAATTTCTTGCAGAATCTAATAAATCTGATGAAAAACAAACACAAGATGCAGAAACTTCACACGCGTCACCAAATGAGGACAGATTTCAGAGTCAGGACAAACCAGATGTGAAAAATGTACCTGATAACTCTTCTGGTGGAAACCAAACTGACAGAACAGGCCCTGATGATTTCCACTTAGAAGGAAATGATCAACCAAAATCCAGGCCATTGTCTCCTTTGACACTAGCTTTGAGGTGTGATGAGCAAGACACGATGTTCATGGCTGGTGGTTCTCCTAATGGGTTAGCCAACCATATTCATCAATCATCCCATTTGCCGGAGCAAAGCACCTCAGAAATCTATGCTGAGCAAGAGAGAATTGTATTGACAAACTTTCGAGATTGCCTCAATAGGTTAATTACATTTGGAGAGTTAAAAGGTGAGCCTTTGTCATTTTAATTACGATTGGCATGCCATCTAGTGATCTCAATTTTGCAGCAACATTATCACTATCTTTTCTCTAGGCTTCTTTTTTGTTTTTTTCGAGAAAATTTTGCAGTAACATTGTTTGCTATTCGTGAAGATTACGGAGACCTAAAACTTAAATCTTCATGTATATTACTAGTAAAAATGCTCGACATAGATTTTATGACAATTCAATCAGGTTTTCAAACAAAATCTGTAGTAAACTAGAACACTTTCATTATTTTTGAGTTTGTTGTGCTATTTTAGTCTGAAGCTTTCTTATTTAAACGAATAAGCTCCACGTGTGCTCCTTTTTGAGATTTCTAGGCTTTACCATCGCTATTATACCATCCTTCAAGTTCCATTATTTCATATCATTTTCAGCACTTTATGCTTCTTATTGGTCTGTTACAATGTTTAAACCAATTAATAATTTGAGTTTCCAGAATCCAGGGCATGCAAGCAACTCTGGTTTTAGACAATAATGCTTTTTAACCAGGATTTGATTGAATTTTAAGCAATATGTTGCTCCATGCATAGAATTTGTCCATCTTTTAGATTTGAGGCAACCTGACTGAATTAGTAAATTACTTTTCTTTTTTTTTTTTGAGGGCCGTTTGATTGTAGAAGAAATCACCGGCTTAAATGACCACCGGGAAGTGGATATGGAAGGAGAGTGGCAAACGGTCTTCAAGAATTAGTAAATTACTTTGATTTACTTAAATTTTCTTTTTCCATTTCCATTTTGCTATTATTTTTCAGTTGTTTCTCCCTTTCAGGATCGTGGGAGGGTTAGTTATGTTTTTTTCTTGGAAAATGAATGCATAGTATCTTGCTTGCGTACATTCGAGTTATTTTCAATCAGGGTCAATCGGAAATAACCCCTCTCTCTTCTTTTATAAAAGAAATTTTGTTTATTTGGTCCCTCGCCTCTGATAGATGGGAGCCACTTGGCATTGGGGTCATAGCATACTGTAAAGATTACAGTTTCAATTTTATAGATGATCTGTTCTTTAAAATACAACTACATCATGATTCATGGGTATCTCCTTGTTAATTACATGTTACTTATCCTGAAGTATGACTACATTATGAATTAAGGTGGCATTTTAAGTACCCGTTTCTTCAATTTTCTTTTGACAATCAGTTGTCTCTCCGTTGGAACAGAAACACAATGTTCTTCCTTAGCTCGATCAGATTCTACAAGCTCTCAAGGACTCGACAACGGCACTGTAAAGTCAAGAACTGATATTCGGAATCAGCAAGAGGATTTCAACAACGGTGTTTCTAAACCTGTCATTCCAGCCCCAGTTGTTGCCGCACAAAGTAAAGCTCCTGCGATGATTAATGCTACCAGAACTGCTGTTCCAACCAGCAATATTGTCTCTCAAAATCCTCTCGAGACTGACAACGGTGATGCAAAACCAAGCATTTAAATTATACGTTTTATACGTTCGCAGATCGCACTGACAACCAAAGTTGCTGACAAACGCAATTAGTAGTTCATAATTAATTTGTCCAGAAGGTGTAAAATGCCCAATTTGTATACATGCATTAGTATCTTGTATTATTAGAGGCTTACAGTAAATTAGTTTTTAGCTCTAAGATGGAGCAATTTTATTTAGTGCTCTTTACAAGAATTTGCTGGTAACAGAAGTCTAGCAAGCTGTAGAATTGTACATGTGATATTTGCTCAACTTCTTTTTTGTTCCTTATAATAGTTCATTTTTTCAATCAGCCAAAGGTTGTGGAAGTTTCTTACTGTGCACCATTTCAAACTAGGCTTTTTAACTTTGTATACCACATTACATTACCACTTTGTATACCACATTTCGATTGAATTGCTGACCATTTCTTTAAAATTGTCGCACTTTCTAATTTAGTTTGTCTTTTTTACTGGTCTTTCGTTTCTATTTGATGTTTCTATTTTTCATTTTAGACAATTTTATTTATTTTTAACTGACATAATTTTTCTATTTGTATTATTTCTTTCGTTCCTTAATAAAGTTTTCATATGCAGTTTATGCCTTTATGGAAATTAAAAAGTGGAGACCATAAACATTTTAAAAAATAATAAAAGAAAGTTTAGTCAATGGTTGCTTAGCTTGAATATGGTGTACACTTCGATACTTTGGTGGTTGTAATTTGCAAAAATACACTTTGAGAGTTTAATTCGTAAAAGTTATAAATTTGAAGGCTGTAATTTTCAAATTATTCTAACATTATCTGGTACTTAAAAGTCCAATATATTTTGCACTAACTTTATTTTAACATTTTTATAATTCTTAATGGTCCTTAAATGCTTCTCATTAACATTCTTTTAATATTTTTTAATGTATATTGTTTCTGTAGTTTTTCAACGAATATTTTTTTATATATTTTTTAATGCTTATGATATTTAAGTTTTTTCCGACTTTCTTATTTGATAAATGTTCTAGAGTTCATACAAGGTTTTTGTACAACATTATAGAGTCATCAAAATGCTAGGATTTCTAAGAGAATTCTACACAATCCTAGTTTATACATGAATATACTTCTAAAGTGTTAAAGAGCCTTTTGAAACATTTTAGACACTCCTAAAAGTTTTCAAAATGTTCTAGCCCTCTTAAACTTCTACACCAACCTATATATTTTCAAAACATTCTATTTTTATTTTCTTTTAGAGGAACACTCTAGAAACTTCTCAAACTTCCTAAATCTTCCATATTTTGAAGAGTTTCGGTTTTACAGTCTTCCAATCTTCCTTTAGTATGAAAAATCTTTTATTTGGTGGATAATAAGTAGATATAGTATGAAAAGTCTAACCTACTATGTATAGTGGATAAGTGGTGGATATAAGGTCTTATCTGTCCTATATGTTCACATGCCTAATATTTATTATTAGTATTTAATAATACTTTCATACATTATTATTTGAAGTTTAAATTTTAATGATATGATGACTTACTCATCATAAATTTTATTTTATTCATTGACATTTTATGTTTGGGATGGACGAAATAGAAAATTAAATAAATCTACTAGGATAAAAACATGAACAATAAGTGTATATGATGTAAGTAAGCATAAGGTGAATAGAGTCTTTATGAATATAGTCAATTAGCCATAATTAGTAAAGTTGAGTTGGAATTTGTATTCAGAGATGACGTGAATATAAAAATTTTATCCACCATAAATAAAGAGTTTGCGGGTGAATATGAAAATTTCATATATAAATTCTAAAATGGAGATTAAAGAAAATACTTTTGATATACTCCATCTGAATCAGTTTAGATGTTTCATTTCCTTATTCGGCAAAATCATACCAATTGTCCCTTTTTTGTCTATATTTTTTTTACCTAAATACCCCCACTTTTCCAATTCCCAATGCCTAACCAACACCTTTACAATTAATTTAATCAATTAAAATATCTAATTACCACCTTTTTAATAGACCCCACTCAACCCTTAAAATCTGTAAAATCCCAAATGAGACATCTAAACTGATTCGGAGGGAGTATCAATATTATCAATTTATCATGGCTGATATAGCAGATAGCACAGAAGTACTTCCTATTATCAATTTATCATCAGAGATCAATTCAAAAAAAAAAAAAATTATCATCAGAGAAAGACACAGTAGAATCTCATTGAAACTCTCCCCAGTCAAGTCAAGCTGCTTCCATGGAAGACCTGTAACAAAACTCTGAATCCAACACTTTAGTAATCTACTAAAGGAGTAGTATTCCTCTTAATCACTCACCTTTTCTGCATAAAATTTCCTTCATCTTCCTAATATTCATAACCCAAAAAATCTCAAATGTTACCTCAAGACCTCACCTTTTCTAAATCCTTAAACCCTTTTCTCATCATCCCTAAAAACCCTCAATTCAAATCAAAAAAAATTATTAACCCAATTTTGGTTTCTATCCCAAAATCTCCTTTTTCTTTCCTTAAACCTTTTTTCCTGCAAAACCCTAAACCTTCCAAAATTACCCACAAATGTCTTCCTTTTCCTCCTGCAGCTGGTCGCAGCAAGAAAACACCTACAACTGGTCGTATAGAAGGTAGTGCTGAGCTTCGTCGCGAGGCTAAACGCAATGCTAGGAGAAAATCCCGCAAATTAGCTGAAAGTTTGTTTTACCGACTTAAAAACCCACATAAATCTCATGCTGATAATTTTACAGAAGATGAACTTCAGATGATTGGTTTAGGGTATGATAGAATGGTTAGGTTTATGAGCAAAGATGATCCAAATTTAAAACACCCTTATGATTGGTATAAGTATGGTGAATTTGGTCCTTATTCTTGGCGTGGGATTGTTGTTGGGGACCCGATTCGAGGTCGAATGTCGGATGAGTGCGCTACAATTATAGGCGAGGTGAAGAGTCATGAGGAGTGGGAAAAGATTGAGCAACATGAAATGTGTGAGAATTTCGGGAATAGGTTGAATAAGCTTGATTCTAATGTGGGTTTCCAGAATTATTGGGTGTTTGTTCGACATCCGAGATGGCGGCTAAGCGATAAGCCATGGGAACAATGGACATTGGTGAGTGAGATTGTGCTTGAAGCTGGTGATCAAAGGTTGGATAAGTGGAATTTGATGGGTAGATTAGGGAATAAAACTAGGGGTTTGATTACTCAATGTGCAGCTTGGATGAGACCAGATATAATTTATGTGAAGAGACCGGTTTTTCAATGCCGGTTTGAGCCTCAAGTGAACTTCTTTAAGGCGATGATTCCGTTTCTTGATCCTGAAACTGAGCAGGATTTTTTGTTTGAATTGGAGGATGATGAGGGTAGAGTTCAATTGAGTACTTATTTTGGTGGGTTGTGTAAGCTTGTGAGGGTGAGTCCGAAGGCGTTTGTGGATGATGTGGTGAAGGCTTATGAGAAACTTAGTGACGAAAATAAGTCCAAATGTTTGGAGTTTTTGTTGATGAATCATCCTGTTCAACTCTTGCATCCTTACACTAAGGAATGGAAGGTGAAATTGGAAGAGATGGAGTTGGGATGTGACGCTCCTGATGATGAGGATGATATTAGTTCAAGTTATAGGGATGCTAATGTAGGTGAGAAAGAGTTTAGTGAATGGGTTGAGGATGATGGAGATGAGAACAATAATGATGATGATGATGATGGTAATGAGGATGACTTTGTACTAGATGATGATGATGATGTTGTGATGAACACAAATGAGGACGAGGAAGGGGAAGAGGGTGAATTGGGATTGCAAGACGAGGATGTGGATGTCGAAGAGGATGAAAAGTATTGGAAAGAACAGTTTGATAAGGCAATAAGAAGTAACGACGAGATGGAGAATCTTGTGAAACGGAGTGTGGAAAGATCGAGCAAATTCTATGCCAAGCAATTAAGGGGAGAAATAGAGAAGAATGAAAGCGAAAATTTGAAAGACGATGATGGCAATGAGACTGTTTTGAGAGGTAAACGAGCGAAGGTGAGTCGAGAAGAATGGAAATTGATAGGGATGGGTCCTTGGAGGAAGAGGATTAAGAAGAGTAGAATTCCACCTGAACTGTTTCTAAGAGCTGCTGTTAGACCTTTTACATACAGAAATCTTGTCAAGGAAATTGTGTTAACAAGACATGCAATTTTAGATGGTGAAATTGGACAAGAAAGTTGAACCATTATGCCTCCAAAATCTATTTTTCTAGTTTTTTTTTTTTTTTGATGATTATTTTTTGTTTCTAGTTTTTTGGATATAGGATAATTGTAGTTTTTGTTGTATTTAGGAGGATTAGACTTGCTTGTTTTTGCCTAGAGCAAACACAATTTGGTATTTTCTTTTACTAAACAAAGATAATGTAATATACTATTAATATTTAGGGAAAATTACATTAAAAACTCCCAACTATTAGCGATTTAAATATAAAACTCCCAACAATTGATTATTATTTAAAACTCCCAACTTTAGGCCCATTTTATATTTAAAGTCCAAGATGACTTATAACCGAATAAATTGGTTTTAATTGAGAAGTAGTGGGACCCAATTTTATTTATTAATCACTTGACCTTACACGACCTTTCACGTACCCTCCCATTTCAACAAAAGGTAACCAAAGGTAAACAGTTAAAACAGGTTATAAAATGTATCGGTGCTTTATATTTAAGATGGGCCTATAGTTGGAAGTTTTAAATAATAATCAATAGTTGGGAGTTTTATATTTAAACCGCGAATAGTTGGGAGTTTTTAAAGTAATTTTCCCTAATATTTATTGTCAAGAACTAAAATTTTGAATAGAACAATAGAGTGCCTCAGAATTTTACTAGCGTTGAATCATATTAACATATTATTTTTACTAGAAAATTTTCATTATCCATTTGATTATGGAGAAAAGCTTGTTTTTCTTCAGTAAATAGTGAGGTAAACAAGAAAAATTTACTAGTTAAAGCATACAAATAATGCCTTAATATTTTTAGTGCATTGCAAGCGTGACCAAAATCTCAATTACCATCAAATATCAAACAGGAGTCAGCAGTGCATAATGAAGCCACAGTTTCAGTATCTTTAAGCTATTACAACCTGCCCAAATCAACATTTATCATCCCTTCAGATACTGATTATTGTAATTGTTCGTCACTCGAAGAATTCGAAGAGCCAAAATCATAAGAGTTGAGGAAAGAACAAGACTTTCAAGAACCATAAATATGCAATTCTACAAGATAATGCTACTTTATTTCTTTTCTAATATTTCAACATCATGAAGTATATTTTATACATTTTGTTTGGTCCTTATTCGCTTATGCCGAGAGTTAGCTTGTTGCATGTGATGAGCCACTGAAGTGACGCCATACATTTTGTAAACATGCTGGTGGAAATCCACAGACGACATACCATCTACAAGCGTGATCTTGAAGAAGATGAAGTAGGTGCACTCTGCAAGAAAGATGACATGCAAAAATGTAAGGTAATGTTCTCTCAGTTCTTCATTAGAGTTCAACAGTTATATATTAAAGCAACTTTAACATACACAAGGTTTCCACGTCTTTATTAGTCTTTCAATTGTTTAATTTCTACAAATTGATTAGTGTTCATGAATCTAAGAAATCAATTACTCCTACGGTCAAGGCAATCCAAAAAAAAAGAAGGCGGCAGGTAATCAGGATGATGCACTAACCAGCAACAAGCCTTTGGTAGCCCTTTCCTCCAAGAATTGTGATGGTTTAAAGAAATTTCCATACAGGTTAGACCACTTCTTCAGACAGTCATATATGTGGCTAGCTCCAACTGTATCTGCCCAAAATACAAGACCACCACTGGAACAAAAAAAATATAAATGTTAATAACTATTTAAAGAATTTCAGACAAACTCAAATCAGTCAAGTCAAAGACAGACCGATATGAAGGGAAACTCATCCCAAGAACAGAAGCTACATCTAAATCAGATGCTCGGACCACCACTCCTTCATCTAGAACACGACATGCCTCATTCACCACAGGAAAGAGTATCATCCCCAAGATCTCTTGGTCAGATACGGATATAGGCTGCATTGAAGGAATAAAGCTCGTGAAAGATCCATTAATTACTAATAGCATTTGGTATGAGAAAGCTAATATCACGTCTTTACCTTTCCTCCTGGCATAATATTTGTCAACCTTCTAGATTCTTCAATGATGGTTAACACAGAGAGATCAGGTTTCGGCTTGCTCCCCTTTTCATATAAATAGTATCCTTTTCCATTGTTTCTACCTTTCATGTAAAAAACGAAAAAATATATAAGAAAAATATAAAAGCTAGAACCCACTCGAAAAACCAATACCTACAAATTCACCAATTACCATTTCGTCCATTTTTGACAAGAAGTTCGACTAAAGGAGAACTGAAAGTACGATCAGGGAAGGCGGCACAGAATTCTTTTCCTACTGCAAGTGCAACTCCATATCCAGCTAAATCTTGAAGCCTGGTAAATTAAAGAGATACCAAGTTATCATCCCCAAAGCCATCATTCAGATTATAATGAAGATACAATGGCCAGGAAATTAGAAGTGTCATGTGTAGATAATTGAGATGGTTTATCATCCATAAAAAAGGTTCACCATTAGGCAATCCTTGATGCACAAAAGTAGAGGTGTTCAAAACAAACTCAACAGTGCAACATTTACTGGACCTTGTAGTTGAAACCAAACCCTGATTTGACTTCAAAATGAATCACAATTATGTAAAAACCAATGTGACCCGACCCAAAAGAACACCTCTACACAAGCATTAAAGAATGGATATGCCGTTCCTTCAAGTCCAAACAAGCAATTATAAAAAAAAGAACCATAAGTTAATAACATTTTGTGTCGCCTATAGATATGAACAAAGATTCATCTAGCATACTTAAGCTAAAACATTTAAGGTCAATCTCAACAAAAGTGAAAGATTGTTCTTAAAATAGCACATGAATGCATCATATAAAAATCACGAAGGGATGGAAAATATTACTGAAAAGGTCCCATAGGAAGGCCAAAATCACTAATCACTTTGTCAATCCTGAAAATGTCGACCCCCAAGTTCGCCAAAAGATGAGCACTCTGATTGTATGGGAAGAAAGCCCTATTGACAGCAAACCCGGTACAGTTACCAACCACAACAGGCACCTTTTTAATGGTCTTACCAACTGCAATGAGATCAAGAATAACTTGAGCAGAAGTCTTATTTGTTCGCACAATTTCCAGTAGAGGCATGATATGCGCAGGACTGTCAATCATAAAGCCCCAGAATTAGTAGAATATAAAGCAGCATCACCCAAATGAACGTAAATATACAACAGCAGAAGACAGATCAACTGAATATTCACTAGTAAATAAACTTCTTAGACACCTAAATAAAGAATCAGTAACAGATTGCTTTAACTGTTCATGGCATCATTTCCATGGAGTCTGAATTCTATAGTTAGAAGTATTTTAAAGGTTCATCTGAATGTTGTTTTAGAATAGGTTAAACTTCCTCAATATATCAGAAGAAATGGAAGCATGTCATGAAGAGTTAAAAAGAAAGAGCTAAATACAGATTAATTGTGTCAGTACAACAGACTTCTAATAAAGAAGAAAACGAAGCCATCATGAACAAGTGGTAATAGAAAGAGAAAAAATCTACAGTATGAAAGCAGTAAAGAACACAGACAGAAATTTCCTGTAAGAGGTAGAATTCTAGACTAAAAAACTTTGGCCCTCTACAATCTTCATAAAAGTTACTCCTTTTGTTACATGGCTTTTGCTACAAGTACAAATCTTGTGCAAGCAAAAAAGAAGAAGAAATGGGGTAAAAAGGTGTAATTAATGTAGAAGTGGGAGAAATGTGTGGATAGGTTGAAAAGAGAAGTTTAATTTGTGGATGAAATTTTAGAAGAGTGAATTCATGGCAAAAAATAGAAATGTAGCAAAACCTATAAGACAGACCAAATGGAAAATGTAGCAAAACTCGTGAGACAAATGGAGTGTTAGTTAATGAGACTTTTAGTATGGTCTAGAGACCTTTAGTATATTTGTAGACTTTTAGAATGCTTTTATTAATAAAGTACATGTATAAGTCTAGATTCATAAAGGAACATGAAGAGTTGGTTGTGAGTCTTCAAAATGTCACCATTATTATCAAACCACGTCCAAACCCTATATAAATAGATCTTGAACTTATCATTTTATTAACAACAAACACAAACACAATTGTTCTATTACTTAAAAATTCTTCTCTCACAGACTCTAGTCTCTACTTCTCTCCAACAATTGGTATCAAGAGCCATAAGCTCTAGACATTGGTTTCACATATATCCATAGAGAAACCCCAAAAAAACCCCCAAACACATGACTTTTTCGTCTTCAACATCTCATACCTTCAACCAGACTCTCATTTTCAAAGGAGAGAACTAATTTTTGGAGTGTCAAAATGAAGACTAGTTTAAGAGCCAAAGATTTGTCAAAGATAGTGGAAAGTGATTCTCAAGATAAAACTATGTTTTCTCATATTGCTGGTGGCACACCACCAAAGCAGGCGACTCCTTCCAAGAAGGATATTGTCAAACACAAAATTGCTTTGTAGATCCATCAAAATGTTGTCGTGAAAGATACAAATTTTTCCAAGAATAGTTCTTGCAAGTTCATCCAAACAAGCTTGGGATACCTTGCTCAAAGAGTTACAAGGAAGTAAGATCAAGACCACCAGACTCAAAACATAAAAAGAGAAAGCATTAATGATTACTACATAAAAGTCATGAACGTAGTAAATCAAATACAAATGTATAGAGATAAGGTTAAAGAAGATGTTGTCAACAATCTTTGAGCATCGTGACGGAAGCACATGATTGTGCAACTTATGTTGCTGAAGGGTGTTGAACTTGTTTATATGCCACCAAGAAATGGAGTTTTCAAAAGAAACAATGGCATAATGATGGAGATGGAAAAATTAATGCCCGTAGAAAAGGGCTTTCGAAGATTAACAGGGCAAAAGCTATTTTTACTTCAGTGTTTTTATAGAATCGAGCCTTAACAAAAGCAATTAAGTATATGACACCTTTTGAGGCGTGTCATATTCTAGATTAGAAGAGGATCAAGTTAGATGACAAAGCAAAGAACAAATCTTTCTCGATTACAATTCTCAGTTTAAAGGTTACAAAAATCTTAGCCTTGAAAATGAAAAAATTGTAATAAGCAGTGATGTTACTGTGATGAGAAATCTTCGTGGAATTGGGACAGAAAACTAGAAGAAAAGAATATAATTTTCGTTCCTCCTACTGATAAGCCAAATATGCATCACCAGCAAAAACTAGTACTCAAGTCAGAATTCCAGAATCAGAATCAGAAGATAAGCATGCTACAAGTCTTATAAAAAAAAAAAGGCATATCACATATTCATGTGCTAGATTTTCATAATTGGATGAGATTGAAGATTTTGAGTCATGCCACATAACAACCATTTAATGACCGAATATCGAGAAGTTTAGTATTCAAAATAGAAAGCTGTCATGGAAGAATTAATTCAGATGATTGAGAAGGATGAGAACAGTGACTTGTGGAGAACTCACCTCATAAGACAGTCGTTGGAGTTTAATGATCTAATTCTTACCTTGTCTAAGGCGCGTCTAGGCGCAAGACGCAAAGAGAGGATCACTTAAACGCCTCCGTGAATCTAGGGGCAACGCTATACTAGAGACTCTTCAAAGGCGCACCTTGCCACCACGCCTTGCGCGTGTCGTGTATGCCAGATGTGATTTTTGACAAATAACATGTCTTTGCTTAATATTACTAAAATAATCCTGGATTCTTAGCTATTTATTGAACGAAAAGATAAAATATACCCCTTATTTTTGCCCTAAAGCTATCGAGGGGTGAGAAACAAAAAAGTAAAGGTTATTGCTTTACCTTGATGAGGAAGGAGAGGATAATGGACTAATGGTAATGATGAGAGCTATACAGGAGATGGGGAAGATGCTTATGAGGACGATGATTCCAATTTAGATTTTCAGTGTTTGTTGAGTATGCCATAAAACATTTCAAGTATCTAAAACCACTATTTACTTTCTTTACCCTCGTCTTTGTTTTAGTTTTTATTTCTTTTGTTAAAGCAAGACAATGTTATCGACTTATTGTATGACTTTATGTGCTAAAGTAGTGTTTATCTTACTTGCATGTTATTATAATATAATTTCATGTTGTTTTAAGTATTGAATATATCTTACTTTCAAAAAAAAGTATTGAATATATCTTAAAATTGACTTCGGAGCTTTCTCTCATACAAAAAGCCCGCACCTTGCGCCTCAATGTGCTTTGCGCCTCTTAAAACTAAGGCAACAACAACGAAGTGATTTCAGAATTCAATCTTGGACTTCTTAATTAATTATTTCTCGGAAATGAAGTTCATCAAGTTCAGGGGGAATCTTCATTTGCCGAAAGAAATATGCAAAAGATCAATTGAAGAAGTTCTTGCTAGAGATTTGCAATCATGTCACACTCCATTTCAAGTAAATAAAAAGTTATGCAAGGATGACGAAAATGAGAAAGAGGGATCTTATACTCATCATTTTATCAACAACAAACACAATCTTTCTATTACTCTAATCTTCTTCTATTACAAACTCCCGATGAGACTTCCTTCCAATCGGGCTCTATCTTGTCGTATTGGGATACCCACATATTGTGCTAATTATGACTTGTGCCAAGTCGTGTTGTGAGTCGCATCGTATCGTGTTTGGCCATCCAAAAATAAGACCCAGACATGGCTCATGCCCACATGTCATGTCGTGCATGGATCATGTCATGCCATGTGCCGACCCAATAACTCAAAAAATAAGAACTAATGACCGAAAAATACCTCATTTTATTTAGTTATGACAAATAAATTCTAAATAGTTATTCAATGTGATATTTGAAAATTGTCTAAAAAAATACTAATTAAAAGAAACTCATGGGCTATGCTGAAGTGGGTCAACACTTGTGCCTACCCTATGGGCCATTCTCATGCTGTAAGTCGTGTCGTACCTACATAACCAATCCATTGTTCGCGACCTGCATGAAGCGCAACTCAATGTTTCTCATTTCGTGATGGGCCATGACATGGGTCGAATTGGGCCTTGAGTGGGTCGTGTTTGGGAAGCCATCATGTCAGCCAACCCACTTCCATCTTTAACGTTTGGATAAGAGGAAATAAAAGGAAAAGGAGGGAAGGAAATAGAGTGTAACCTCCTTTAGATTTGGATAACAATAGGGAGCGGGAAAGAAAAGGAGGGAAGAGAATTGGGAACTGGAACATCTTCACATTTTAAACACACATAAATCCTTCCAATATTGAAAAAATTTAGAAGGAAAACACACCAAACTCTGACCTCTCTTTTCCTTCCAAAGATAGTGTTAAGAACAACAAAGTGGCCAAATGTTTTTTTATCAGCAAGCACTAAATATCTCACTACTAAAGAAAAAAAAGCAACAAGCCTGAATCGACAATAATCTCCTATTAAAGGTAGTTGTTAGTGTAATTGGTGACTTGAGTGCACCAAGTTAATTCTATGCATTATGTGAGCATAGAGATGGAATCCCATGGGTAAATTAATGTGAGTTAAAGTGTGTGTGTGTGTGTATTGAGTATGCACATTAAGAGGGAAGTTTATGAAGATGTTTAATGCATTATGTTAAAATGTATTGAAGAAGTCTTAGTAATAGTGGTTAATGAGATGTGATGATTTTGTAACTGATATTGGAATGCTTTTACAAAAGAGAATCTTAACTTATGCGAGGCATGGAACCAGTAGCAATTAGAAGCTGGATTGACACAGTGCTCGAACAAGCAGGCCTGGGATCGAACGAGCACTTCAATAGGCAGAAGACAGTAGCTAGCAGATACAGATCAGTGGCCTCATTTGTGAAGCGCTCGAACGAGCAAGGGTCGACCAGGGTAACTGGACAGCAACTATTGATTTTCCAAGGCGTTAATTGCTCTATTTATTTGTGGTCTTTTGATATGTAAATCAGTTATGAACTCAGTCCTTATAAATAGTGACCTTGTATACTCATCAAAAACCATCCACAAAACACCCTAAGCCTGAACACAAGCCTAATCTCTTCTCTATTTTGATTCTCCATTTGAGAGTTCTTTGAACTCCTTTGTATTAATATAAGCGAGATACTACACACCGGAGGACGTAACCTTAATTGGGTGAACTTCGTTAAATCTTTGTGTCATTTGTTTTGCGTTATTATCTCCTACAAACATTGTTTTCATTGAAAGTGTAATTTGTTCATCACAAGACTTCATACACTCGATTTTGGTGATATTGAAGTTTGAAACACATTTGAACTCTAATATAGCGTCGTTTTCAGTAGTAATGCATAAATTCAATGGAAAGGACACCGGAGGCATAAAAGTTTTGTCCCTCTACGGTCTTTCAGATATAGGTAGCTAACTAAGACATTTTAAGAACATCAAGCAGCCAAACAAAAAAATCAAAATTCACACAGCTGCAAAGGATTGAAAAACAAGAAAACCATCAAACCTAAAAAAATGTGCCCCAATGATGCGGTTCTGAGAATTGGTCCTTTCTCCAACCAAATTGAGGTCAATAGTTGATGTGTTTGTCGCTAAAATACAGTCAGGAGGGCAGACTTTCTCCAGGTCACTAAATATCGTTTGTTTCAAAGGTACATTTTCGACAACAGCCTGAAAGATAGTATCAAGTACTGTTAGCAAGTTCTTAAAAGATCTAAAGATTGCTAAATTTGGAACCAGTTTGAAACTGTAGAATACAAATCAACGTTTGGCCAGCATCTCAATCAAGGATGACAGCCTTGTGAATCTAAAGCATTCATAACAACAAACCTCAATGACCATATCAACATCTTTGAATTCTGAGTAGTCCAAGACACCTCTGAGTGATAGAAGTGCTTTCTCTGCCTTGTCCTGTACCAACTTACCTCTAGTCACTAAGCCTCTGATGTTGCCTGCCACAAGTCATATAAGTACCCATGATGGAACTTGTCAATACATTCTATCAAACTAAATAATCATATATCGAGAATATAAAGTTAAGCCAGTCATGTAACTAACATTTTTGAGCTATCTTGAACAATTAATAAAAGAGAAAAACACCCCATTTTTTGCCGGAGTAATTAAACTACCTTGAATCATGAGTTAGCGTAGTAGTTGAAAGATTTTCCTTTCACCTTGGTGGCAGGTGTTCGATTAAAACCATCAACAAGAAGGATTAATTAACTCTCCTCTCTTGCATGTATAGTTTTCTCTAGCATACCCCCGAAACAAAAAAACAAAAATAAACTACCTTGGATAGATTTTATTCCCTTGGCAAGAAAATCAGCATTAACTTCCTTCAAAACAACATGTATATTGCTCAACAATAAAGCTGTTGCAATGCCAGAACCCATTAAGCCCCCACCAATGACAGCAACTTTCTTAATATGCCTTGGTTTTAGTCCAACATCGGTAACACCTGGAACCTGCCATAAGAGCAATAAGCAAAAATAAAATGATTTAAACATCAAGTGAAAGGAAGAGCTATTAACTGTGGCAACTCAGTTAAGTATCCAAGGTTTGATAAGATAAAATGAAACTATTGGTTAAAGCAGACAATAAGAGCCATGAACATGCAAGTTGATAATCCTTAACCATAAAATTAAAGCTTAAACCACAAAATATGGCATCTGCGATAGAAAACAGTGAATTTAGCAAACAAATGTGATGGCAACAGCGCTCCAATTTACAGAGTTTTGATTTCTTACTCACACAATAATGATGTAGGTTTTCATGTGCCAAATATTTGCATGCCTAAGGTAGCCAGGTGGTAGTATTGCTATTATATGCATGTTACAGGTCAAACAACACATTAGCATCAAAATCTAATAAAAAATCCATAATTGAGATAAGGATTAAAAATTTGTCAAATCTATTACTGGTCTATATCAACATTCAACTGCCCAAATATAATTTTGCGGTTTCCTTAAAGCAGAGTTTGAGGGGGGGATCAGATGCACTCAACCTAACCCATGTACAAAACAAGGTGATTTTTTAATTGACTCATGAAAGCAAGCATCATATGCAACTTCGCATAGATAAAAAGTGCACTTGATATAATGAGCCATTTATAGTCCAACACTAAAAAAACTACTTCTATAAATCTTTGGTTCCATCAAATATGGACAATTATGCGACCAGACAGAAAGACAAAATTTAAGTCACATAGAACAGAGGCCTAGAGTATAGCACATGCAATGAGTAAAATTTTAAAAGTAAGATCAAAATTTGGCTCAAAGATACTAATTTTTTAAAATTTATCAATTTCGACCATTTGCATGATGAGTGAGTGTGTGTGTGTGTGTGTGTGAGAGAGAGAGGAAGTGAGGGAACCAAGAAAAGAAGAGATACAATTACCTTTGATGTCATGCGTTGAGCAAAAAAGCTGTGCACCAGGCCTTTAGCGGTATCCGTTAGAACTAGCTCCTTAAAAACATTAGCCTCCTGTAAAACACATTTTCATATCATGTCTTATTGTAGAATCACTCATAAGCAATGAAATTATCACACTAAAATACCTTCAAGACCCCAGCATAGCCTCCACGCAATATACCCTCCTCAATAACATCAAGGCAGGCTTGGTGCTGAGGCATGTTTCTAGCAGTTTGTTTCGCCTTTTGCCTAGCCTTCATCAACACACTTTGTGCTTCGGCGAGGGAACCTAGTTTGTTAGACATGTGGAGGGATCTTACAAAAGGCTTCCGCCCCTCGGAAATATCCAAAGCCCACATGCATGCTACCTTCAGCAACTCTTGAGGAGGCGCAATAGCATCAATAAGCCCGAGCGTCATGCCTTCTTCTGATGTTATCGGTTTTGAAGACTTTGACAACGTATCAGAGAGCATAGTAAGTTAAGAAGTATACAAATGTGAATGTAACTATAAGAAAGATTCATCACACATTAACAGTCGTTTATTAGTAACTTTAAGTTCTTATAGTCTGGGTATCTTCCCGTTTGATCATTCTTGGTACTCTCCTTTAAAGATCAAACAACGGTATAAAATATCGACGTGAGAACATAACAATTAAAAAATTTTAATTTGCACATTAACCTTTATTTGTTTTCATCAAACATCAAATTACGAACATACAAACCATATCTAAGTTTCTCACTAATTGTCAAAACAAACCATCATCCCTAATGATCCTCAAAATGTTTGACGATTTACTTGGATGAGAGCCAAGAGTTAGTGAGAAAGAAAAATTTCTAGACACTTATAAAGACTGGATTTGTTCGGGAAAAAATGGGAAAGTAGTACAATATTCTCGTTTTGGGGGTAAACCATCATTATAGGGGCCTAGCTTCCTCAAAATAAAATTTTCCTCTTCGGTTCCTTCACCCTTAGCCTTGCTTGTTTCTCTCCTAACATCGTAAAGCCATTCAATATTATAATTCGTTTTGAAGTGCCATCTTGGAAATTAGCATGCGTTAAGGAAAAAGAAATTAGCTGATCTAGCACAAAAACACATGATTCTAGTATAAGTTGTTGTGCAAGAAGGTTGAGTAGCCTCTTTTACAATGATGAGATAATAATTATAAAAAAAAAAAAAGCATTCACATAAAATTCTTTTCCCTTCGATAGTATACCTAATCACTGTTATTAAAATTGGGATTCTAGTCTACGATCCTAGAATTCTACAATCCTAAAATAGATGAGTGAATCAAATCTTACAATTCTAATTGGATTAAAATTTTGAGAGATAGGTTCACAGTGCGGTTTCTACGATCCTACAATCCAACAATCTGATCTCATATATTTAGTCATAATTACTATCGATTTCTCTTATATATCATCTTTCACTAATTTCTTCACATACACGCATATGTTTAGAATATTTTATAATCATAATTCAAAAGAATTGAAGTTTATTTTATTGATTTGGAGTTTACACTAATTGTTGAAAGTTTTACATTTCATTCTTACAAATAAAGTCCAAGAAACTTTAATTCACACATTTAAGCTTTGAAAGTGAATAATAATAACTAGGCACCAAATATTTTGGCACATTAATGTTTAGTTGTAGTATCATACGATCCTACAATTCGATCTGACCCCTCTAAACGATTCCAAGTAGAATCCCGACCCTAAAAAACTTTGTACCCAATATTATTTTCACCCCTACAATGTCCCCTTCATTTTTAATGGCATTGTATGCATGTTAAACTAACCTCACTCACTGACCCTTGGCCCTTAATCCACAAAATTTAGTTCCTCTTACATCTTACCCCATTTTAATTGAGTTGAGAACTTATTGATGGCAGACCAGGAGAATTGAAGCTTTAATGTTTTCCAGGCCATATTCTAAAATGGAATATGCTAGTGACTTCATAATAGAAACTGAAGTTCAATGATACTGCAATTAACATATTTCTTTGTTGCACAGTTGGTTGTGTTTAGCTGGAATTTTAACATTTTCATTTTCATATAAATGCTTTTTAGGTTTCTTATTAGAGTGATGCTGTCAATGGGAAAAGGATAATCAAAACTTGATTGTGAGTTACTTAGGATTAGAGACTTTTGGGTCGCTTGGCTTGTATGTAGAGGTGTTCAAAACAAACCTGACATGACTTTAACTTGACTAGTATAATCGAATATGACTTTGACTAGACTTTATAAAATGGATTTAAAATGATATGGAAATTTGACCTGATACGAATCACATGATCTGAAACCAATCTGATGGTCTGAACGAAACCAATCACATAAGTTAAGTTGTCTTATCTTCCATGCTACTCAAGTTGGTAACACAATGGGAAACCTACTACCAATTGATCACAATTAGAAAAAAGGATATTACTAATCAAGTGCATACATAGCTCTGCCGCATGCATTTCTCATAAATTGATTTTCCAAAACATATAACTAAAGAGATAATCAGTCTAAACTAAAAATTTATCCATCTTTTCCCATACAAAGGATAAATTTTTCATGAACTTATATGTAACTTTGAATTTTACCGACATGATGAAAGGCACATAAATCAAAATTACATTAGTAAGAATTTCAAATTTTGGTCGTCAATGAAATTCCTATCCGCATTGAGACAAGTTTCTACAAGTACCCAAACTATTGGAATGGACAATTAAGGTCCAAAGTTGGGAAACTGACAACAACAATGCACCTTCTGTATGAAGCATTTTTTACAGATGATAGATAAGAAAAAGTAAAGCTTACCAACATAATCTCAACAGCCTTGTTTAGACCAAGAAGCCTAGGAAGACGTTGTGTTCCTGAGTAAATGAACACAATCAGGATTAATATATGACTCTAACATTTAAATAGTGTGAAAAGCAAGACTTTATACCTCCAAAGCCGGGAATAACTCCTAGTGATAGCTCAGGCAATCCAAGTTGCGCTCCGGGGGCAGAAATGCGCGCATGACATCCCTGTAGACAAAATTCTTCACGATCAATTTTGAAGGTAGCAAAGAAAGAAAAAAATTATGGATACTTGCTACTCACTTCCTCATCGGAAATAAACATCTCACTACCTACTCATTAATATCAAGAAATATTTGATGTCTTACTTTTTATTTTGGTAAAACTTCACTTTTCTTCCCTTCTTCAACCGTATTTTTTACAAATAAATTGGATACAAAAAAGAGACATTTAAATAAAATTAAAAAATAACACAAACCATAGCCAATTCTAAGCCACCTCCAAGTGCAAGTCCTTGTATGGCAGCAACTGATGGCTTTCGTGCATCTAAATACCAAAACAAAAGTCATGACCAAAATGAAACACCATATGAAGCACAAAACAAAAGTTGAATTAATCAAGGACCTTCAATTGTGTTGACCACAAGATCAACGGATACATCCGGCATTATAGACAAATCCCCTGACAAAGCAAGTAGTTCCACAATCAATTCCTCTTTAGTATAAAATCTAAATGTCAATGTCAATAAAGTTAATAAAACTTTTACCGGTCTTGTGAACTTTCTCAAAAACATTGATGTCAAAACCACCAGAAAACTTCCCGTTCTCACCTAAAATGAACAGTGACCACATGATCATTGACTAGAAACAGTAATTTATTGATTTGACAGTTAGCAAATTAAACCTATAACAACTACTAACTTAATCAAATGGAGAATCATAGGTCAGACAAGTGGTTGAGTGTTTTTCCATTGTTTTCCCATTCACCCCTGTGACACGAGTTTTATCCTCACCACCTATAGAACTAAGCAATTCGCTCTTTTCTTTGGTAGTAGAGTAGGGATTTTCTCGTCTAACCTCGAATTAAAAAAGACACAAAGAAATGAAATAAATTCTGATGCACAAGTTAATAACTAAAGACACATGAAAGCGAAATTGTGCAAGTTACAGTTTTCGACCGAGCCTCTACCGCTCAACCTATCGGGAAAACATCTAGTAGCTACTGATTCTTCACTGCTTCGTTGCTCGAGCCATTTCTCGACTTGCTTCTCTTAGCTTGGCTGGTCGAACAACCCTCAAGACTTCCCAATCCTCGTGCCTTGGCTTCATTCAGGCACCCCAAATCATCACCATCAATCATCACTTAATCAAGTGAACCAAACCTTAACACTCCATACCCCATGGCACACCCCACACCACCCTCAAGTGTGCAAGACATGGCATGAGCTACGAGGTGCTCAAAGTCGTCATCAATATTGCGGGAATTGGCTTTTGATTCAACAATCTCCCCCTCAAGACCAATATCACCTTCTTGGCTGACTTGCAATCATCCATGTGGCCTAGGCTACCACCTTCAACTTATAGCACATACAAGTTGCTCTCACTCCTTCTCCCTCTCATGAGCACCATGCTCGCCTTAATGACCTTCAACAACCTTCCACTAGCCTTGAAAGTGCATCCCTTAGACTCCAACCTACCAAGTGATATAAGGTTACTCTCAAGCTTAGGAACATACCTCACACCACCTAACCTTCTCTTGATACCATCATGTGTCACTATATCAACCTCACTAATACCCTCCACCTTCACCCTCTCATCATTAGGTAAGGTGACAAGGCCTCCATCACAATGGCTAAGCTTAGCAAACCTTTCTCTCTCACAACAAATATGGAATGAGCAACAGGAGTCAATCACTCATTCCTTACTACGAGTCACTCCTCCATCAACTAGAAGTGCACCATCGTAGTCATCATCATCCACAATGCCTAGAGCGGCACTCCCGCTACTCTCACCCTTTCTTCTTCCAACCTTCAAGCACTTCATCTTCTTGGGTCCTTTTTCATTTCCTTGCACATCATTTGAATGTGCATCTTCTTCTTACAATAATAACACTCCTTGTTACTATTGTTACTATATCATTTCTCCCTTGAGACTTTCCCCTTGCTTGATAACCCTTCTCTTTTACTGTCCCTCTTGAGCCCTCACCATAAAGTGCCTCACTACTCCTCTTCTTCTCATCCCCATCATGTCTCTCCATAAACCTATCATTCTCCCTCAACGCCGCCAAAGCTTGATCGAGCGTGATAGATTCCCTCCCAAGGAACAAAGTTTGAACTATATTCTGATAGCTCTTTAGAAGTGAAGCCAAGAGTAGTAGGGTCTTCTTCTCATCGAAAAGCTTCTCATCGGCATTCAACAATTGGCATACCAATTGATTGAATGTGTTGATGTGATCTTGCATACTTGTATCATCCTCCTTCATGAGTTGATACAACTCTCATCTCAAGCACAAATTGTTCGTAAGAGACTTCGAAGCATACACCTTTTGAAGTTTCTCTAACAACACACCGGGGTCGGTCTCCATCAAGTAGTTGTACTTGATTTTGGGTGCAATGGCAAGCCTAATGGTGCTCACCGCCTTCTTCTTCATGGCCGCCCACTTCCCTTCATCCATTGTTGTGGGCTTGCTCTTCTCAAAAGCATCATCAATCCCTAGTTACCAAAAAATTCATTTTTCTATCAAACAATGGTATATGAAACTTTGCACCATCACCTATTGGTTCTCCACCAAAGACTCAAACTTTCACCCACAAAACAACCCACAAATCAAATTTAAAGCTCTTATACCAATTGTTGTGAATGGGCTATAACTTTGGTGAAGAAACAAACAACTAATGCAAAGAACAAACACCAAAAACAGAGCAAGCAAACAACAATGACAAACACAAGAATATATGAGGTATCTAATGATACCTCCCTCTCAAAATAAGTATCTTATCATCAATATAAACTTATTTACACTAATGACTCAACTTACAAAGCTTTAAGAACAATCTCCCAAAGTAAAGATTGAACCTTTACTTCAATCTCTCACAAATATGCAAATACAAAGAGGAAGAACTCTTATGGTGTGAACCCTAGTTTTACTCTCTTGTATATGTCTCTCCAATACCCTAATGATGTTCTAAGACTCCTTATATAGTCATAAAACATATTAGAATAAACCTAGGACAAAGGACTTAAAAGCCCAAATAAAACGAGCCAAAACAGAATCGTGCATTTTGCCACTGCAGCACCCGCTCGACCGAGCCTCTAGCGCTCGACCTGTCGAGCAAACATCTAGTAGCTACTGGTTCTTCACTGCTTCGTTACTCGAGCCATTGCTCTTCTTGCTTCTCTCAGCTCGGCTGGTCGAGCAGCCCTCAAGGCTTCCCAATCCTCGTGCCTTGCCTTCATTAAGGCACCCCAAATCATCATCAATCATCACTTGATCAAGTGAACCAAACCTTAACACTCCATACCCCATGGCACACCCCACCCCACTCTCAAGTGTGCAAGACATGGCATGAGCTACGAGGTGCTAAAAGTCGTCATCAATATAGCGGGAATGGGCCTTGATTCAACAACAACATCTCCCTTTAATCATCCATTTTTTTTGCCAATCATACCATAATCTCTTTTATCTCCTTAGTCATATTTTTTCATATTTAAGTATTACTCATGTTATTATGTAATCTTTCATTTACTTTAATTATGTTATATTTTTAGGTAAGTATATTAGTAATTATTCTAGTTTATCGTTAATCCTATGTATTCTCTATATAAACATAAATTATATTTACTATAAACTTAAAGCAATACAAACATTTACGGTATTAACCAACACTGAGCTCAAAAATCAATCATATTAGAATTTTTTTTTTGATTGATAACTATGATTTGCAGATCAATAACAAGGTACATAGATAGCAAACCGCTAAAGTCATTACGGACTTATTCAATGTTTGTTATCACACAATTCCGAATAATCATTTGAACTTACCAGTAATAACAATAGCTTTGACATCACTTCTCTTCATAGCTTCATCGTATTTTTCTTTAATTCCCGCAATTACTACATAAAAAAGTCAATCGAAAAAGATAAAACCATAAATTTACATCAAAACGAAACTAAATTGAAAGAAAAATTAGAGAAAGAATTAACTTACCCGGAACTGCTAAAGAATTAACAGGAGGATTCGAAATAGTAATGATAGCAACACCATCGTTCCCAACTTGCATAGAAACTCGAGATCCCGCCATTTTCACCTTCAACTAGGTTTTCTTTTCACTGAGATTTCTGAGAAGGAAAGAGATAGTATATGAGACTTGTTTGATCAAATTTAAGCTTGTATTTATACTGTGATGACTGATGACGATGATTAATTAGTTTTATTATAACAACGAGTAGTACATATTAATTATTTAATTTTGACGACAGTTGACTTAATTTTTTATTATTTTTCTGTTTGCTATTAGAATTTTGTTTTTTTTTTTTTTTGAAGTTTTGCTATAATAGAAATTTTGGTATAACTTTGTTTTGACATTGTTGTTATTGTATATGCAAAATAAAGTTAAATGTCTAATCCCACTTTCATAGGATTATGTATTTATAATTTTATGTTATTCATAATTCAAATATAAATTATTAATAACGTATTGGATTTTGTGAAAAAAATTTATCGCAAATATCAAGGATGTTAAAATCGTGATTTGAGTCGTAAAATTGTACAATTATACAATTTTTCAATTGGACCTATCGAGTTGAATCGGGGTTAAAATCGTTCCTGGGTAAAATCTCTGGTAAAATCATTAAGATCATCAAAATCGATAAAATTATAGACTCGTAAAATCGTACCGGTTTTATAAAATAAGCATTTCAAGTGACAATTCTAAAATATTATAGGTTTTGCAACAAATTTTGACCTATTTGATAATTTTTAAGTTTGAAGAAAATATTTTTGCTTCCTCTTTTTACCGTTATTTGTCATTTGTAATTATTCTCGTCATTTTTTTTCTTCTACATATCTAGTCAAGCTTCTAAATCATTTATCTCCAACCCTACTTGTAAGTGATATTTGTTATGCACTTAAAATCTTAAAGTACTGGAAAAAAAAGTTTCTTATTGGTGAATATTAATTTTTGCACTCTATTTGTCGTAGTTTGTGTAGACCCCATGTCAATTTGTCTATTTTTTTGTTAAATGTTATATAATTACAAGTAAGAATTAGATAATCTATGAATTATTGTAAAAATAATTGATAAAATTAAATATAAGTGTATTTCATAAGAAAAGGGATGGATAATGACAAGGTAAACTCGTTAAAACAAATAGACTTACGAAATTTTAAGCTCGCAAATAAATTAATAAATTTTTAAGGGTAAGTGTGATTTACTAACTCCAATCCCACCATAAACACCTCCATGCAATATTGAGCATAGTTGAGTCTTGATCTCTTTATGGAATAAAGGAATTCTACTCATATTTCAATGTTTGTGAATTTAGTAAGAAATTATATGAAAATAAAATGAAATTTCCGTGGGTCATGGTCAAAGGATCAAGTCTTCCCTTGATTTTATAAAAATCCAAAAAGATACATATAGAGCTAATGACAAAATACTCGGAATAAATCAAACATAAGGTTAATTGAGTGGGAAGTTTCATGAGTGATTACTATTGGAGTTGGAGTTGGAGTTGGAGGTGGAGTTGGACATAAATTGTCCTTTAGAAATTAATTGAGGGCCAGAGGTGTTCAACGGGCTGGGTCAAAATTTAAATGGGTCGGGACGGGACGGGTCATGTCAAATGTTAAACAGGCCGGGGCGGGTCAAGCCCATTTAAATTTGACCCAATTTGACCCTTTTTTGAAAAGTTTATAAAATAATTTTTTTATTACACTTTATGGCTTGATGGATCGACCCACTTGTGTATATAATAATATCATTTAAAAATATAAAAAAGTGATTTTTTTCCGCAATTAATACTTATAATAATACCAAGGCCTGTCAATGAACCGCCCCATTATTGACCCGACCCGCTAATGACCCGTTAAAATATGACCCGACCCTTAACCCGTTGGGTCGACCCGACCCATTGAACACCTCTATTAAGGGCTCGATCTAATCTTCCAATATATTAATATAGAAATTTGTATATTATTTGAATTTTTTAATATATTAATAATTTTTAAAATAAATGAAAGAGTTTACGGATTTTGAAACACCTCTTTATATACTACAATCTCAATGCAATGACATATTTCACATCCTTATCGTATATATGATAATTCTCAAATATTTCCTGTTTTTCACTCTAGAAAATGCAAAGTAAAATTGTTCGTGATTAGAAATAGACTTAGGTAGGAACAAACCAACATGAGATTGTAAATGACTTTGACTTTTATTAATAATCATCGCAAAACAAAGCGTAACGGGGGAGTGCCTTCTTTGAATAGTGAATGGGATTTTAGAGCTATTCGAAGGTGAAAGTGTAATATTGGAAATGAATACCACAAAACAAATGTTAGATCCTAATATAAGTTGCTTGTGTAATCTGATCACCAAGATGATCTATCGCTAAGCATTAGCCAGATGCGCGTATAAAGTAAAAAAAATCAATTAAAAAAGCATCATCATTGGCACCATAGTTGTCTGAGTTATCTACTGAATTCCAACTCAATACACTATTTTTCTTTTTCGGGAATAAGTGACAAAATATGTTCATTACCTTGTCAAAAATCTCGTTTGTTGGCGCTAATATTGCCTACTCATGAAAGTAAGAACTATCATTTGACCCCTTATGAATTCCAAGATATATGCAATCAATATGCAGCTATTGGATCACATGCCTCCTTTATCAATAAATCTTAAAGTATATTTCTAGTTGCTTCTACATCTTTAGGTCCTCCAAGCTTTCCATCCCCAACTTTGAGAATCCAATTCACAAATCTCGTAGTTCTTCGACGTTAGATAAGTCTGATCATAATCCCATGCTCTTTGTAAGCCGTAACACTTTGCAATTATTCCCAATATGTGAATAATTGATTGTTGCACAGACGGTATATTGTTTTTTACCCTTTAGTATCATCGAAAAAAATTGTCTAAATTTACCACCAAATACAACTATTTTGCCGCCAAAGCTCAACCTAGATGGCTTACCACTTGGGCAAAGAATGTGATCACGCAAACTCCTTTTCGAGGCTTCAAAACAATGCTTTGAGTCATTGGGGCCCTCACCCGATAGATTAGCTTAGTTCTTTTAAGGATTTCTGCTAACTGACAATTGGGTTGTATACCTCTTCTACACATAAAATCTTCATTAACATTGAAGGGTATGCTGAATCTTGAATGTGCATTTCTCTTTCCAGAAAACAACGCTGATGCTATGCCACTTTACGCAACAGGAAGGACGATTTTACCCTTTAATCTTATACATATGCACATAAGATTTTCCACCAAAATGTTTTCCATATCCTACCATATCCATATAGGAAAAAACACCTTTTTTTACCAATCTCAATGGTTCTAAAAATATCATTATACATCAAAGTTGCTCTATAGTCATCAATGGAGGTAACTCTTAAAGTACATCTTTCAAAAATTCATTATCGTAAATTCGTAATTAATATCTTCCATGATTAGCTTATTATGACCATCTTTGACAATGATATATCACTTGAGCACATCTCAGGATATATGTTCATTATTAAAATATCATTGTGCAGTTTTTGATCATTTGTGAGATTCGTATCTATAACAAAATAATAAATTATTTTTACTTAATTATGATTAGATTAAATATCAATGTATATAAATTGCCATAATTAAACTATAATGCTTGGCATTTGTAAAACAATTTTTTTTGTTTATTTGACACCTCTTTAGATAACAATCTTATTCATGTGTTATCTCATACATATCGTGGCCTTAATACGCAGTTGGACATCAACTATATTACAAATAACTTCCTCAAATAGAAGGTTGAACCCTAAAAACTTTCTTCGACAATTCCATCAATATATTCTTTATCATCAAGTAGAATTATACAATAGCAAGCATCCTTAAAGGTACAAACAACTATAATTTCTCAAATGATGTTGGAACCTTAACAAAGTTAAGGTTCTTAAATAATATCGTTCCCCGCATCTAGGTACAACATGATATAATCTCCTTATTGAAAATCCTCTTTTTCTTAGACTCCACATTATCTTTTTTATGTCATACAAAAATTTTTGGGAGCTTAGTGTATAGAAGATTCCTAGCATCTTTCCATTATTTGTTGCATTTTCTCCAAATAATGAACATTGATCTCTCATTTATTGGCCTAAACATGACATCATCGATTGTGTAATCATCATTGCTCGAGCTGGTTACAATAATCGACATCAATATGTGCATTATTGTGGATTATGTGGGACCACATCCCTATTGTCTAATACAATATCATTGTTGACTATAGTTTTACCATTGTTTGTTCCTTTGTAACATGGGTAATCATCCCCATCCACATACGTTTCCTGATTAAACCTCTTAGGAAAGTGTTTTGTGCACTTCTTGTCTTGCATACAAGGTGATTGTGGGTTCAATTGATCCACACACTTTATAAATCATTAAATATGTCACAAGTTCTAACAACGTAGGGTTTCTTCCTTATCAGACAATTCATCAGCAGATACATATTTGTCAACATTAATAAGATTTTGGACCTTATCATCTCGGTCTGGAAATAATATTATATATGCATGTGAAAGACCTCTCCTTTAGACCTCTATATTGTATACCACTACAAACGGGCAAAATTAAAAATATTTAATAACATAATTAAATTAAAGTTGTAACTGCTAAAATAATAATAAATTGTGAACTTCAGTAGTAATAATTGTATTATTTAGCCTAATTTAGGACTACCCACAATGAGACCCTATTAAATGAGGAATTATGTTTTTTAATACTTATTAAAAACAATTGTATTTATAGTTTTATTTTAGAGTATTATTATTAACTAATTATTTTATTTAAAATCCACTAAGACTTGTTCAATAAACGCTTTCGTTACTATTTTTAGCTCTTTCAATTCATTGATATGCTGCCATGTTAGTACTCATGCCAAGCATTGAATATTGAATAATTCAAACAAAAACAACCAAAAACATAAGCAAAAATTGGTTTTTTAAGTCTTAGATTTGGCCTTTTATGTCTTAAATTTGGTATAAGAAAGTATTATAAAAATTTGAAAAAATGAATTGTAGACTATTTGGCCCATTTATGTGTGGTTGCATGCATGCAACCGTTGCATGCATGCAACCGTTGCATACAAATTTTTGTCTTATTATTATATTCATACAAGGAAAATAATACTTGATTATAGTATTTATTTTTCATATCTCATAGGATCTTAAATTACTATATTTACAATATTTTAATTACAAACATATTATTTTACCCACTAAAATCAAGAATCCTCCATTCATTATTTATAAAAAGATAAGCAAATTTATTATATTTACAAAAATATATATGTATCTTGAACATATACATTGTACATCAAATTCAATCATTCTCATATAGATAGTACCCTTGCGATACACGACTTTATTAAATTTACCATATATTTGTATCATTTAAGAAATTAAAATTTTTAGAAATAAATTTATTTTACATTCACTCTAAATAGTTGTATATATGTATCATACTTTGCACTGTGCACGTAGATGATTGTGAAAATTTCGGTATTGATTTAACATGAATATATATATGTAAAATTATTTTATAAAATTTAAACAAAAAAATAATGTGTTTGTCGTCAAAAATATAAGTGACTTGCGTAAAAATAGTTACAACCTAAATCATATTAGAATTATGCATTGTAAATTTGTAATTAAGTAACCAATTTCAATAGTATGATAAAATATTTTTAGAGTTGTAAAGACGACCGTCTTTTGTAAAGACGACTCTCAAAAGTCCAGCCCAATTCTATATTTAGAGTTGTAACAAAATATTTTAAGAATTGGACTTTAAAAAGTCGTCTTTACAAAAGACGGTCTCAAGTAAAAATTTGTGATAAAAAAATCCTCATAAAAGTATATAGTTTTTTAATAAATAGAATTGATAACATTTTATAATTAATTGAAAAAATGAAATAAAGTATATAGTTTTTTAATATATTAAATAATGTGACTTAAAAAGTATAAAATCAATCGATATAGATAATATTAAAGTCATATTTAGAAACAAATAAAAGTCAAAGATATAAATATCATATCATATCATATCATCATATCATATCACTACTAAAAAGTTTGGAAAATTTCACATGACATCCTTACAAAGATTTGTCATATGGAATAATTAGATTGATTTATTTCTATATTTATTATTGCACTAAATAAGGTAAAAATCATTCTATTTTATAACAAATTATACTTTATCATATTTCTATTATATTGATTAATCATCATACAACTATTAAAAAGCTTAAAAAATTCCACATGGCATCTTTACAAAGATTTGTCATATGGAATAATTAGATTGATTTATTTCTATATTTATTATTGCACTAAATAAGGTAAAAATTATTTTATTTTCTAACACATTATACTTTATCATATTTCTATTATATTGATTAATCGATTGAAATAAAACTGTCTAATTTTATTCATTTAAATAAAGAGAAAAATAAATAGCCTCACCCTGATATATACTAAAAACATTTAACAGAAGACTAGAGCAGTGTAAATAAAACTAAAAAAAGTCAAAAATAAATTCTTAATTATCCACAGTTTTTATTATAGTTACATTAGTTATAAAATTATAATGTGTAAATTTCAACTTAATAGATATAATATTTAATTATATCAATGTTTAAAATCATAATAATTCTATATTTTAATACTAATAATCGTGCATTGCACGGGTTTTTATACTAGTTACTTAGTTAGTTATAAAAATAATGACATCATCATTGAGTTTTGAAGAGAAAATTTTTATCATAGTTGTGATACGTAAGCAATATTAAATAGTGATGATATCAACGTGTTTTGCTTTAGTAATAGTTATAGATAGAATAGATAGATTATATCACTTTACTCTTTGTTATTAATCCTTAAATGCTTTGAAAATGATTGATAAAAATATATACAAAATATGACCATTGATTGTTATATTCATATAAGGAAAATAATACTCCAATACAATATATTACTATCTTATAGTATTTATTTCTCATATCTCATAGGATCTTCAATATATTACTATGGGCTTGTTTGGTTACCCACTATTAACCTTGGAATTTTAAATTCCTAGGAAATAGTATTATGGTAATTTGTTTGGTTGCCAAAAAAACTAAAATTCCTAGGAATTATAAAATCCAAGGGAAGTTAATTCCTATGAGACATAGGAATTAGATTACCATATACCCCCCTTGGTTATTTACAATTCCCATGGAAATAGAAATTCCTATTGTCAAACAAACAAAAATAAGTATTTCCTAGGAAATTGACAAAGGAAGTAAATTCCAATGAATTACAACTTCCCATAGGAATTTAATTCCTACGTCAACCAAACGACTCCTATATTTACAATATTATAATTAAAAACTTACTATCTTATCCATTAAAATCAAGAAATCTATTCATTATTTATACAAAAACAAGAAAATTTATTATTGTTTTTAATTTTAATATCTCCAATACATAATCTTAATTAAGTCTTTATTTATATTATTAATATTTATTTATTATATTTATAAACAAACATAATGTATCTTGAACATATACATTGTACATTAAATTCAATCCTCCTCATATATATACATATGTATATCACTATACTCTTTGTTATAATTCCATAAATACTAAAAAAATGTTTATGAACTTCCTTTGTTTCACCTTCCTACTTATAACCATCTTATTTTTAACCACATTTTCAACTACTAATGGGTTAATTGCACCATTAATCCCACCACTTTCTCCGTCTTCTCCATTTTACAATGAAGTTCTTAAAGCCAATAATATTTCAAAAAATACAAAAAACATAAAATTACATAAAAAACACTACATAAAATGGGTGTTTTCAAAAACACAAGGAAAAAACCAACATGGAGCAGCCTATGTTCATGAAATTGGCTATTTTGTGATGGAAATATTTTTGGGTCGCCCACCAAAACCAGTGCAAGGAGTTTTTGACACTGGAAGTAGTTTAGTATGGGTACAATGTGAATCACCATCACAAAAAAGAATATTCCCAATTTATAAGCAATCAAAATCAAATACTTATGCACCAATTTCATGTACAGATCTTAAAAAATGTGATAGAATTGCAGATGATTCTATTGTAGGGTGTCATTCATATGGAGATAAATGTGAGTTTAATATTAGATATATTGATGGGGATTATGCTCATGGGGTTATGGCTACTGAGTTACTCTCTTTTGGCGGTGAAGGAAAAGAATCGATTGTTGATTTCAAATTTGGATGTAGTTTTAATAATTCCGTTGTGTTGATGGGGAATATAGGTATGTTATGTGCTTTTATTATTGGAGATTTCCTCTAGTATTCCCTCTTAACAAATTCTTGTGAGAGACGGTCTTTTTGAAAGACCATCTTTTATTTGGTTGGCACATAAAAAAAATGTGAAGTAAGAATACAAAGTAAGCTATGATGGACTAGGCCTGAGAGACGTCTCTCAAAAAGACGGTCTCTCAGGAGACTAGTTGTCCCTCTTAAGGGGGTATGGGTATGGATTGTTCGTTACATTTCCTTACCCAGATCCGCTTTCGAGCGGGATATTGGATTGTCGATGTTGATGATGTATGTGCTTTTATTAATTTCTACTTCCTTTTTTCGTTTACTTTTTGTGTAGTTTTCAATATCTCTAAATACAAGTTATAAAAAATATAAAATAATAAGTAAGAAATTTACCTAGAATAATCCAACATATTCATGATTTTACTACAATAATCTTATCTATTGATTAATCATGAATGGTCCCAACTTTGAGGTGTCTTTTCCGAGAGTAAACCCGGTAACCGGATGACTTGTTATAGCAAGTTTTATTTTTTTTAAAAAAATTATACATAAATTATAATAAAATGTCTAAAAAAATGTTAAAAAATGTTTTAAAAATTAATGTTTTTTTAGTATTTCGAATTTTTTATGTAAAAATTTTCAAAAATTTTCTCTAATTTTAAATTAAATTTCAATTTACTTTTTTGGTGAATTATCTACTATAGCAGGTTATCGGGTTACCCAAGCTTACTCCAGACAAATACCACTAAAGTTGGGATTATTCATGGTTAATCAATAGGTGGGATTTAGGTAATGTTTCCTAAAAGGTATATACATTAATCCGAATCTAACGAGATTGCATATGCATTTATATTTTAGAATTTATATTAACTCTCTCAAAAACCTTAGTTAAATATCACTCTCCTCAAAGTGAAATATTTTAAATTAGAAGAACATTAGAGAACGGAAGGGTATTTGGTATTATTGCTAAAGTAATTAATTGCATATTTGCACTTGCTAATTATTATTTGGTTTTTGATTCTAAGTTAAAATTTTCAAACTTTTCACAATTGGTAATTCTAAATATTTTGAAATATATTTTGATGTATATTAGTCAATGGATTTTTTAATATTCTTCTCTTTTCTCTTTTCTCTTTTGTTCTTGCCATTTAAATTAGGTACATGGATCTTAATTAAAACTTGAAAATTAAATTATTTTAGTTATGTATTTATAAATATTATAAAAAATGTTATTTAGTTTGAAAAATATGAATCGATATCGAATAAATATATTTAGTTAAACAGATTGACAGTAATTTGTAGTTTAAGTATGAAACCAAAATTCAAATAATATATTTGAGAAGAAAAAAAAAATTGAGCATTTCAAACTGAAATTTTAAAATTTGAGAAAGTAAAATTACAAAGACTATTATTTGTAGTAAGATAATTTGTAATTATCATGTAATTAATCATGAAAGAGCCAATTGGATTTCTATCTTTTTGATGGGTATACCGTAGCAAATGAAACTGCAACAAAATCAATTTTTAATGATGTATATCTAGTGAAAATGTCTCTAATTTTTAGTGACATATATATAACTGTATTTTATTTGGTCTTTACTGGCATATGTAAATGTCATTTTTCATGTATAGCAACATTAAAGGAAATTCGCTATGTTACTGGCTCAAAGTTTTAGTGATACTTATTGATCCCCTTTAGTAACACAATAAAAAAATAATTGACGCTTTTACCGAAATTAATAAATGCTAAATAATATGGTTATGGTCATCAACCTAGTGTCTCGCACAAAGTAGGATTGATGCAAATAACATGTTTGCAAATTCCTTTTTAGTGACTTTAATTTTAAAATAAACTTCACCATAGCCATTAGAAATTAATTTTAAGTTAATTTTATTATATTGCGTGTTGAAATTAGTCTTATTTGGCAATTTGGTTCCTCTCTTTGAAGACCCTTCTCGAGCCACGGGATTCTTTGATCGCACTCTCCTATATGAGTATGAGTTGCCGTCGTTCTTCCCTCTCTAGATCCTTATCATAGTTTCTAATGAGCGGGATAAACTGAATATGACGATGATGATGGCAATTTGATTTTTCAGGTGCATCCGACAATCTATACTCTCTTCCAAAACAACTATACAGTTACGATAATCGTTTCTCATACTGCATACCAAGTGACTTGACTCAAACAAGCCTGGTGAAATTCGGTCCAGACGCAGAATTATCAGGCTACGCAATCAACCTGAAGAAAAACAGACATACTTCTTATTATTACTTAAACTTATTTGGTATATCTGTAAATGGAAAACGCATAAATGTGGATCCATCCATACTTCAAATGTCTAAAGACGGTTATAGAGGCGTCATAATAGACTCAGGATCCCCTTTCACTTATTTAGTGTCCACAGCTTTTCATGCCTTGAAAATGCAAATACAACAAATACTTGGTCCTCCATCAGGTTACCAAAATTTAGAAATTTGTTACACAACTGGATTAAAAGGTAGGTTATGGCCTTGGACAAAGAGACCTGTTATTGGTATAGAATATGACCCTGATTTCTTTTTTGAGTTTGCTACCGAAAGAATGTGGCATAAGATGCCTAACGATAATATGGAGTGTTTGGTGATTTATCGGGAAGATGATTCCGAACTATCTATATTTGGAACTCAATCTTTCTTGGATATTAATGTTGGCATTGATCCTGTTACTAGTCATTTGTTTTTACGCAAGGGGGTCAAATGTCCATTGCTTAATTAATGATTTAAGTTGGGTTTGTTTTTCGTGTGTTTATTTTGTTGATGAATTCCAAACAACAAATATGTTTCAAAAATTCATTTGAAATAAACTTGTGTACTAAGATTTGATAAATTTATTGAATGTCATAGTATATTATGGATGTAGAAACTCTAAATGTAAAAGTTATTCACTCAAATTTTTGGAAGCACACTTGTTACAGGTTAAATATCTCGTATACCTGCAAATTTCAATGTTGAAAATACCCCTAGTCAAAGTTCAAAGTCAATACATAGGTCAACGCCTAAACTACCACTTCTAATAACTACCCATTACTCCTAAAGTAACTAGTCACTACTCCCACTTACACAAGCATGATCACCAGGACTTACCATTAATCGGGTAACTACTTCCACAATCCTACAACTTATTGCTATAAATAGTTCATTCATCTATATGAAAAGGGTACGCAATTCTACTCTCACACTCATACTTACACTTATTACTCACCTTTTCCCCGTCTGACTTAAGCATCATAGGGCTTTCCGAGACATCAGCCCCCGATTTAGTCTTTCATTGTGATTGCAAGTACACCATGCACGGCAGTCAGATCATCTTACTTTCCTTAATTCAAAGGTACCTCCTCTTAAAGTCTCGTTCACCAATTCCAACGTTTCTTATCATACACAACACTCAAAATAGCAAATTTGTAGAATAGATTTTAGCAATTCATATAATCAACTAACTTTGTAGATTATTGATTCATGATAACAAATATTTACACCCACTATCAACCAAACACTAACATAAAAAAGGTTACATCAATAATTTGTAATAAACTGAACTAAACTTGTTCATTAACCTATTTTAAAACTTGTGATGATATCAATTATCACCTTAAGAACCTGTAACACCCCGATATTTTAATGACGTAATTATTAATATTTTAATAATTTTTAAAGAATTCACAATTATATTAAATTATTTTTTTTATTATTGAATCAGTTTAATGACTTTCTTTCATATACGAATTTAAATATCAAAAGTATAGTTACGATTCTAAAATAAAGAGGTTCAAATCAAAATGAGTATTTTATTGTGTGAGCACGCGAAGGTGAGTCTCTTAGTTGGGTCTCGCAAGAAAATGAAACTAGAAAAAAAATTTAATAATAATAATAATAATAATAATAATAATAACTTTCATATCATAGAAAAAGATTTTACAAGAAATTGATGGGGAGTCGAGCAACAAGTTGGGCACCTACACCTTTTTGAATACAAAAGACTAGTCTATGAAAGATGTAAGCTCGAGACTTGGTGATACTGGAGTTGCTCACAGCGACTGATGCAATCCTTGATAGCAAGTCGAGGGCGTCTTCACCTAGTTCTCCAAAGGTGGAGAAAGCAAGAGGGATAAATTTGTAGCCGTTCTCCTCACACTTAGAAGTGTATTTCTTTCGCTTTCTTTCTACAACATTGGCCAAGGAGACGCCAAAAACCCATGAGGAGACTCCGTGCCAGCAAACGGAAATAATAATAATAATAATAATAACAATAATAATAATAATAATATAATAATAATAATATTAAAAAGGGAGTGAAACCCTTGTTGCTCAATAGAAGGGCCAGCTGCCACTTCCTCCCTCCTCCTCCACCTTCCCTCTCTTCTCCCTTTCCTCTGTGTGTATACCGATTTGCTACCCGGACAGCCACCCATGAAGCCGTAGCAGCACCACCAGCACCTGGAGTTTGCCTCCCCCACGAGCAACCCCAACGAGCTAGCTTCCCACGTGTGCTGCCGCCTGCAGCAAGGCTGCACGAACACTCCAGCTGCCAGCATCAGAGGCTGGACAGCCGGCTGTGGCACCTCCCTCCAGCCAGTTTTGGTCCTTGTGCACCACTACCACAACCTTCATCCACCTCTTCACCATTTTTGCTAGTTTTAAACCTTGTAAGCCATCTCCTCTTCTTCCAATTGATTCTTCTTATTTCAATTAAAAGTTTTATGAAGTTTATGTGTGTGATCTTGATTTTTGTGTTGTATTCATTAAATCTTTTTGTGGGTAAGAGTTTGATAGATGAATTGAACATGTTTATGATTTAGGGTTTCATGTGTGATTAGAAATTATGGGTTGTGTTGATTGTGTGTTAGTTTCTTTAAATCTTACTATGAGTAATACTTAAAGGTGTTATCTTTGAAATTAGTAATGGTGTGGGCTTTCATGTTACATTACGGTGGTGTATTAGTTTATTGATTCTTGCCAGGGACAATGGCAAAAAGTCTTATATGTGAACATGAAATGACTAGAGTTTGGATTTAGAGATGGAATTAATAATGATGTGTGTTTTATGCTATGATGTTTGATTAAATAACCTTAAAAATTGATTTAAGACTTAGTCGATTGGTTGTTGTGATAATTAGTGGTTGACTATGGAAATGATTCTGGTCGTTAAATTGTGAAAAATAGTTACTAGTTGTGGTTTGATTGTTGCGAATGACAAGTACTCTTATTAGGTTGTTATTGAAGTCATAACGCATAATGTTGGTAAGCCAAGAGCATAATGTCAACTTATCATCAATGGTTGCTAAAGTTACTTGTCATGATGTTTGATTATGGTTCTTTCTAGTTTTGGAGGATGTAACAAATGATATCGCGATTCGATAACTCTAAAATTTGCCTTGTTGTTATATAAGTGTTATAGGGTAGTTGCGATTAGTTATTTTTGGGTAACGCGAATATACTCAATTAGTTGATGAAAAGGAACAATTTACATATACTTTTACTTTCAAATTGGTGAAAAGACTTATGTTGTGTTGAGTTAATGATTTTGACTTATATTGAATGAGTTGCGTGCGTGCTTGAGTAATAGAAAACTCATGTCGAATGGGTGATAGTGGTTACTTTGATATTTAGTTGGTATGACAAAGTAGTTAAGGGAACTTATTAGTTTTGTTCCTAACTTGTATAGGTTCCCAGTTCATAAGAGGAAAGTAGGACCTTAGTTGGGTTATTTTTGTAACTTATGGTCGTGCAGTGACGCTTGCAGGTACGTACACGCAGTAATTAACCCTTACATGCATCTCGCATTTTATGTATATATTTCGATATTGATTTGTTTTAAAACATATGTTGTACACTATCTATGAATCATCGTCGAATGAAACATCGAAGTTATTGATTATATGATTTTTAAATGTACTGATAGAGAACGATACTCGTATGTTAGTTGTTGATAATGATTTAGAATGAGAACGATTCCCGTGCTAGTAAGATTGGTTATTAATTGTTTGAAAGGGAGCGAGTCCCTTATTAATGATATTGTTTATTGTAAGTTTGAATACTGGCTGGTTTCCTTATTGATGAGATTGATTATCGTTAGCTTGAATGGGAATGAGTCCCTTAGTGATGGAGTAAGAAAGCTATTGGTATGAATGAGAATGATTCTCTTACTGATGAGTTTGACTTATGTTAGTTTGAATGGGAATGACTCCCTTGTTATTGAGATTGATTTATGTTAGTTGAATAGGGAAGGATCCCTTTATTAATGTGGTTGAGTTATGTTTTATGAATGAGAAGGACTCCCTTAGTGATGGAGTAAGAAAGTTGTTGGTTGTAATGAGAATGAGTTGCTTATTGATGAGATAACAGATTTGTTCGATTATTGTGGCTCTCCTGGTTAGGGTACCCCAGTGGGTTTAGTTCCCGGAGGTAGGACCATCTATATAGGGTCACTATACGGGGGTATGTTCATACTTTACCATTGGGCGCCGGTATGGCCCGTCACCGCCCTTGGTTGAGGTGTTGCCATGTGGGTCATGCAAACCCTATGGTGGCCTCTAGTCACATACGTTTAGGTATGCTGTCTCCACTGGTTTGGTACCCCAGTGGCTTTAGTTCCCGGAGGTAGGATCATCTATATATGGTCGTTGTACGGGAGTATATTCATACTTTACCATTGGGCGCTGGTATGGCCCGTCACCGCCCTTTGGTCGAGGTGTGGCCATGTGGGTCCTGCAAACCCCAATATGGTGGCCTCTAGTCACATATATATAAATATTTGAAAGTGGTTAAGCTCTTTGTTCAAGTGATACCGAGAAGTTATGAAGTCGAAAAGAAGTGAAGAAAATAGAATTGACAGGGAGAAGTAGGAACCGATGTTCAATGATTATGATTGACACTTGGAGTGTTGTGAAATCACCCCCATATTATGACATACTTTATTGATGCTAATTATGCCTTATTATGATATGATGTTACTTACTGACGTGTACTGTTTGTTTTCATTGTTGATGACTCGTCTTTGATGGCCCTGCTATGACGCGTTGGTCTATGATCTTACGTTGAGCAGCGGGGACATCATAGATAGACGTTACACAACCCGTTTGGTAATCGATACTAAATGGTGGGAATGATAATGGAAAGTTAGTGTAATTTTAGTAAGAATATCTCTTGACAAGTTTAATGGTCATATTTATACTGCTTCAACAATATTATTTTGTTAACATAAGTTATTCCAATATATTACCATTTAAACATGTGGTATTAGGTAGCAATGAAAAATAGTGGAGAAAAAACTTTTTTGTATAATCAAACTTTCATTACCATGGGAATGACATGATACAAATCATGATATATTACACTAGAAATCTTTTCTATTTCAATCATTTAGTACCGTGTACCAAACTGGCAAATAAATAAAAATGATCACATATTGGTCTAAACAATTAATAAACCGAACCGACTATTGGTCATATTGAGATGGTCGATCGCAAGATTAGCTATTTAAAAATAGCCCATTTGTCAAATGCCCTCCAAAAAGACGTGAAAAATGGAATAAGATAAAAAAAAATTTCAAAAAATATTCTCAAAATAAACTTCAAAAATTTTAATTCCCAAAATATGCATCTCCGTGTCCGAGCCTAAGGTCAGGGTTTGTTCGCAGCGAACAAAAGAAAATTTTTTTACTTTGTTCGCCGTGAAAACAACGAACAAAAGAAGACAATATCATAACATTTAAAAGGAACGAAAAAATCAACAAATGTTTGTCATCTAATTATTGTTTTGACCATTTAAACGTTATGACAATGTCTTCCTTTATTTGCTTTTACCGACATCGAACAAAATAACTTTTTTTCCCTTTGTTCACAGTTAGTAACAACGAACAAATCCTTATCTTATAGGCTCGGACACAAAGACACTTATTGTGTAAATTAAAATTTTTAGAAGCTTATTTTTAGAATTTGGGAAAAATAGTTTATTTTTATCGGCTAGTCTTTTGAGAGACAATGTCTTTATCTTAAGCCCACCTCATTAAAATTAATACATACTTACCGTAGTTTTAATACTTACGTACATTATCCTTCATGCTTACTTACATTAATGTCTACTTTTAATATCCTAAATGTCGACTTACATCATTCTTAAATCTTATATTTTATATTTATGATATAATATTTCAAAAAATATATAATGAGACAAATTAAAAAATGGAGACCATCTGTCACGAATGTTTGTGGATTTTTATTTAATTTTTCAAAAGACCCCCTTTCATTTTCCTCTCATCTTGTGGTCTAACGAACTGATTTTTTGAGAGTTTTGATCTGCTGTTAATTAGGTTATGAAAATTGAAAATTAGTTTGTTTCTTGATTACTTCAACTAGGCCCTTCTCAATCTACTTAGGACAAAGGTTAGTGGTTTTCTAATTTTCTTATGAGTTAGTTCTTGTCATATTAAACCTAATTCCTGATGTGCTCACAACAACTGCATCATCTTCCATTTTTGATTTTGCAGACTTTATCTTGAGTTTAATGGTGAATTTAGGCTATTTATTTTGGTCACATTAACTAGATGTCATGTATTCTTTTTGTCCAAAGTCGCCATCTCTGTACCGTGCTGCCTGCTCATATCTTTCATTCTCTCTGATGCACTCAGCCTTTAACCTGCAAGTTTTACTTCATTTTTCCATCTATGATTGATTTCAAGGGATGCCCTTAAATCCGGAGATCACATCTATTCTTGGAGGAATGCATATCTTTACCGCCATCATGATTTACTCTCTTTTTCCCTCATATATTTTCTGGACTGTTTTCAATTTTTTAAATACTTCGATTTTATTTTTTTATGTGCTATTTGGAGAAACCATTTTGAGGATTTTTAGTGATGATTTGGGTAAATGTGGTATATTTGAATATGCATGTTTGAAGAAATTGGGTTTTTTGATTTAGAATTGGGTTATTTCTAGTTCTATGTTGAGAATCTTATATATTGTTTTTAGTTAATAAAAATCAAAATTACATGACCTTGTTTTTTAATTTGCAATTTTGTACTAGACTTAATAATTGGGTGGGTCTGCTTGCTGATGGGGCTTGGTGGCTGAGTGGGATGGTGTAGGACTGTGGTGTGGTAGGAGTATAAATTAGGTGCAGAAGAAACCAATGGTATTTCTTTTATTCATTTGGTAAGCCAAAAATTGGATATTGTTCACTCTATTACAGGGATTTGAAAGTGCAAGAAAGCAACAAATAAATGGTAAGAGGACAACCTTAATGATATGGACTAACTGGTTTAAATGAAAGAAAGAGTGATTTCTGATTGTGCGACATTTAGAAAGATTAATTGAAAAGGCTTACCACATAGGAAACTTATGATTGAAAATGTTAATTATGGTTGAGAAATTTGGTCATCATTATGTATGGTTGTCCCGGATTTGTTGATTGATTATCGCCTCATTTGGCAAAATTGTAACCCTTCTCTAGTGTGACTTTAGTCTTTAGTTTTATTATGCAGGAGGAACCTAGGGCACTAAGGTCTAGGCTTTAGGTGTGATGCTGTAAAGAAATTTTACATCCCAAAAAACCTAGAAGAAGATGAGAAGAGAACGTATACTTGGTAAGATGCTTGCATCTCAAATGATCTTCTTCTAAGGTTAAGACCAAAAGACACTATAGACACTTAAGCGCTATAAGACGTTGTGAGGTGCTTGACTTATGATGAATTCTCTTGGCTAGCCTTTTGAAGGTGACTAGACCATCCACCGTGGCACCGCCTAAGGCGAGGCACTTGCCTCAGGCACATTTTTTAAAACAAAGAATGTGACCAGCTTTGAAGTGCAATACCCTTATTCTATAAATACCTACTAAAGATGAACTAGCATTTTCATATTTTATTTTTGTAAATGATATACCCTATTAATTATTTGTAAACTTTAAATTTCAAAATTATTATGCTTAAAATTTTGATGTCAACATAAAATTAGACAATCGGTATGTTGACCTAAGCTGAATGTCCGCAAGAAGCTTAATCCATGTTTACTCTATCAATATTGATCCTAATTGGATTGACTTGTTTGAGATTTTTAGGTTTAGATCCTTATGATTAGAGGTACTCAATCAGGTGTTGGGGTGGGTCGAGTATAACACCTTGAGTTGAGTTAATTTCGGTTCTTGAGTATCCATGAATATTTTGACAATCTGATTTTAATTTTTATACACGGGTTATTCGGTTCTGGTCATACATGGTTTTGGTTAATCAAGTCAATTTTAGACGCTTGCACTTGTGATATGACAAAAGGTGGTGTGATTTTGTGTTTCCCTTTTAAATTAAATTGCAATTTGATTTTGACAAAAGGAGTTGTTCATTCGTATATTGTGAAGCGGGTTGATCTTGGTTTTAATAATTTTTACAGGATGCAAATTCTGTGATGAATGTTTTACAGGGGTTCTCAATTTTTTATCAAATGCAATAGAAATCAGTAATTTTCACCTATCCTGCAGTTTCTTGAAAATACCATTTAGGTCATTGCATCTCTTTGCCATTTAAATTCGATAAGAAATTTTCATGCTCACTCAATCTGCTTGTATACCTGTTTTTTCAGTTGTTTCCTATTACATGTACTCTTAATTCTAGTAGTTTCGATTATATTAATGTGATTTAGATCTTTAAAGTTCATCCTAAATCAAAATTTCATTTTTCCAGGTCAATTAACAATGGATTGGAGTGTACTTGTGATTTCTGCGTCGGTGTTTTGGATAGCATCTTTATGCAAAATTTTGCATGTATCATACTTCCCTTCAAAAGATCAATATTTTGATTCTGGTAGGTGCTACTATCTTCTATCTTACTAATACATCTGATATTTCAATGAGTTCATATTTTGGGTAATTTTGGGAAAAGAGGAGGGGGTTGTTTATTCTGCTATTTTCCCTTTCTACGTAGTACAATTATAATTTATAAGCGTTGTCATATTTCCATAAGTTCTGTTTATGAAAGTTAATTTTGTTACATAGGTGACAACTTATGTAAGAAAACGGTCTTGCTTGTAATTGCACATCCTGATGATGAATCCATGTAAGTTGATCTCATTTTCTATTAATTCTTTAGTTTTTTTTTTAAATTTCTAATTGCTCAGTTAAATAGATTTGACCATTCAATTATTCCCTTTTTGAAGTTTATGAGACTTTTTGGTATTTACATACTTTTTGATCTTGTAACTTGTCAGGTTCTTCACTCCAACTATTAACTATCTGACATCAAGAGGGCATGATGTTCACATCTTATGCTTGTCTAATGGTAAAGGAGTTTTTCCAAGTTTAGGATTTTGGGCTGAGAACAACATATCTACATCAACTTTTGACTTTCTAAGTTAGTTAAAATTACACGAGGACACTTAGCTATAGATATGAGGATTTATTATTATCCTTGTTTTCCTTGTTATTAGTACTGTAGTACATAACTACGAGTATTGTAGTCCTCGAATGGACTACAGGAGGCCCTTCATCTTATTCCACTTCATCTTTCCCCTTCCCTTCTGCTTTTATAGTCTGTAATTGGCAAATTCTATGATTGACTCTCCAAACTAATTGCAGTTAGATTCATTATTGAATCCTTGTTTGGTGCAATTTCTTTCTCCTTGATATAGGCAATGCAGATGGGATGGGAAACATTAGGAAAGATGAGCTTTACAAGGCTTGTGCAATCTTGAAGGTTATGTATTTGATTTGGCCTATCCACTTGATTATGTCCTATTCAAAAATTCAAACCGCTGTCCTGAAATAGTCTTCTGCCTCGTATTAGCTGCTGCATAATCTACTACTTATTTTCTTTGTGTCCCTATTTAAAATTATAATCCTAAGAAAGTGATGTACCTCATGACTGTAATTTGTATACTTTGATTTGGTCTCACAGAAATTGAGCAAGTAGGAATAAGGATATCCCATAGCATTTAACATTTATGATTGATTATAATCTTCAGAGTATAACGCATAACTGACGTTTTAGCCATTAGACTACTTTTTCTAAAATGTGGTGATTTCCTAGCTAATGTAGACCTTTAAGATAAATAATTCCTTGAGATCGATTATCATTCTTCATGTGCAGGTTCCTTTGAAACAAGTGGTAGTTCTTGACCATCCCGAGCTTCAGGTTTGTAAAACCAATCAAGTGACCATTCTGCTTATATAATAACGCTGATAAGAGCTATTAACAATCATCAAATCTTTTCTAGGATGGTTTTGGCAATATGTGGAACCACATCTTTATTGCTAAATTAGTTGAAGATCACATCAAATCGCTTGGCATTAATATGGTGAGATCTTGTATCTAATGTTTTCCCTTGTACGCCTTTCGGACTTTGTATCCTGTCCCTGTGTGTAATTGCAGAGGGATTCTGTTATTTTTCCTTTTTATTCATCAAGCTTGTGCTGCTTCTTCATTCTGCTTTTGTTCTTGTTACTCGTCGTGGCATTTGCAGGTTATTACCTTTGATAGCTATGGGGTTTCTGGCCATTGCAATCACCGAGATGTACATTTTGGTATAAGGTGATCTGTCTACCCACCTAAATTTTGGATTCCTAGGGTCATTTACTCATTTTGGTAGAAAACTTATGTTCTTTATTCTGTTATTTGTTTGTAATCATTTCTTATTACTCCTATATATTCAATATTGAGATGATTCCGGCAGGTTCATGTTCTTTTGTATGTGTAAACTTTGAGGGGCTGTTTGGTATTTGTGTTGAAATGGAAAGGGAATGGTAACAAATAAGATATGGAAATGGAAATAGTTACCATTACATTATTAAGTTGTTTGGTTTAAGTTTAAGTAATAGAAATAAGTTACTCCTGCAAGCTTTATCCACAAACAAGTTGGATGAGTGTAGTGATCTCAACTTTTTTCCAACTAAGGGAGATGAAGTATTTTTGTTTCCACTTATTAATGAGTAGTAACAAGGTAATGGATTCAAATACCCCATGATAACCAATTCCCTTGCTTTCCATGTCAAACAAACAAGTGGAAATGGTATTTGTTATTTGTAATCGTTTCTCTTGAAATTTTAGCAAACCAAACAGCCCTTAAAAATTAATCCATTGGTCAGTGCTCCAAGCATTCGTTTTGTCGGCTTTGGCCTGATGAAGTAATCCTTTGTGCTGTAGATATGATCTTATTTTCTCTTGAATTTATGCATGGCTTTTTCTATTTATTTTTTTTTCATTTTTTGGTTCTAAATTTTTTTATATTTTTTGTTTAACAGAAAGCTTTTACTTGATTCTCAACAAAGTAGTTTAGAAGTTTGGGAACTGGTAATTTTCAGTTTCTTATTTGGTTTTCAAGTTGTTTTGCTTCTAATTCATTAAAGAACATTTATAGTTCTTGCTAACATTTGTTATTTCCATTCCTCAATGCTATTCTCAGGATAGTAGCAGTATACTACGCAAGTATAGTGGACCAGTAGATATCTGGTTATCTATCTTTATGGCCAGGGGTCGTTCGCGTATGAAATTCCTCTGCCTAGTCAATGAGGATCCTTTCAAGACCTTTCAAGCGATGGCACAGCACGCGAGCCAATGGGTTTGGTCAGTATCCTGTTTTCCTATTCCAGTTAAACCTCAGAGGATTAACATTGATGTTAGTTTTTTAATTTTTTATATAATTGTTTCCTGTGACTTTCTGTAATTATCAGTTATTATCTCACAAGATTGAAAATACAGAATATAGAGGGAAGGAAAATTATCCTTCAAGAACAAAAAGTGCACAGAAGGTGGGAGAAAGAATCTGATTTTTAATACTGGGCTATGTACCTGATAAAAGCAATTTTAGCTGCTTAGACCCCTTGTCTTTGACACTAATCAAATTACAATTCATCACCCCCAAGGTTTACCCAACTACAATGTATATACAAAGAGATATCGGGCTCATCCCCTAAAACCAAGGAAAAATATAACTTTGTAACTAACTCAGTAATTGGTAAACAATCCCAAATCCAGTGCAATTAAGTTGCTGATGACTTGCCACATCTACTATATACAAACTTCATCTCCCGTATCACATTACCCCCACCAACAGTTTCACCTTGTCCTCAAAGGGAACGGTAGGGAAATGAGTTTGGATATTCTGGTAATGTGCCCACATAACATCAGTCTCTGACAGTCCTTACCATTCAGTGAGAACTTTGATTGTTCATGACATTCCTTCGTACCCCCATTACCTGCTCAGGTTCTGCTCTCAACTCAAGCTCTGCCGACAAATTTTCTGATAGTGGAATTGGTCTTAAGTTTGTCCCTACTGCTCGCTTCAACTGGGATATATATGGAAGACTGGATGTCTGGGGCTCCTCATTGGAAGAGCTAGTTTATAAATCACCTTGCCAATCCTCTGTACTGCTTCTAAAAGAGGGCCATAATAGTGTGCTGCCAACATCTCACAGAAACGTGTTGCTACTGACTTTTGTTGATAAGGTTGTAGTTTGAGAAAAACCTTCTTTCACACCTCAAAACTATCTTGATTCTTCCCTTTTGTGCATATCAACTTATCTTTTCTGCCTTTGCTGTGCCCGCATTAGTTGAACCTTCAATTCATCAACATGAAATCCCTTTTCTTTAAGACTTGTTCCACACTATCCACTCGTGTTCGACCACTATTGCAATACTTTATTTGGGGGGAGGGGGGGGGGGGGGGGTGGCCTTCCATAAAGAGCTTGAAATGGATAAAGTTTTGTAGATAAGTGAGGTGTGGTGTTATTGAAATATTCGGCCCAATGAAGCCATCCAGCTCAATGTTTAGGCTGCCTGCTGCCCTTTTATGAATCATTGCAAATATCTCCCCGATGCTTGATTCACAATCTCTGTCTGTCCATCCGTTTGTCCACCCGTTTGAGAATGATAAGATGTACTCCGCATCAAGGAAGTGCCCAACAATCTGAAAAATTCTTTCCAAAATAGACTCATGAAATCGGTCACAATTGTGGAAGGGTACTTATCTGTCAGTGTCTCCTTATTCAAAGCTTGGTAGTCGACACAAAATATCCTCGACCCATCTTTCTTTTTGATCAATAGGATTAGACTAGAAAATGGGTTGTATGATGGTTTGATGATTCCCGTCCTTAACATATCCTCCTTCCGAGCCTGAGGATGCCTATAAGGTCGAATGCTTACGAGATTATTTCGCTCCTTCAAGATTATTCGATATTCTTTCTTCTTGCAGGAGGAATTTTTCTAGTTTTTGAAATATGCCTTCAATTTTTTAAAGATGGATAACATAAATTCTAGGATATATTCTTCAAGTATCAACTCTTCTGGTTTCACCTCTTTTTTGCACAATTCCACTAGAGTTCCTCCTTCATAATGAATTGTCTACGCTTTGCTTTTAACAAAAGCCTCGAGCGACCCAATGAAGCGTCCCCTTGCAACATTACTTCCTTACTTCTCCACTAAAATTCGTACTCATGCCCCGATTTCTTCAAACATTGTATGTTTAGAATCATATATGAATTTCCCAAGTAAAGTGAGTAAAAATTCACAAGGATCATGAGACTCACTCTCTATTTCTAAACAGATACCTTGACATTCTCTCTTTCCCTTGATAATTTTCCAATCTCCTAAAGTCACCCCAAACTCCCTTCGTTTTTTGACATGTCTAACGAAATGCTTCCACTACCTTGGAGGAAATAAAATTGTGAGTAGCCCCAGTGTCTATCATAACCACTATCTATGTTTCCCCTATCTTTACCTAGAAGCTTCATGGTTCTTGGGTTATCAATTCCCACTACTGTGTCTAGGGACACACTTATAGGTGTCAATGGTTGGGATTGTTCTTCACCATCCTCATTTCCATCCATCCCATCTTCTTCTTCGACATATCTTTTGGGAACCAATATCACACAACTTTCTTTCTACAACTATGCCATACTCCATTTGTCATCACAATAAAAACATAATCCCTTTTTTTCCCTTAGAATTCTTTATTTGACAATCTTTTGGAGTTTCCTCATGGGTTTCTTGAAAATGAATTTCTATTATTTTTTATATTTTTTTGGGAGGGGGGGTATTTTGTTTTTTTTTTTTTGTCTTGAGTAAAGGATTAGAGTAGCGGCTTGGATTAGGTTTTAGGATAGAATGGGTTTAGTTGAAGGTATTGGGTTTTTTATTTTCATATCTAGGCTCAACATTACCAGATTGTCTCTCTCCATTGGGGGTGCCCAACTGTACAAAATCATTTCTTTGTAGTTCTTGATTCTTCTCTGATGCCGCAAGACGGGCAACTCTCATTTCAAAAGTTAAATGCAACATTGGAGCTCGCATTTCCTCTAGAAATTTCCTCTGTTCTTCTTGACCCATTATCTGCTTTGAAGAAATGAAATCTTGCCCTGTTCATGAGCCACGCTATCTTGGGTATCACGGACCAGCCTCATAACCTCGTTCGATCGTTCCTCAAAGGATTGAGAAACGGTCTTGACATAAGTTTGATTGGATTCTCAAAGAGCGACGAAGTCTTCTGCTTGTTGTTCGAGATGCGCTACTTGTGAAGGAGAAAGAATCTGATTTTATGACTGGGAAAATTTATCCTTCAAGAACAAGAACTGCACAGGTAGGAGAAAGAATCTGATTATTATGACTGGGCAATGTACCCAATAAAAGCAATTCGAGCTGCTTAGACTCCTTGTGTTTGACACTAATGAGATTACAATTCATCACTCCCATGGGCTCGCCTAACTACAATATATATACAAAGAGATATAAGGTCCATCCCTTAAAAAAAGACTACCCAAATCCAGCGCAATTAAGTTGCTGACTTGCGACGTCTACTATATACAAATTTCAAACGAGTCCCGCATCGCACTTTCGGCCATTCCTGGTCAAAACTCAAAAGCTTGTCATGTAACTGTATTATCTTTATTTGCTATTCTAATTTGTCATGTACTTCATGCCAAACATTAAAGTTTATAGAAGTATATGCTTCAACGAGTTTGTATTACTGAATTATCCTTCCCTATCCTACAAAAACGTATTTGATAAAAAAGAATTCTCGATTATGATCGTCGTGCTGAACTTTTCATCTCATTATGTCATTATATACTTTTTTTCTCCGTTTTTAATTGCTCTAAAAAAACATGCAGGTTTAGGAAGCTATTTGTATGTTTTTCCAGTTACACATACGTGAACACACTTCGAAAGATTGAGCTTTAGTTTTATGATTCAAAAGTCAGAACATGAGGTAAATATGCATAGACCTTTTCTATTTTCATTCATATTTTTATAATGTTCACTTCAGGTTCAAATTAACGTGCTGCAGCTAGATGACCCCAAAAGCACAAGATTTTGTGAAGAACTATCCATTTTTCTCTGTAACAACAGCATCACTGCTGCATTGCAAGGGAGCACAATCGAATCGATGATCCAAGGGGGTGAAAGGTACTTGAGGAACTGTTTTTTCTGCCTGTTACTGAGTGACATAACTTTCACCTAAATTCTATTTTTGCTTTCTTGTTATGAAGTTTTTGTTCAGGTGAATTCTTAGTATGGTATCTTTTTGCTTGACTCAACTCATATTTAATCATGAGCGTGATAAATACAACATCAAAAAGGCATAATTATTTAACTCTTGTACTTGAATTGCAATTATGTTTCTAGATTATGTGAGAGCATTTCGGAGAAATGGGGAACTATTATTTATTGAAACATCTGAAATTTATTTTTCTTATGTAAAATTCTTAACTTGCATCTCTATTTTGTTTCCTAGAAGCACCTCTAAGCATTGTTGTATGCTGAGAAAATACTCCATTTAGGAATACTTGGGACAGTGATTTTCATACCACTTTCATCTCCTCTCTTCGCTAATCACCATACCAACTGAAGAAGAGTGCGGAAATTAGAAATTAAATTAAGGTGTGGAAATCTCTCCTTAAGTACTGCACTGGTCAAACAAATAGCCCCAATCCCCAAGGTACACGAAATGGCTCCAACATTGATGTGGTGGTTGCCTGATGTCGGAGCCTCAGGCTCTACCAGTGATATCCGTGTTTCCAACCAGTATCATAAGATAGATACCTAACCACCAAAGAATAACACTTAACTACACAAGTAATATATTTCTAAAACAAGAGCTTTGGTTCGACCTCATTTTTTTTTTGACAGAAAATTACCGGAAAATACAGCTTAATACTCTTGATTTGGTGTATAATTATGACTCATGATGTAATTATGTAATAAATTTAGCAATGACTTATGTATCCCATTGCCCCAACTAAACCAAACCCAACCAACAAATGTGAAGAATAATCTGGTACCAAAGATAATAGTCTGGTACTTAACAATTAATTAGCCTCCAAATCCTTGATCAACCATTACATAAATACTTGTAGGCGCAGTCACACTCGACTCGATTGTCACCCGATTATCCGATACATTACGCAAAGCGTAATTAGGAAAAGAATCACCACTTGTACTTAATGTGTATTGTACATGCTTAATGAGATTAGGAAACAGCAGAATCCCATTAAAGTCTGCTGTCCAAGTGCTCCCATTTCCTTGAACTGCAACCTTTGCAACAGTTGCTTTAGTGTTCATCCCTTTCACACTGTTCCGATCAATTTGAATTTGATCAACATCTCCGAATTTACCATCTAGATGCACAATATCGATTCCCTTTCCAGATCCCGAGAAAATATTATCCACTATATTTACTCCATTTGCCACTCCTTTTATTGACTTGAAAGAAATGAATGCATCTCCTAAGAAAAAGTTGTTTGAGATTATGAGTTGAACCGGATCTTCTGCAACGATTCCAGTATAATCCAAATAGGAATTCACTATCCTTGTTTGGGTTAGACCGGGTAACTTCAAATAGATACCCGTTCCTCCAAACCCGGTCGCTTTGTTATAGCAATGCACTCCGGATAAAAGGTTAGCCTGACCCGACACGATTATACCAGTGTTTGCTGAAAAAATCACAACATCGTTAACAACATTGTCATTCCCTTGTAAGGAAATTCCAGTCCCAGAAAAGTTTCTCTCGCCAGGATCATTTCCAGCGGTGATATGTTGGCCGAGATAGGATGATCGGATAAGAGTTTCATGCCCGCTTTCGACTCGAATACCCTCAGAAGTAAAATGGACAATGTAGCAATTGTCTATGCTGATTCTTAGAGAATTGGTAACTCCTATACCACCACCTTTGTAGTTGCAATCTAACATTAGGTCCCTAAAGGTAATGTACTCAAAGTTGTAAGATGTAGGAGTGTTTTTTTGGTCTAAGGAAGAAGTTTTATCTTCTTGATTTACTTGAGAAGGTGATGTTGAAAGTTCAATGAGATATCTATCTTTGGGAAAAGTTTCTGATGCTTGTAATGTTCCTCCATGTATCTGTTGAGGAAAATATAATGAGGTAGTTAGTAATAAACTAATAATCCTTCAAACTGAAACAGGACATTCATGATGTTGCTATTAATCAAGACAATTTGGGAATATAGTATTACTACTAATGTAAATTTGTACTTTTACGGCTGTTTGGTTAGTGGTACTAAATGACGGTAATGGGAATGATTTATAGTGTAAAATATCATCAAAAGTTTCATATCATTTCCATGGTAATGAAACTTTGATCACAAAAAAGTTTTTTTGTGTATAAATTTCTATTACCATTTGATGCTACATCTCCCAATGGTAATACATTGGAATAAATTTTATGAAGAAAATGAGATGATTGAAGTTGGACAAGCATGATCATCAAGGTAACCAAGAGATTTTTCAACTAAAATTACACTTGTTTTCTATTCTCATTACCACCGTTTATTATCATCTACCAAACGGGTAGTTAAGGTTTAACCTCTTACTCCAATGTCTGGATTGAATACCCTATATTATTATTACAAATGCTCTCTTGAGAGACCGTCTTTTGTAAAGACGACTCTCAAAAGTCCAGCCCAAATCTATATTTAGAGTTATAATATATATTTAGAATTGGACTGGGCTTTTGAGAGCCGTCTTTACAAAAGACGGTCTCAAGTAAGAATTTGTGTATTATTTTAACTCTATATGCCCTCAAGTATTGGGATACTTAACCTTGAACACTATGCACATTATTTTAAATCGGTTATTTTTTTAGGTATTTTGAGTCAATTAGCAATAGTTGAAGGTATAAAAGGCTAATCATCCCAATACTTGGGGCTTGGGGTATACAAGGTAGAATGTTGTTAAGGATATTTTGAGTCTATCAACAATAATTGAGAGTATCTTTTACAAATTTTCCAAAATTAAAACTATGAATATTACTTTTTCTATTGTAGCAACGAGCAACAACTTGTCATTTTTATTTTGGGTCAACTTACCAACATCTTTCAAATTGCATTTTGGGTAAATTATTTTTACAGAATAAGGAAGACACCAGAGGGTCCCTACTAGGGGTAGGGGTGTTCATAATAACGACTCTAAAAATTCCGATCCGGATTATCCGGTATCCGATTTCTAAATCGAATAATTTACCCGATTTTCGCAAACCGGATAATCCGGGTTGGGTAATACCGGATCCGGGTCACGACTTTTTGGAAACCGGGTATTCGGTATTTGGTTTTATTTAATTATTATTTTTTTTCCTTTTTTTCGTAAATAAAAAGATCATGATATCTCTTAAGCTAACCTTAGATTGAATATTTTTGGAGAGTTAGTATTTGAATTTTATAATTTTTCTTACTTAAACCCATAAACAATAATATTATTCTTTCATTTTTTTTTTTGGGGGGTTATTCTTTCATTTTCTTAATTAATCTTTTATGACTAATTAAGTTAAAGATTTTTAGAGGGTTTGTATTTGAATTTTATATAAAAAAATATTTTAAGTAAAAATAAGATAAACAAACATATGGTTGAACGACAAAACGACAAAAAAATAAAAAATAAAAAAACATTTTAACAAAATCGGGTACCGGTTTTCGACCCGGTTTAAACCGGGTCAGAACCATATCGCAATTTTAGGTACCCGAAAAAGCGGGTACCCGAATTTTCGGATTCGGGTCGACCCGGTACCCGGTTTTGAACACCCCTAACTAGGGTTGTCAACGGGTTGGACCCTCATTTTGAATTCTTATTTGTCCCGTTTTTAGAAGTGTTTTGTAAGGATCGAGTTGAAAACGGGCCGAGCTAAATAAGGGGTCTATTATAATTAAAATGAAAGGGCTATACGGGCTCAACAAGGGTCAAAATCGGGACTTTGTAAATAGTATAATTGATGGATAACTTAAATATTATAAATGACAATGCCAATGGGGATTATTGATATTTTTTTCAATTTTATTATTTAAAATTATGATTTAATTGTTATAAATTTTGATAAAAGAGGATTAAAATAATTTTAAGTAATAAAAATAGGTGGAACTAGGGTTTTAAAGCCCCGCCCATTTAGAGACAACACTAAATTTAGAGGGCCCTTATCCAACCCGGTTCATATTTACTTAAGCCTAGCCCGATTCTACCCTTATACGGCCATTGAACACCCTAAGTCGCTACACAAGTGGAATTCACACTTTCAAAATCTATGGAAATTTTGAATGAAAAAATGACCATGAAATAGAGAGCATAATGCAATATTTGAAACAGTTAAATGTGAAAGAACAAGGATGCCTCAATATCAGTCGTTGTACCATAGTTGTGTCTTAATGTGTCTACAATAAATATAAAATTGATTGGAGATTAATTATAAATATTAATTAACTAGTATTCCCTACGAATTTTGCCTATCTTATATTTTATTATATTAATTTCGCAACATTTTTTATTTTATTATGATCCAAACTTTGTTTTTAATTCTTCCATTTGCACAGTTACCTTTTATCATCTTGGTTAGCACCAAATTTTTATTTACGCAAAACTTGGAGTTTTCTAAGTGGTTCTTTACGAGACAAGTAGGGAACAAATGAAGGAAACTCTAAAAGGAGACAAGAAAAAATAAAATGGCAAAAGCCAAAAGACAATCACAAATTCTTACTTGAGACTGTCTATTGTAAATACGACTCTCAAAAACTTATTCCAATTCTAAAAATATATTGTTTTAACTCTAAATATAGATTTGGATTGGATTTTTGAGAGTTGTCTTTACAAAAGATGGTCTCTCAAGAGAGCATCCGAAAGGCAATATGCCATGCAATGGATTTGGAAAGACACGTAAAAGAATTCATAAATATGCGTGTTTACTTTTATTTAAACAAAACTGTAATGAGTAACTTAATTATGCTTATGCTTATGCATTACATGACATTTGTCAATTAAATGAGCACTTTATTACTTTTCATCTTTCAATGCAAAACAAGTAAATGTGTTTGGTGTATGTTAGTTAGAATAACAGTGGGATAAATACGCAATTAATTTACTCTTCTTGGGAAATAAAAATGCATGCACTAGGAACTAGGAAGGTACTTTCCATGTCTCAAATTGACCATTGCATAAGAAATCCAAAAACCAATTTAATTTATTTATAACTATTACTAAAATAAAATATTGTTATTATCATTTTTTAATTGCTATTATCATTTTTTAAAATTGCTTTTGTATCACTTTTCTAATCAAAATTTTTCCCCCAAAACTCAATGATGATGTCATTGTATCACTTTTGTATCTTTGACTTTTATATGTTCTAATTATGATTATAATATTATCGATGTTGATTAGTTTTTTTTACTTTTTAGGTCATATTATTTAATATATTAGAAAATCATATATTTTATTTTATTTTTTATAGAGATGGTTAAAACATAAAGTCATGAATTTTTAATTTTTTTTAACCAAACATGTCTCAAATATAAAAATTGTTACACTCCATGAATTTTTTTTTACAAAAAAGGGTACATAAGAAAGAAAGAAACATTTTCAAATTACAAATAAGTAGTTCATAGTTTTTTCTAACAGAAATTTTAATGTTTCTATTAATAATATTCTTTTCCTTTGAAACTTAATTTTGTGATGTTTTTAGTATTTGTTTTGTTTCACTTTTTCCTAGCTATTTGACAAACTTTAATTTTCAAGGTTTCTCAACTCTATTTCTCAACAATAAAAGTTATAATAATATCCACAACTGTACATGATTTATTATAAACCATACGATTTTTCAAAAAAAAATAATAAAAAAATACGACAACTTTTGTTGCCTTTTTTGTATAAAATTAATTAATACGCAAATTTATTGATGCCGTTGCACCGGTTTCACACGTAAGGTGAAAAAAAGTAGCCTATTGAGAAAATTGCATACTCAAACTACAAATTCAGTCTCTGAGTTTATTGAGAGCAGTTTTATTCAGAGTTGATTAAATGCCTGAAAATGTCACGTTCTACTAAACTTATGTAGTAGGTTAATAACTGTTATTTGTCAACTTGACATATCATATTTATATGGAGAGATTTGATAGAATGATATTTAAAAATTATAATTTATCTTTTTGTATTTTACTTTATTTATTAAAATATTTTTTTGTCTTTTATAATGATTTACAAATTATAGTGATTCATTAGGACATTTGTTAATGGCGACTTTTATTTTATTTTCCTCTGCCTTACTTCTTCTAAATACATGTTATTTTGACATTGGTGTATAGTTAATGACGACTTATATTAGAATTGTAGTTTTTTGAATGTAAAAATTCTCACATCATTATTTAAAATGAGACTTATGTGTAAAGAGAAAAGTTCACGTGTCATATTTTTGACTATTAATCTTTCCAACAATAATTTTGAAGAAAACATGTTTAGTTGAATATATACGATGAGAAATTAGACCATAATGTGATTCTATGGCTTAGGATTGTCCTACAATTAACAGTTATGTTTGGTAAGTCCAAGATCCAACTGACACAAATTGTGTACAATTTACTCTACTGTCAATAAAATCTACAATTTTTGTCTTCCAGGAGGTTTAACATGTGATTTCCCTTTTAGTTAGACACAATAAATCTACAATTCTACAACATTTCTGATTTTTATCATGATTTTATAAATTTTTGTTCACGTTTTTAATTCATTTTTTTTATTTTATTTATATAAATTTTTTATTTTTTTCAAAAAATAATATCTTATTCACTTCTTTTCCATGCAATTTGATGGGGCAATTTTCCTAAGACGGAGAAAGTAATTCCTTTGTTTTGGTTTTCTTGCTAACAAAGAATTATACACAAATTAACTTTATGTATTTAAAAGGAAAATTGTAACTCTTAAATAAGACATGGGTATAAAAGTTATTAAAATATGCAATACGAAAAAATATAGACAAAATAGACATTTACACATTTATTTTATGCCAAAAATAGTAATCTAGCATATTATTTGAATCGGTCATTAATTAAAAGTATATATAGTAGAACATAAAAAGTATAAAGTTGGAAAACTTGTACCTTCAAATACTCCCACTCTTTTATAGAAATTGTCACAATTTTCTTTTTAATAAGTTACATAAATATGTTACAATTTTATTTTTGATCATAACTTAATGCATTATGTCTCTAATTCTTATGCATATATTTAATTATTTTTTATTTCATCAATATAATTCTAGCAACTCTTGATGTAATAATGATGTTAATGTGCAATTTAATATAGGTTTCTAAAATTTAATCAAAACTCTTGAGGTATAGAATAGGTAAAGTTGAACGAGAAAAGACTATAAACTGTAAAAATATCAGTGCTTTTTTAAATCATATGGTATTTTCTTATAAAAATAAAGAGTAAAAAAAAAAAAAAAAAAAGCATAAACATACCAAAACGTTACCAAGTTGGGAAGTTGGAAATTGGAGGGGACGACTAATTAAGTAAATTCCACCATCAAGGTGAATTTGAGGACCACCAAGATTACGAACACCATTTATCAAGAAAGCATTGGTGCTCTCAATATTACTAACATCTGAAAATACTTTGAGAAGTGCTTCGGTGCTGTCCTTTTTTCCTGTGGGATCCGCCCCATATGCTGTCACATGGTATTCTCTTGAGCTTGCTGTTGTCCCCTAATCACGTACCAAATCTTATGTTAATTCATAACATGCATTTTGATAACAATTTAACATTATCATGTTTAACCGAATTGAATTGATCTAGATTGTAAAACAAAACAAAAAAAAAGCTACATGGACCAACTTTTCCGACTATCTTTAAATAGTCGAATATTAAATTTTCGACTGATTTTCCTAGTACTTTGTGTTGGTCAAAAATTTCTAATTGAAATTATGTTAGTCGGAAATTCAGATTATATTGCCAACTGTACAATCAAATAGCCAGATTTTTTATTTTCAACTAAATTTTAAAAAAATGGGGAAACAAAAGTCTTGTATATATGCAAAAGGAGTTGTACTATTTACTCTTGTTGGAAAAGTAACCATATGTAACTCATATTGAAGAATTATAGAGAAGTTGGGTAACACATAAGTTTGATGGACTATTTGGCTACTATTATCAATTGAGTTTAGGATGAAATTTTATGCCATCAACTGAAACAAATCTTACAAATTAGATTTATCCAATCACAATTTTCACTAGTGCAAAAGTATACTCTATAGTCTATATAACTATAATTCGTTTGGTACATAAAATATAATTATAGTAATGCATTCATTTTAAAGTAGGTAAACATTGATAAATTCTTCCAATAACTAGGTATAAAATGTCAAAAAAACTTACCTACCATACTAAAAAAAGCACCAAATTGATTTAAAATATGAAAATTTATCGAGAATAATCTTATTTTTTATGATTTTTCTAAAATAATTATACCTATTAATTAATTATGAATAATTCTAATTTTGAAAGTATTTGCCTAAAGTAAATTTGGGTAACCCGATGACTTGCAAAAGTAAGTAATTCACCAAATAAAAAATAAACTGAAAATTAATGTAAAGTTAGAGAAAAATTTAAAAAATTTACATAAAAAATTCTAATAATAAAAAAATCTAAAAAAATTTCAACATTTTTAAAGATTCTTTTGACATTTTATTTTGATTTATTTTTTTTGTAAAAATTAAAATTTACGTTACCGGGTTTACTCTAGAAAAATACCCTCTAAAATTAAAATTATTCATGGTTTATTAATATGTGAAATTATTGTAAAAAAATGATTGAAAAATTAGATTAATCTAAATAGTTTTTCCTTTAAAGAACACATGAAAAGTTACTTTCAACTTCCATTTGAAATCCAAGAATTGTATAGACTAGCTCAAAATGATCAGCTAAAGTATAGCCTAACAAAATACATATACTATACTATATACAAAATTTAATGAACCAACTAAATAATACCAATGGTGTTACAAAAATTTTAAAAAATAATTTTCAATATATTTTTATCTATTTTACCTTCTTCAAATGATAGTTGAAAAAACAACGATAATATTATGAATGAAAATAAAGTAGAGGTAAAATAGAGAACTATTAAGTTGTTTGGGTTGAATTTACTTCAACATTATTGTATAATAAAATGAATATTTTAAAAAGTGATAATATAAAGATTGTGAATGTAATACTATTAGTATGATGAAGGCGGGTAGAAAACTCTTCCTAGAGAGTAAGCCTACGAAACATTACAGTTGAATTTAATTCAAAATTAAAATGAATATTTTAAGGTCTCTTTTCTCTCTTCTTTGCATATGAAGAAGACGGGTAGAAAACTCATCCTACAAGGTGGGCCTAGTTAGCTATCTGATGCAACTGTTAGAGGTGAGTTGAGTCGCCTGTGGTCTTCTCCCTCTGTAATTATTTTGTGTTTTTTAATGCAAAAAGCTTCTTCTTCCAAAAAAAAAAAAAAAATAGTATTAGTATGTGAATTAAAAAATACCAGAGAAGGAGGAAAGTTAGGAGAAGGAGAAATCAAGGAAGAAGGAGGTGCAGCAATGGATTGTTTAATAGCCTGCATTTTCCTAACAACATCATTACGACGATCATCAAAACCAACACCATTATTCATTGCATTTGATTGAGCTCCATAAACTTCAATCACCATTAGATGTGCCATTAATTCAACCATAATTACACAATTAAGGCTTAGAAGAAGAGCCTTTGTTGTCATTAATGAACCTAATTTCATCCTAAGTAAGATTATTATTACTACCAATTAATTTCAGTTGATGAATTAAGGAGAAGTAATTATAGATATAAAGGAGGGGAGAAAGAAAAGGAGGACATGGAAAGAGAAAGGGCTAACTAAAATTGAGATATTTAAGCAAAGAATATGGGATTTTATACTAATTTTGTTAATGATTCATACATAAAGCACTTTTTGATGACCAAACTGTTGGATTTGCTGATCATTTTTGTCGTGTGAATTGGTAGAGATTTCATTGATGGTTTATGTTTATAGTTGTTTATGTTTATAGTTCTTTAGGATTAAGATTTGTGTTGTCGATCATGTGTGTGTTTGAGTGTATGTTTGGGTCGTGTTTGTTTTTTAAGAAAAAAGGACGAGAAAGTAAGTGGTTAAGGCACCAACTTCCTGCTTTATGGAGAATTGTACTTTTACAAGTGGCGATACGTAGGAGGTTCTTTTTTTTTTTTCCAGTTAATCTCTTGAGAGATCATCTGTTTGAGAAACGTATCTTAGACCTATCCTATTAAAGGTTAATGTTTACTTATGGATTTTTAATGTCTACTTATATTATTCTTAATGCTTACTTACTGTATCCTTATTGCCTACTTTCAATACCTTAAATGTGTATTTACATCATTTTTAATGTCTAATTACAATATTTTACAAGAAAAATCTTTTTTAACCGGTAATAATAGTATAATACAACTTTTTATTAATTTTCCTACAATAATATCAATTATTGGTTAACCATAAATAATACCAACTTAGTGGATATTTTTCTAGAATAATACCAACTTCAGTTTATCAACTAATTTACCGATTTTTTTGTCTTATAATCACCTATAGTTTGATTTTTTAACATGTTAGAGATTTTCTAGGAAAACATCATTTTAAGTTGTTATTATTTATGATTAATCAATACTTGGTATTATTATAGTAAAATTAACAAAAAAATATATTATTCGCGATAATTTTTCCTATTTTAAAAATATATAATAGGTCGGTGTAATTAGAAAAGGTATAAAAAAACTGATAACAAAAATTTGTGTGTTTTTTAAAGGGTCATGGGAGATTGAGAGTGACTTATTATCGAGGCTTTTCATGGAAATTGTATGACAACAATGTGGTTTCTAAAGGAAAAAAGTTATATCTAGTGGGGAGTACCTAAGGAAGATGATTAAATATTCACCTAACATAGTACATTTAATTAAATTTTAGTTAGGAATTAGGTTTAGAACTTCTATTTCTGTAAGAACTATTTGACATCTATTACGAGTTAACTTGAGACTTTAAATTAGGCGTTTGAATAATTTGTTTGAGTTAGCGATGTATATTTGGAGATAGTTTTGGAAAAGCGTATATTGGTTTTGGAAATTAATTAGATCAAATGAATTAACTAAATAAATAAATTACTAGAAAATATCACAAAAATTGCAAAGGAGCGGTCAACTCGAGCTAGTCGGCTCGACTGGTTTGGTGTTGTGCACTTTTTTGCTTCGCGTGGTTTTTGGCAAGTTAGTAATTGTCTGTATTGTTGGTCATGTAATAACTACTTACAGTTAATATGGTTGTATAATTTGATTATTTTGGGATGGATTGATTTAGTAACGATATTGGTTCGTGAATCGAGGCTGCGTTTCATGGAGCGACATTTTGTTGCATGATTTGTTGTGTGTTGTTCAATAAATATAAAAGGCATGCGTGTTTTTTTCCAACATCAAGTGTTATGAATGGTGTGACTCGAGTTTACAAATTAAAGTATGCATTTATGATTGACTCTTAAGATGGAATCCTATGGGAATACTAAGTTGGTGGTTAAGTTGGACTTAATGTGGATGATTATAATGGTGTTTAAGTATATGTGTTTAATTCATGAAGTAATGAAAAGAATGAATGAGTGAATTAAACATAATCATTTATGACATTTGATGAAAGAATTTATTGAAAAAATTCATCAGCTTTGTGGTGTCTATGCCTCTTGCATTTGGAGGATGTTTAGTGCCTTGACCGAGCAAAACCAACAGTACAAGTCGGTAGCATACATTGAAGAAATTCTTTTTTGACCTTTTGCATTATTTTTGGATCAATTTAGTGTGATTAAATATTCAGTATTAAGGTTATGTAAATTCTTTAAATGCTATTTGCACTATAAATAGATTGTTTTCATTCACATCTAAGTTATCCACAAATTAACCCAAGTCATACATTAACCTATTTCTTCTCGATTGTAATTCTCCATTTGTAATAAGAGATACTACACATCGGGGGACGTAGCTTAAATTTTTTGTGTTGTTTTATTGCATTATTATATCCCACAAACATCGGTTTTATTGTTTGCGTAATTTGTTTTACACAAGACTTCGCACTTTCGATCTTGGTGATATTAGAGGTAGAAACACAACGTTTTATCTCTAATATAGTATCGTTTTTATTAAGTTTCCGAATTTCTTCTCCTCCGTTGCACTTTACATAGAGAACAACTTGCAATTCTCTTATGTTATTTTCTGTTTTCTTCTTCCATGTAAATTTTCTCCCATCATTCTAATATCCTTTTGATAGGATTTTAGTAAAATTCTTTGTATCTTAAAACATAATTCCGGCATACATTTTCGGGCGCTATAGTATGGAGGAAATAATGTTTTAAGATAAAGCATCTCGCTTATAATTTATACCAAATCACATTCAAAATCTTTTCATTACTTTGTTCGTATTTGAAGATCAGTATCTTGGAGTTCTCAATTGTGTACAAAAATAAGGATCTTGAATTATTATATTAATTTGTTAACCTACTAGTTTATGTATTTTTGTTTAATATATTTAATTATAATTTAATACAAAGTCACATTTCCAACACAGCGCTTGGAGAACATGGCTAGAGCTAGAGGTGTATGATCGATCGCTCCCTCTTGATAGTGTGTGTGCTCCCCTCTACTCCTCGAATTCTAGTTATTAGCACTTTAATTCGTGATGAATTTTTGTTTACTACCCCTCCTATTTACTCAAGTTGTCCAATTTTATCTTTTTTTTACCTAAATACCCTCACTTTTCCAATTCCCAATATTCAGCTACCACTTTTACAATTAATTTAATCAATTAATATACCCCACTACCAACTTTTTGGTGGACCTCATCCCACTTTTAATATCCGTGCCCAATTCAAATGGGACAATTTGAGTGAATAGGAGGAAGTATATATTTTCATTCATTGCTATTTAACCCTTGTTGATTCTTTTGATGTTAAAACTATTTCATTGATTTTTTCGCTCTTTTGATTGATTGAATTAGAATATGGTTCCAATTGATTTTCTCCGTTAATAATATGATACTATATTAATATTCAAAATGTTATAGATCTCACGTATATATAATCTTGAGTGAAAATTTTGTAACAAAGCCCCCAAGTTTGGTAATACGTTAATCAACTCTTGGTTAAATAGCTCTAGTATACAAGATTATTGAATATTAAAGTTGTAGTTGAAGTATACAATTTTCTCATTTTAGCACATGATTGTATTTATGGTAAATATTTATTAGGGAAATAAAAATCAATCTAGGGCGTGAGCTCGAAGCTGCTGACATGGGCGGACCCAATTAAGTGACAAGGGGGTACAGTTGTACCCCCAGTTTGAAAAAAAAAAATTCAGAAAAAAAAAAAAATTAAAAAAAAAAGGAGAAAATATTAATCAAATTTTAAAAAATAAATATGAGAATGTCATAGTAGAAATGGAATATTAATGACAATGATAATAAATGTCTAACATTACTCTTTACAATTTCAAGACAAAAAAGGAGAAAATTTCATATTTATTTGGATAACAAGAAAATTTGAAAGATATTTCAAACTAATTTGAAGATTAGAATAAATTGGAGCATTCTTATTCTTTAAGCTTTTTCTCTCATTTTCTTCAACCTAAAGTTTTATATTAAAATGGTATGTTTTTACTCTTCTACATAAGGATCCCTATTTTTAATCTCCTTATAAGGGTACCTATTTTTAATCTCGCCCTAGGCCACCTAATGTTTAGGAACGGGCCTGCCTACTATCTCATGTATAACCTATTCTATCTCATATATAACATATTCCATATAAGTGCTTGATGGGTTGCAATAGTGAGGACAAATTCAATCATTGTTGGAATAACATGGTCAACACATAAAAATAAAATAAAACAAAGATTAAAGAATTAAGCAAGGATTTCTTGTCAGCTGGTATATCATCTTTTCAGCTGGTATATCATCTTTTCAGCTGGTATAAAACAAAGATTGTATAAAATATAATACAAATGGTATACACTGCACCTTTATTTCGTGACTTCAAAAAAGAGTTCAAAACAACCGTATCATGTTATGTATTAGAAGTGAGTAAGTGACTAAAGACAAAGGATTGAATGTATACCTCTTATGCATTATAAAAATTCATATTAAAGTTCGTGTTTTAACACGTTAAAGATTATATTATAGCCACTGAAGTCGGTGTTATAACCTTTTTAAATTCGGTATTAACCTACAAATGATTCTTCCGATTGCTACGGCAAGTGTAGAAAGAGTGTTTTCCGCAATGACATATGTCAAAAGTAAGTTGAGAAATAGCATGGGTGATCAACTTATGAATGATTGTTTGGTTACTTTTATTGAGAAGGAAGTGTTTCTACAAATTTCCAACGACATGATTATTGATCGTTTTAAAAGTATGAAGACTCGAAGGATGAATTTGTAATTTTGGAGTGTATTAGTGTAAAACTTTAAGTATCGTAAGACTTTTATTGTTATTTTGGATTGTAAGACTTTAACTATTGATTCTATTATGTGTTGTAATTTTTTTTAAATTTATCCGATTACATGAATGATATGACGTTCGTGTTTTGTACCCCCAGTTTGAAATTCCTGGGTCCGCCACTGGCTGCTGATGGCTAGTGTTCGTAGAGTTAAAGGTTATTGGTCGTCGGAGTTGTGTGAGCTCGAAGCTGCTATGTATGATGTTGAGATGGTTGTTCGCTTAGGATACTCTCATATTATTCTTGAAGGGGATACTTCATTATGCTAAGGGTTTAGCCCTAGCTTTCCTCCTTTTTGATAGTATTAATGCTCTTAAAACTTCTTTTGTTGGGTTTAAGTGTATACATCTTGTTTCTCGTTGGAGCTTGGATATGGTCGGTGATTTTGTTTTTATGCACCCTTTCTCTCAAAGTTTTACTACTTTGGTTAATCTGATTTAATATAATGTTCAGATTCACTTCAAAAAAAATAAAAGAAAAAGAAACCTAAATTCAAGATTCAATTTTATTGAGATTGGCTCGAATCAATATTTATCAATCAAAACCAATTTTATCCAAATTGAAGTTAACCGATTTCATCGACTCGAAACAAACCTAACTCATGATATATCCGATTCAACCCAACATCAATTGTCGATCTTAACCAAATCTGTTTTATGACCGATGTCTACCTTATCGAATCTAAGTAGATATCAACGCAACTTAATTTATAACTTAATAATATCCAAACTAAGCATAACTAAAATTAAATTGAAAGTGAACTAAATGAGAATATTAATCAATTTAAAACCGACTCAAATTTTACTTAGGTTGATTTTTACCTTTCCAAAATGATCCAAACATCCATTTCGGCACCTCCAATGATACGTAATTCTAGACAAAACTCAAATATACTCGCAAAATATTTTTAATTTTTAATTTATTAATTTGTTTATACGAAACTCATCTCAAAGTATCTTAAAAAAAAATAAATAAATAAAACTCATCTCAAAGTAACTGCAAGATGAATTAACGGCCACAAATGGCTTCTTCCTTCACTTCGAACACTCTGCAACGGCGGGAAATCATCTCTTCTTCTTTCTGTAAGTGTTTTTCTTTTTCTACAATTTCTCCTCTTCCCAATTCTTCTACATTTTCATCTTCCAAACGCGACATTGCATTGAAGTTCTCTCCTTTCATTTTGGTTATAACACCTATAACTGCTATTAGCCCTGTCAAAAGTAGAATTTTTTCTAGCTTAGACTATAATTCTTCAACCAATACTGTTAAATTTCGAAGTTTTACTGAAAATTTTGGTTCTGGGTATTCATCCTCTTCTAAATTTGAAGAAGAGAGGATTGTAGATAGGAAACATGGAGGTGGGTTTTCAAAGAAAAGTAGAAAAAGTAGGGATTTCGATGAAAAAATCAATTTCGGGAAAAGAATTGAGAAAGGGTCCGAAAATTCTTCATCTAAGAGGGTTTATAGAAGGGAAGAGAGAAAAATGGAGGGAGTTTTGGGGAAAGTTGTTATAAATAGTAATGGGAATGCTAAAGAGGGTGAAGTGATTTCCTTTAAATGGGTAAAAGAATCAAATTCAAAGATTGTTGATGGAAATGTAAGTAGAGAATTCATTAAAAATGGTGGTAATTCTAAAGGGAAGGTAAAGAAGAAGGAGAAGTCTAAGAAGAATAAGGTAAATTCACCTGAATTTGAGCTGAGGGTTGGATTGGATATGTGTTCTAAAAAGGGGGATGTTATGGGTGCCTTATCACGGTATGATTCGGCTGTTAAGCAAGGTGTGAGGTTGGGGCAGTACCCTTATACTGTGCTTTTGTATTTGTGTTCTTCTGCTGCAATGGGGGTTATTCGACCCGCAAAAAGTGGTAAGGACAGTAGGAGTTTAGATACTATTGCACGGAAAAACTCGGACGAGGAAAATGAATCCGATGAGGAAGATGATTATGAGGATGATGAAACTCTAAAATTAGAGGTAAATGAGATTAGGGTTAGTGATGATGTAAAGAAGTATGCCCTTGAAAAAGGGTTGGAAATTTATGGAAGAATGTGCTTGGATAAGGTTCAAATGAATGAGGCTGCCTTAACTTCAGTTGCTAGAATGGCCATGGCTATGGGAGATGGTGATAAGGCTTTTGATATGGTAAAGCAAATAAAATCAATGGGGTTAAGTCCGAAGTTGAGGTCTTATGGTCCTGCTTTATCAGTTTTCTCCAGCAATGGGGAAATCGAGAAAGCGTTTGCTGTTGAAGAGCACATGTTGGAGAACGGTGTTCAACCAGAAGAACCAGAATTGGAGGCGCTTTTAAGAGTAAGTGTTGAAACCGGTAAAGGGGATCGAGTTTATCATGTGTTGCAAAAACTTAGAACAAATGTGAGGTCTGTCTCACCTGCTACTGCTGAGTTGATCGAAAAATGGTTCAAAAGCAAAGCATCTTCAAGAGTTGGGAAAAGAAAATGGGATCACGATGTCATCGCTCAAACGATGGAAAATGTTGGTGGTGGGTGGCATGGAAAGGGATGGTTAGGTAGAGGAAAATGGAGCGTCTCACGAACTACAATTACCCGTGATGGTTTGTGTAAATGTTGTGGGGAAAAATTGGCTTTGATTGACTTGGATCCCGAGGAAACGGAGAGATTTGCTGAATCGGTTGCAGCAATAGCAATAAAGAGAGACAAGAACTCAAGCTTTCAGAAGTTTCAAGTATGGGATTCTTTGCAATTCTTTGGTTTTTTTTTGGATGAGTTATCCCACATCGACAAAATGAAAATGGTGTGCACACTTTATAAGCTATTGGAGTCCTTCTTCCCGTTGCCATATGGTTTTGGGATGGTAAGTATCTCCTTGGCTTATAAAGTGTGTGCACCTCGTGTCTTCTCGTTAATACGCTGGCATTCCTCAAATGTTTAGTATCCAATCTTTTTGATGGAAAATATTTCTGGCAGAGGTGGTTAGACTATTATGGTCCATTTGAAGCTGTTGTAGATGCAGCTAATGTTGGTCTATTCAGTCAGCGGAAGTTTAAACCCTCAAAGGCATGTATCTCTTTGAATTTTTCTTTTCACTGCCAAATGTTTCATTGTTCTTACCTGCGTTATGATGTATGCAGGTCAATGCTGTTGTCAATGGTATTCGCCAAATGCTTCCTTCAATGAAATGGCCGCTTATCATTTTGCACAATAGGCGAGTTACAGGAGGCAAGCTAGACAAGCCAATAGATAAAGACTTAGTAGAAAGGTGGAGAAACGCTGATGCGCTTTATGCAACACCAACTGGATCAAATGATGATTGGTGAGTTAACAGTTGCTGATTGCATAACTTGTATCTATATTGTTAACTAGAATTCCAAATTTAAGGTGTTGGTAAATATAAGTTTACTTTCAGACTTCAGTTATTAATGACTTCTATTTGGATGGCGATTGGTTTCAGGTACTGGTTGTATGCCTCTATAAAGTTTAAGTGTCTACTTGTGACTAACGATGAGATGAGAGATCATACATTTCAACTCCTCGGAAATGATTTTTTTCCGAAGTGGAAAGAAAGGCACCAGGTGAGCTAAGCTTTATGAAATCAATGAATTATTCCAAACAATTGCTTCTGGTGCTTTGTTCCATTCTATAGGAGTGAAACTTCCCTTTATTTGTTTTACATTGAGAAAGTCACTACAATTTCCCGTTACCCCAATGCTATTAATTGTCTTCTATTTATGGGGGTGTTCGGGGAAGGGGTCGGATGTATGCAAAGTTACCCGAGGTTGTTTGGATTGTCTTTTGCTAGAAAGCATTATCTGCAACTTCACATAAATAATAAGTGGGCATGAGTTAAGGAAACATATTACTCTAGCCCGTTGTAATTTGAAACCAAAGAACTATAAACCTTTGGCTCCATTGAGAATGGACACGTAGAACAATAGTTAGTGTTTAGACTTTTGGGAAATTGTTTCATCTTAATAATTGAAGTATAAGATATTAGTACTCCTTCCTATTCGGCCTACTAGTACCATTTACCTTTTTCACACTAGCTGAGACAATACTTAACCTTTATTATCTCTAGTAATGCATGACTGAAAATTATGAAAAGTTGATATATCTTTGCATTGAAACGGATCAAACAAATGGCATTTGACTAAGTTTTAACTTATAGATTAAGAATAAAATAGAGTGATAAGTGAATAACAGACAGAATAGGAGGGAGTATATGTTTTGTCCATTTTCTCTCTTTAGTTTATTCAATTTCAACCTGATCCAATGAATACCTGACTTGTCAGAAAAAAGATAAATTGTTAACTTCTGAATGAAAAATTATCTAGCAATTTTCACAAGAAACTTCATGTTTGTACTAATATTTCAATAAAATAGCTTTTCTTGCTTGTCAAATTAAACCTCGGAACACTTGTATGAATTGAAGCGTGAAATGCAAAACTTGCCACATACATGAACATTCTAGTTTCAGGAACGCATCAAAATGGGAAAAGCTTATCTGTTCTTTTTTTTTTCTTTTTCTTTTAATGTTATGATTATAATATGTTATACTTTTGTAATGTTAAGAGTTTTGATTTATGATGAGTGTTATGGTTATAGGAGTATATCCTAATTATGATCAATGTATTTGGACAACATCATACCTTAGCTTCTACTTGATCAAAATTTCGTTTCCTATGTTTTCGGAACACTAAATCAATGTTTCTTGTTTCTTGTTTCTTGTTCCTCATACGGAACCGAATTTTGTTTTGCGTAAGTTAGATATTTTCCGCTTTTAAATTTTATTAGTAGGCTCTCTAGTTTTACCCCCATTCCCTCATTTCTTGAACCCATCTAGAATTCATGATACCTTTATGTTTTGTCTTAATCCTTTCATAATATGGCCTTGCGTATTGAGCCACTGTGATTCTTTTTTGAAGGTTCGGTTTAGCTTCTCAGAACTTGGTCCTGTCTTTCATATGCCACCTCCATGTTCTGTTGTCATCCAGGTATGACATCCCGCCCTTAGAATTTGTCTTGCTTTGGATATCGGTCATGCAAATGCAATATTGTCTTGTAGCTGTATGACATTTGGTTCTTAACAGGAATCAGCGAGGGGCCACTGGCATATTCCTATCATTTCGGAGCACCAATCCGAAGAGGAGAGGATATGGTTGTGTGTCACACGCCCCAAATCCCTTATCATGAACCAGAATCACATAGATGGGACAGATTCAGAAGAAGGTAATGCCATATATTCATATTCCTTTGACATGTTTGTATAGCATAGACTGCATCGTTACACGTTTACATAACTTGATTGAATCAGATTCAGAAGAGGATATAAAAGATGGGAGGCAACATGGAAGCTCAAATTCCCATTCTTCACATCAGGTGAAGTCTTCTGTAGCTTCTACTAGCAAACAGGAATCGGAAGAACTAGTTCCTGTGACTCACGAAGATCTTGAAAACACAGTTTCGGAATCCACATCTTCAAAATTAGACAATATACCCATCTTGAATTCTATACGGGCTGCTGAGAAGCTTGGTCAGTGTGTGCTCGATTTTGAGATTTGACGAGGTACAAGTTAATTTAGATTTGGAGAACTACTGAAGTTTTGCAAACAAGGATGTTTTTGATTTGGATGCCCTGAACACCAGATGCTGTGCTTGCGTGAGATTTATACGAGTCCTGACTCCTGATTGAAGCCCCACACAATCAAGGTTATTATCCAGTGGTCAAGACATTTCGGAGCTTGAAAGATGGCATCTTGGTGTGATTACATGAGTTAGCTGAAGGGGTTGTCCTGAGTGAGTTAGTGGGGTTTTTTTTTTTCTTTTTATATGGTACGACAAAATTCAAAAATCATTACCATGCAACTTTATTGTACTCAAAAATAGAGGTAGCTAGTGTGCTGGTTTGTGAATTAAGAGTTATAACTGACCCACCCTTATAGGATTGGCCAGACATGGTCGTGCCAAAATTTGAATCAGCTTCTGCCAGCTCTCATGTAGTGCAGGTGGTGAGCCCACTTTAGGCGCAGCTGGATTAATTCTGCTTTTTTTAAGATTAGGTATTTGTCTTGCATGGACCATCGGATCCATAAACCTAGAGGGTCCAGCTTGGTCTGAGCTAGTCATGGACCATTAGCTTCCTTATGCCTCTACTTGAGCATACGCGTGAATGTAAGATCCCCTCTGTTCCACTGTATTCATACGCTACTCTTTAAAAGTTCTTATATAAGTAATCTCGATGGGGTAGAGGGAGTAAAAAACACAAGTAAAAGCTATTACGGCCATTCTGAAGAAAAGTACTTAATTGAAGATATGAATTTCATTATCTTGGGAATAAAAGAAGACATTTACTAAAAACTAACACTTAAACTCATTCTTATTACCATTTACCACCATTTAAAACCGATAATAAACAGTTTGGATAGTATTTTTTTATTGTGTTTTTCGGTAACATATGAAACAGTGAAATATTATTCATAACAGTATAATACAGATGAACATACAATGTACCTTAATGGAAATATCTATTATTTTAAGGTATAATATAGATACTTCATGGTGAATCATCAAGTGCAAGGAAACATATACACTTTTATCACAAACAGACAATGAGACAAATCAGAAAAGGGAGCATAACTTCACGGGTGGTGCATTACTTATTGAATCATTAATTTGTCTTAAGAGTTGTAGAAGTGGATTTTGGGGCCATGTGTTAATATTTTTTGTTTGATTCTTATGATTATGATGTGTTGTTTTCAGTAACAGCCAGATCAATCACGAGCCTATAGTTTCCTGGTAATCCCTTTTCCTATCACCATACTACACATGTAAATCATTTGAGGGTGATGTATAAGAAAACAAGAAAACAGTTCAACTTATAAAAGTACTTAACATACTTCTAAATACATATATTCTTCTCCACTTGAAATCTAAGTGATAAATTCAGAATGTTGAGGTCAATTAGCTTTGGAAATGGCATTCTCGGTGCTGAGTCGGACGACTCGCTTCGTTTCCTTAAGTCTCTTCAGGTATATTTTTGTTTGCTTTGCTTCTTAGTTTAAGATTCCCGCTCATAGAAAACTATGATCAAAGTCCGGGGAGGAAAGAATGACGGCAGCTCATACTCATTGAGGAGAGTGCGGTCAAAGAGACTATCGGCTCGAAAAAGATCCTCAAAGAGAGAGAAACCTACAACTTAGAAATTAAGATTTGGTTTGTGATAATAATAATTTTAACTTGGGTGTGTTTTGTACTTTACTTCTTTAATTTGCTTTTATATTGATAAATTTGTTATTGAACTTGTACCCAACAAGACCTTCACAAAAGGAGAGTTGACTGTATATAAACCCAACAAGGTCGGTTATAAGCACATGTTAGGTAGTCAACTCCCTAGGGCCCCCTGAAATAAGGAGTCTCAAATATTAAATGGTGCTATTTAGGTCCGGTTCTGAGCATTACTTTTTAAATGATTTGTTTGTAAACTATTTTTATATTTAAAGTAATTTTAGAATATAATGTTATACAATACATTTTGTCTTGAATTATTTTTCTTGAAGTTATTTTTTTTTTATCTTTTGATATAATGAAGGGTCTCTGAAAGACATCGGAAAAATAAATAGGGCCTCTAAAATCTTTGGTCCGCTCCTGAAACCCAATAAGGTTTCATTCTAAAACCAACTAGTGATAAGAGGATGAGTAGCCCGTCAAGCTTATATGTCAGTTAACCTCTCTCTAATTATTTGATGTAGGATCACATGTAGGTTACTTTTCCGATAATAACTGCAATGTTATTGTAGCCATATTTAGAGAAAAAGACAAAAAAACAAGTGGACAAAGGATGTAAGGATGAAAAAAGGATGAGTGTCTGGATGAGATTAAGGGAGAGAAATGTAGCAAAAATGGAAAAATATAGAAAATCGAAAGTGTCGGGGGAGTATCAATTATGTTTTCCCTTGTCACAAATTTTTACTTGAGACCGTCTTTTGTAAAGACGGCTCTCAAAAGCCCAGTCCAATTCTATATTTATATTGTTACAACTCTAAGTATAGATTTGAGCTGTAATTTAAAGAGTTGTCTTTACAAAAGACGGTCTCTCAAAAGAGGACCTGCTCTCTTGTTGTAATGGTTGTCTTTGCATTGTGATGATACAACTGTCCTTTGTTTATATTCCTATTATCCAAGATTTCAAAAGGAAACCATTGTTTGCTTATGAAAATTGTCAAGGATTCATAATAATGTTATTGATGTGTAATTACTTTTTCATTAATCAAACAAATCTTTGTAGGAGCTAAAGGAATTGAGGGCTCAAATTCATGATGCTGCTGACTACTGTGAAAATTCATACCGGAATTCGAAGGATAAAGCACTGTAAGTTGTAGTTTTTCCAACTCATCTGCAGTCAGTTACAGAAAACTTATTTAATGGCTAAATGCAGCGTGCTTGATAACACAAGAGAGTACATATGTCGAGCTGTGGTTACAGTCGTTGATCACCTTGGAAGCGTTTCTGCTAATCTTGATTCCTGCATTCAAACCAGTGAACCAGCTAATGAAGTGGAGTGTCGAATCAATTGCCTAAACCAAGTTAGTAACCTAAACGCTGAAAATCCTCATTTATTGTTTGGTTCGTCAAAAAATTGTGGAGAAAAGGGAAATAGAGGTGAAGGAACGGAAGGGAAGGAAAGAAGGCGAGGGGTAGGTAGAAAAATACGTCATTTCGTTTTCTAAGCAAGAAAGGGTTTGTTGAAGAAAACTATGGTTTTTATTAGGTCGGTGAGGTTCATTGTTTCGCAAAACCATACAGTAGTAGGAGGATTAGCTCACCCAATATATATGCAAGTCAACAACCCACTATTTTGTCGATGTGAGATCTAACTTGTCTCACATGTAGTATTTCCAACAGTTTCCACATGAACTAGTTTTCTTACAAATGTTTTCTTACTAACCAAATACTGGCTATTAGCTATTTGAATGTCATAAGTTTACTATCATGTCTATCTTAATTTACTTGGTGTTGGAACAGAAACTTGGTTCATGTGATCTATACAATAACAACTTCACCTTGACTAAAGTTCGATGGAGTACGAATTTGCCAAGATATCATCCTCGATATATCTTACCACCATGTATGTTGTGCGTGCACATCTCTCTCCGTAAGTATTTTCCAATTTGAATGTGTTTAAGAAGTTGAAACTAATATTCCGATTTTCCTTTCTTTTAAACAGCGGATCCTTGTAAAGAACCGAGCTCACCCTCGAGGTATTCTAACTCGAGTCTTTTATATAGATGTACGTTTGAAGGATGTCTTTGCTTACGTTGTTAGCATCTGTACTAAGATCATGTGTTGATTCAGGGAACCTAATCAGATAAACGATATCTCGAAAAGTAGTGAAGATGAGTTCAAGATTGTTGAAGACGTGCCACTTTTTATGTATACGAGCTCAAACAAGATATGTCTCGGTACAAGTCCAAGGTCACCTCTTGAAATCGCGGCCAAAGAAGTTACTGGTAATTAGATTTTTGCTCTAAAACAAATCTCAATTCCGTGTTTAGTCTACGGAACTGACCATAATAGGTTTCAACTGTGTTTTAGTTGTGCCTGTTCGTGATGGATTCTCGGTTTCTCCCAAGTTAATACGGAATCCTTCTTTTCATTTCCAGGTGAATATTAATCATGGAGCTATGCTCTAGTAGTACACGTTTTTTAAATACTACTTATGTTGGTGCCTCGACTTTGCAGGATGATAGGAAACCTGGTGGGATTAGAAGACTAATGCAGCGGAAATCAGCGAATGAAGACGAGATTTCATACATTCTTCGAAGAAATAAAAAGCCGCCATCTAGATTGCTAAAGCTCAAGCAGAAGCTTCATCTCGAATTTTCATCGTAGATTCATACGTCTTTCCATACAACCGATACTCTTGCTTGCGACCATGACCAGGGCCGGCCCTAAGGATAGGCAAGAGGGCCGTCGCCCAAGGCCCCATGTCAAAGAAGCAAAATTAATGGTTGTAGAAGGTCCATATAGGTTATAAATTGCAAAGAAAAAAGCCCAAATGTTTTATTTAGCCCAGGACTTCAAAATATTTAGGGCCGGCTCTACGACCATCACTGCCAATATGTTGTTATTTTGTAAATGCGATATATGCTATATCTTTCTTGATACATTTGGGTTGATCGGAAACATTTAAAGTTATATACATCTGACGTCTGACCCCTTAAATTTTGCGTATTGGGGAGCCACTAAATGTGGCTTTTGTGATGTTTCAAAGATTGTGCTTTTGTTTGGTTCTTGTTTATATGAGTGGTGTGTAAACTTCTATTTCAACCAAGATGACTATTGAGATATCAAAGAGACAAATTTTGAGTGTCTTTTGCTCATTAAGTCAACAATAGTTTTTGATATACTCTGTGTTTGGTTCATGAAACACGACATTCGATCCTTAGTTTTTGAAATTTTCAATCGGTTTCTATGATCTAAGATGAGTTTTTGTATAAATTGTTTTACAAGAAAGATTGTAAGGACAATTATTTTTAACAAAAAGATTTTGACAAAAATTATATTTTTTAATTTATAGTTGAAAAATAAGATTAAAAAAATAAGTTTAGAAGAGAAAGAATGCGATTTGTTGTTGACATTAAAAGAAAGAATTTGCAACCACAACAAAAATAAAAACGCTTTACATTGATGAAACTGTCAATGAATCAACTCAACCAAAAGTTTAAACTGATGGTTGAGGCCCCCGGAATATGTTATATACTCTAACACGCCCCCTCACACGAGAGCCCTTTGGGCCAGAAGTGTGGATGCAACATAGGCTCTCCTCATACCTGGTGCTAAATATTCCACTTAAATGAGGGGGTGGTTGAGATTCGAACCCGTGGGCCGTGACCTTTTATCATGTTGGTTTCTGATACTATGTCAAGGATTCTCAACCAAAAATTTAAGCTGATGGTTGAGGCCCAAAAATATGTTTTATACTTTAACAGAAACAAATCAAAACGGTGAAATAGTGTAATACTCATGTTTAACGATCTTTGAAAACTATGGGGACTACATGAATAGTATATGTTAGGCTCACAAATCGTAAATAATGATTTGCATCGCCACTTTACTAGGGAGTCTGCTTCCTTGACCATGTTTAAATGACTCTCAATACATGTCAACAAAATCAGATTTTTCTCATTTCAAAGGTTTCACTAAGAGCCCTCCCACAACTGTGAATCATCGCATTAGCATGACATTGTCTGCTTTTGTTCGAATCCACACGAATGTGTTTTTTTGAGCCTTCACAAAAAGCATGACACTAATCTAAAGTTGGATCACTTAAATGTTTATCAACTCATTCTTTGTTTAGGGTTAATTTGTTAATATTCACACTTTTGGGAAACTTAGTAAAAATGTTTACTTGAAAACATCTCGGATATCTAATCAAGTTGTTTAGCACTAAATCTTGTAATTGATTTAATCTATACAAATTCTTACTTGAGACAGTCTCACCTTGAGACGTTCTTCATACGTGGGCTGAATATCCTAAGTAATACAATTATTAGCATATGGATTTTTTATTTTAAGATCATCTCACCGAAAGATGATTTCTCACGAGAGTAAAGTCTTTAATCTTCAACTATTAAATAATGGCTTGAATATCAAACTTATTGGCAATACATCTCTTGGGGAACAAATTGTTTTCATCTTAGAAATCCGTAAAAAAGTATTTGCCTGATGAACATAGCCTCCTAAAAAATTTTTACTTATTAACATTATGGAAATTAATTAACCTTCATACCAAATTTTAAATAAATAAAAATTATGAGTTTAAAAAATATTGACAATTTTTAACCATCATAAAATACCATTATTAGATTTTCAAATTGTTGTTTAACATCACATTTACATTATAACTTACTTTTAATGAATGTTTGATGATAAACCTTTAAATTTATTCATGTCATAAATATTGTACCCCTTTCAATATTAATACATTAATATAACTTTGGATAAAATAAACATATGAAAAAATAATTCTACCCACATAAAATTTATATGCTCAAATTTAAATAACATCGGTAATAAACCAATAAATACATAATAATAAACTCTAACATGAATCTTGATGAATAATACTCATTATCTTTCTATAAGACAAAACATGGCACAAAATAATACAAGATAAACATGTCAAAAAAATGACAATGAACATTTATATTATCTTATCATGCATCAAAATAATATTTGTAAAAACAAAACTTATCGAACTTTATTCATATTTGATGATTATCATTAAGACCAAATGATAAACATAACCAAATAACCATGATCACTTAATTTACCACATTTTCATGGATACAAAAACTTACTTAAAACATGTAACATATATACTTCTCTATCATCATAAAATCATAATCATAATCATAAATTAATAAACATTTGAAAATACCACATAGAACTTTAATAACATAACTCAAAGTAAATAGTAGAAAAAAATATTATTTGACTTGTAGATTCTACCTACAATTCATTCTTTGAGAAATATCATCTCTACCATGTACATTGTCCATCTTTTTTTCATTACTTGATCAAACACAAGAAACAACGCAATTATTCATGAACCAACGCATCTTTTCATGAACCAACGTGTCCTTTTATTGAACCAAAGCACCCTTTCAAGAATCTCTACAAGACTCTCATCACCTGACCATGGTGTACTTTTCACATTAATAAACTTTAAAATCCTTCCCAGCAAATTTGTCAAGTTTGACAAATTTTGTGATCCTTGAAACTTGTCATACTTACTTAAGAAATTAAATATGATAAATGTTTTAGATTGTTGTATTTTATGATTTTAAAGAATAAACAAATTTAAAATTTATGAAATAAAGTTACAAATAATTAGTAGATTACAAATTACAAATGATAATCCAAGATCTATGCTTATGTACACCACCTAGAACTCCAAGACATCGATCTTCCAAACACAAACAAGTCACATGATGCTTTTAATTTAACTTGATATAAATTCTAGGCTAGATGCTCTTTCCCACAACATCGTTTTATCCCTACTATGGTGCTTAAAAATATATATCGAAAATATGTTCTAAGATACAAAGAATTTTACTAGAATCTTAGCACAAAGTAACTAGAACGATGTAAGAAAACTTAGATGGAAGAAGAAAACAGAATTTACAATTCAGTATTGCAAGTGCAATGGAGGAGCCAAAATTCAGAATTTTTCATGTATATGTCATGTAGAAAATAACTTACACAGGCATTCTATATTTATAAAACAACATTATGACCCATTCATGAAGTAATATGTCGTTTCATGAACCGCAACATCAATTCATCACGAATCAATGTCGATCATAAGTCGATCCATCCCAATCATTAAACATATATTTAACCATTTAAACTGTAAGTAGTTATAAGATAACTAACAAAACATAATAAACTAACTTGCAAAAAATTGCGCAAAGTAAATCAACCTGTTAAACCTGAACTAGTCGAGCCGACTGAGCACAGTCGACCACTCAACCAAGAACTAGTCGACCACTCGACTAGTTTGGTCATTTTGGCCAATTTTTTCGCTAACTTGCGGAGTCGACCCCACTCGACCCCTTTACAGCTTTTGGGATGTTTTCAATTATTTATTTATTTAATTAACTTATTTGATTTATTTAATCTAATCAATTTTTGTTTTCATTATACGCTCTAAATGACAACAAAAGCGATCCGAAACTGAACCAACCTAAAAATGACCCGATCTAAATTGATCCGACCTGAAATCCAACCGATAGACCATTTTCCCAGGTCTAGTTGAGAAGATACAATTTTTAGTTTTAAAATAACCCAGATGAACCAAGAGGAGAAGATGAGAATCATAACTTTAAATCCGAAAAACCCAAACGAGGAAATATAAATTATCGCAAAAATTCAGATAAATCAGGTGAGAAGATGAAGATGAAATAAGAGGATGAACTAGGGCTGAATTGGTATAACGAAGAGGATGATACTAGTATTCATATAGAACAATCCAAAATGATGTTGGGGTACGTTAGCTTAATTATAAAGGGAATGGAAGATTAAGGGTTTAATTTGAGTTGATGGTGGTAAGATTAAGATTATCATTGCAGGTGTTTTGGAAATTATGCTTGGTTCATTAAAGATAAAATCATATTTGATGCAAATTGTTGTAATAGATAATCTCTTTGTTTTGAGATATAGGCTAAATAGGTTAATTAACACAAATTAAAAAGAAATAAAAAATGAGAACTCTTTGTTTTAAGGTCGTCTATTTAAAAAATAGTCTTTCATAGAAATAATTAAAATAAATTGAGAAAATAAGATAATAAGACAAATTAAAATATTGGAGTATTATACTTGTTGAAAGTTTGAGATAAAACGGTTACCACAAATAATAATTTTGTTTCCATTTTTTAATTTTGTTTCTAGTGAATTGGGTTACTATTATGAGTGTTGTCTCACATAAAGAAAAATGACAAATGCCTAGCAGGTCGCCGCGTCAGCTAAAAATGGGTTGGCCGTTGGCGTCCCTCTCTTCATTCCATAACCTCTACTAAACTTTTTCCCAAATATTTTGTTAAAGTATTGATTTAATAAAATAGACCTTCTCTTGAGAGACGAAACGTCTATAGTATAGATGGTCTCAAGTAAAAATTTGTGTTAATAAAAAAAACTGAAAAATAGCCCATGAAAAATAGCCCAAGTAAAAATTTGTGAAATATAAAAGTATTGATTTTAACTTACAAATTAACTTACAAAAACCACAAATCAGTTTTTTTTTAAAAAATTTATTAATTGGGTCAGCCTAAAACTTGAGACGTCTATTGTATAGACGGTCTCAAGTAAAAATTTGTGTTAATAAAAAAAACTGAAAAATAGCCCATGAAAAATAGCCCAAGTAAGAATTTGTGAAATATAAAAGTATTGATTTAATAGGACTATAATTAATTGTATGACAACTTATTTTTTTTCTAAATGAATTTAAAGTCTAATTGGGTAAGTATTTAAAATATATTTTTATATTAATTCTTTATATCTAAATAAGAATCTTAAAGAGATTATTTGTTTTTTAAAAAATATTTTGTACGTAAGTAAGAAATTATTTGAAAAATATATGGATTTAAATTATCATTATAATCATGAATCATCATATAATATCATACAATTTAATAATAGAATTGAAAAATAACACATATCGATTTTTTAGAGTTTTGTCAAATATATAAGTATTAGTTTAATAGAATTGATTGTGTGCATGACAATTTATTTTTCTAAATGAAATATACAATTCAATAATAGAACTGGAGCATAACACATGATGAAATCTTAGAGTTTTTATAGTAGTATTAATTTAATAGGATTGATTGTGTGCTTGACAATTTATTTTTCTAAATGAATTTAAAGTTACTTAGATAAGGATTTAAAAAATATATTCTTATATTAATTCTTTATATTTAAATCAGAATCTTAAAGAGATTAATGGTTTGAAAAAAAATTTTATTTGAAAAATATATTGATTAAAATCATCATAATAATCAAGAATATTAATTAAGAAGAGCTGGAAAATACCAAATTGCAGTTTTTTGAAACTTTGCCAAATGTATTTATTTTGTAAGGCTCTAATTGATTGCGTGGAAATTCATTCTAAATAAAAAACTTTATTACAAATTAAGCTTGTAAGAAAAACTTTATTTTCATTGATAATTTAGAATGAATAATCAAAAAAATAAATAAAAAAGTTTTATATTTTTATAGCTTTTTGGGAAATTTGGGTTAAAGAAAAGATCTTTAGTTGTTACATTTTTTTTGGTTGAGATATTGTACAACTACAACATATGAAAAAATTAATTAAAAAATAATGTACATGAGTTAATTCTAAATCCAATTCTAAATCAATAAAATTAAAAATGATGAGAAAATCTTTAGAAAAGCTTAGAAAATAGAAAAAATTAGTATATTATAAATTTTAATAATGAGAAATATATTCAATTATGAAATATTCTCTTATTTCAAAGATAGTTTCAAATTAAACTTGCAAGAGAAGTTTTTAGAGTGAAAACTTATTATATAGTCATAAATTAGTTGACATTCATTGAAAGACCTCATCAATAAGTAACCAATAGTTTAGGAAATTACTGAAATTTCTGAAATTACGTTGCGTAGAAAATTATAATATAGAATAAATTACATTTATTTAAGTGTAATTGGAATTACACAATTTAGAAAATTATACAACAAAATTAGACTATGTATAAAATTATACAATAGTTTAGGAAATTACTTGACATAATAACTCTTTTTTCCATCAATTATTATTTAAAACTAAAATGACATAAAATTCAATTAATTGATCATTGAAATCAGTAATTTATATTATTAGACTACCATAATGAAAATTTTTAAATTTTAGAAAAATGTAAAGAGTGATTTGCAATCTAAAGTTTCATCAAAATATTAACGTATTTAAAAATCTGTGTATCGCGCAAGTTTTTATCCTAGTTCACTACTAATAGCATTGTAATTATGTTGGTTTCACAAGGATAAAATAAAAGTCTTAATTATAAATAGATTGAGACAATAAAGATATATGACAAATAAGATAAAGTTTTATTATATACCTCAAAAAAAAAGTTTTATTATATTTGTTGAGATTTTGAGACTAAACGGTTACCTCAAATAATAATTTTGTTTCCATTCTTTAAATTTGGAATTAAGTGTATTGGTCACTATCATGAGTGTCGTCTCTCACATAAATAATCTTTACAAAAGTCCACGGACTCCACGTCGGAAAAGAAAAATGACAAATGCCTAGTAGGCCGCCTCGTCAGCTAAAAAATGGGTTGCCGTTGTCGTCACTCTCTTCATTCCATAAACTCTAATTTTTCCCCTTCACCAAGCCAAACTTTTATTGTATTCTTCCACAAATATTCTTCTACAAATCTTACGAGACATATTTTAAATTCAGCCCATTTAAAATTAATGTTTATTTATCATATTTGTTTATGCTTACTTATATTATTCTTAATATTTACTAACCATATCTTAATCACTGCTTTTAATATCGTAAATGTCTATACATGATATTCTTAATATCTGCTTACAATAATTTAAAAAATTTGAGAGTCTTCCGCAAGAAGTTGTGAAAAGACAATATCTGCTGTCTCTTTCATTACCGCTGCGCCCACCGATTAAACCACCATAACCACAACCTCTTCATTCCTATTTATATATCTTCATTTTTCCTCTGTAATCCTCTCACTTCTTCTCGTTTCATCCTATTAAAATTCTTCCATGGCCTCCGTCTTCGCTCACGTCGTTCAAGCTCCCGAAGATCCGATCCTAGGGGTATTTCTCTTTGATATCTTCTTTTACGTCCTTTACTTGTATGATCGGTGTTTTAGTACTTTGATCATTTGTCATACTGTTGATCGTTGGTTTTGTGTGCAAATGATTGATTATGAATTAATGACCATTAGAAAATTAATGTAAAAAAATCAACAGGTGACTGTTGCTTATAACAAGGATACTAGTCCATCAAAGCTTAATTTAGGAGTTGGCGCTTATCGAACTGAGGTCCATTTCTTGTACAACTACTTTAATTTAAATTAATTCAAGTTCAATTGTGAATTAGATTTAGATTTCTGGAATAGAGTTTGAATTTGTAAATATTGATGTTTATGAATGATAGGAAGGAAAACCTGTTGTGCTTAATGTTGTTAGAAAAGCTGAGCAGAACTTGGTCAATGATCCGTAAGTACTTCTAATAATTTAAGAATTTTAGAGTGATATAGAAGTAGTAAGTTATGTATTTTGTTTGTGATTCTGATTTATATGTTGTTTGAATTGTCGTAAGGTCCCGTGTGAAGGAGTATCTGCCAATTCTTGGAGTGTCTGACTTCAATAAGTTGTCTGCGAAGCTCATTCTTGGTGCTGACAGGTGATTCTTTGGAGTTTTCTTTGTTGCTACTTGTAGTTTTGTTCAGTTAATTTTTTGAATCAAAAATGATGTTCCATACCTGAAATGTTTTTGGATATCTTAAGACTATTAATTTGTGATGCTCAAGGAATGTTGTTGATTGTTGTTAAACAGTTCTAATAGTTTATGATTATTTGATATCCTAATTTGCGATAATTTGATTTTAGGTGTAATCTATTATAGATTGAAAATCATTGCTCATAATAATTAGTTATGGGGGCTTTTGAAAAAACTATCATTTGTTTTGAGTAATCACATCATTATAACTTATGTTTGGACATCTCTACATGCCGTACATTGATTGAGTAAGGGGAAACAAATGAGGCTGACAAAAGTATTATGAAGGGTTTATGAGATAATTGATTGTTAAGTGAAGTTAAGTTGTTTAAATCAAAGATCTATGGTCTTGTTGCACTTCTATAATCCTGCTAGGATATACAATGAAACCATTACATTCTGCTGTCATAATTTAGAATTTGCACCATGAGAGACCTAGCCTCAACACATTTTCTTCGATGAGCTTCCTTAAGTCACATCAATCATATTCTTTAGACTAGCCTCCTCATATTATTAGACCCGTAAAAGAATTAGGTCCTTACTAATCCTATGACAATTATAGTTTCTCGCGTTCATCCTAGGAATACTTGGTATTTTCTTTTTGGATTATCATATCTTACTTTGTCGAACTCAATTTGCTACAATAACAATTATAAGATGTGAACCATATGTGACATATGTAGCAAAATGAATGGAACGAGTATTACACAACAAATGTGCTGCTCTATACTTAAGCTATAATTGAGACATTGGGCCTGAGATTTCTGAATAATTTTCTTTATTGTTCTCTTTGTAGGAACTTAGATGCTTTTAGCGGAAATTTGAGTAACAATTATTTAACATCTATTACCGAAGAATAAATGTTTGAATATGTGTAGATCGATGAAGTTATAAAGTGATAACAACCTTTTGATGCATAAATTCTAACTTGTACATCAATCAATAGTGCAAAAATATGATTACGGTCACGGTTGGGGTAACAGACAGTGTAATACGGTAACGGGGTGATGCAGTTAACATATCACCAAATTTTGGCCTAAACCATGAAATATGGCTTGAAACGGCCTAAAACGCGGTTTTTTTACACCTTTATAATACAGGTAACAATAGTTTAGTAAATTTAGAAAACTCTACGATACAGACGATACGGTACAACCTTGGTTTTTCATTATGACCATAATGGAGAAAATGAATACTGCAAAGTACTTTCGTATATCATAGACTAGTATCAAATACTGATACCTCTAATCAACCTAACCAGATCAATGGTGTGGTAACATTGAAAAAATAAGAAAAGAAAGAAGAAAAAGATTCACACTTTTTAAACAAATCTTAATAGGAGTATCATTTATTGATGGTAATTGAGTCTTTTACCTTAATTATATTTACCTGGACAATATCTAACCTTTAATCTAATTTGTTTGATCTTTTTGGATTTTACAATTAACTCTATTTTACATTTACCTGGTTAATATCATTTATAGATGCTTTTGCGGAAATTTTAGTCAACATCTATCACCTAAGAACACACACATATATATATATATATATATATATATATATGAATCAATAAAGTTATAAAGTAATAACAACCTTTTGGTGTGTGACATGTACAACAATAGAGGGATTGAATACTGCAAAGTGATATCGAATACTAGAAATCAATGTTAATGATGATATCTCTTAGTTCACTAAGATCCTTATCGATGGTGTGCTAGCATCGAGAAAACAAGGAAAGAAAGAAACAGTGCGAACTTTGCTTAAGTATGAACCGTGTGAACCTTGTTATGTCTTGGCAAAATCGTGTTACTTTTTTTTTTCTTTATTTTTATGGTTGAAAAGTAACACGTTTATGCCAAAAAGAAACAATTTTCAAAGTGTTACTTTTACATCAAAAACTGTTTTCAATCATAAAAATTTCACACAAAAAAGTAACACCTGAAAAATAACAAGGTTCGCACGGTTCACACTTAAGCACAGTTCGCACTGGAAAGGCTCCATATATATATTACAAAAAGTCTTAAACCCTATTTGAAAACCCTTTTTAAACAAACCTTAACATCGTTTATTGAGGGTAATTGAGTCTTATACCTTGACTATATTTGCATAGTCAAAATCCACCTCTTAATTTACTTTTTGTGACCTTTTAGAATTGTACATTTAAGTCTGTTTAGTCTAATCTCCTTAGTCTAAAACGTATATTATTCTCTAGCAAGCATCTTTCGAATATTAAATGCACAACTTATATCTCTATATTAATCCTATAATTGTTTAATATGTACGGTTAGATTGTTCTTTGGACATAATTTTTCACAGTTCAGGGAGCAAGATATTTTCTTAGCACACATTAGACTAAAATTTCCCAATAAAGGCTCTATGAAAGGAGATAGTTTCTTAGCATCTCCCTATAAGCTAGGGAAATATGGAAAATAGATTGAAATTTTGCAAATTTTGCTGTATGATGATCATGGTCTCAGTTTCAAGCAGTTGTGCTGATCCCTTGGTTTTATAAAGTGTACCTTGGGCTTTAGGCACTCAAGAACACCTCATTTAATTTGGGGTGAGGTTATGACAAAAGGTGCATACAATACAAAAAAGCGCTAAGGCACACCTGGGCTGAATTTTCTTACTACTAAACATGTTCTCTGCCTTGTGGCTCCTGTCCAGCACCTCGGAGGCTCGGACTGTCTCTTTTCTTTTATAAATTAAGAATTAAGGATATTCCCCCAGTAAATTTTGTTTATTCTTTCAAATGGGAGTGTACTTGGGCACATAGTTGGACCCGTGTTCTATAGCAAACTGATTGTACTAATGATTATTTGATGGTATGCTTGCACATTTTGTTGTAGAGCAGTTCTTTTTATTTCCTTGATTTCATGCTATCCACCTGTAATAATCTTGTTTATGTTGCTCACTGTGCCCATTGCTTGCAGCCCTGCCATATTAGAGAACAGGGTTGCTACTGCCCAGTGTTTATCTGGTACAGGGTCACTCAGGGTTGGGACTGAATTTCTTGCAAGGCATTACCACCAAGTATGTTATTGTGGTTTACTATATTACCTTTGATATGAAAAGAGAGAAAACATTGCTAGGAAGGTTTAATTCACTTTTACTCTTGCTTTCCAGCGCATAATATATATTCCACAGCCAACGTGGGGAAATCATACTAAAGTTTTCGCATTAGGAGGGTTAAATGTGAAGAATTACCGATACTATGATCCGGCAACACGAGGCCTAGACTTACAAGGTTAAAAACCCTTGTTCTGATCTTAGTGCTGCAATTTATTATAATGCTCAATCCTCTCATAGAATAGTGTTCCACTTGACCCAAGCTGTATGATATTTTTTCTTAACAGAAATTACCTTGACTTTCTTGATTTACCTTTTTTTTCTTTTATTCAAATAGGTCTTTTGGAAGATCTTAATGCAGCTGAAACAGGAGCAATAGTGCTTTTCCATGCTTGTGCTCATAATCCAACTGGTGTTGATCCAACCCCAGAACAATGGGAACAAATAAGACAGTTAGTGAGATCAAAGGAGTTGTTACCTTTCTTTGACAGTGCTTATCAGGTAATATCATTGTTCAAACTTGATTCAGATGAGAAAGTCACTTAAGTAAATAATGGATTGGAATGAGGTCGTAAAATGATGTTGGCAACAAATCCATTTCTTTCCAGGGCTTTGCGAGTGGCAGCCTTGATGAAGATGCACATTCTGTTCGTAAGTTTGTCGCAGATGGAGGTGAATGTTTCATAGCTCAAAGTTACGCAAAAAATATGGGTCTTTACGGGGAACGTGTTGGTGCTTTAAGCATTGTAAGTATTATAACATTTGTGAAAATGCTTTCTTGCCCATTTTAAAAGTATAAATTGTTAGATTCTGTTTCTCGTGAATACAAGTCTATACAAATAGTCAATATTTTTGTTTTGTTTCATTCACTTCTGCTGATATCCTTTCATCTGTAAAACTTGTCCCAATAGTAGTTCTATACTTAAGTTTTGTATTACCATGCTCTACGTTTATGTATTGCTTTATAACATGTAAACATACGCAAACACTGTTTTGACAATTTTTTTCAAAACAATTTTCGAAAATACAAATCCTTTCTAGTATGTGACTGCAGTGGTGATTGTTGTTTGAAATGTAACATTCAGCTAATTTAAAATTTTATAGTTTTGTGTTTGCAATGTAATTGGCCCGTTTCTCATTGAAATCTTAATCTAACAGTTTAGAATCTGTTTGTGGAGTTTGTTCAGAAAAAAGACTAGGCTCTAGTTTGATTTTTCAAGTTGGCCTTGGGTTCAAACTTTTTTAACAGATTATTAGTAGACAACTGTAGTTTGTTCTTTAAAGCTTCATCATTTAGTTGGTCACTTGATTGTCATTCTTATACGTGCAAAGCATCTTAATATGTCTTGTAATGTTTCAATATAAAATTAGAGCAATGTTTTAGTCTACAAATCAAACTTTTGGTTGATTTCATTCTAATTGCAATGAGCAAGTTTTACGGTGATATTTAGCCCGTAAGCTTTCTTTTGTGTGTACATGTTGTTGGGGACGAGTTGATATCCATTCTTATATTTTTCGTCTTTTGGTTTCACTTTTTATGGTAGCAGAAGATTTAGCCTTATAGCAATTATGGCCCTTTATGAACTATGATAGTATTTCTGACAGGTTTGCAAGACAGCTGACGTGGCAAGCAGGGTTGAAAGCCAGCTGAAGCTTGTGGTCAGACCTATGTTCTCCAGCCCCCCACTCCATGGAGCATCAATTGTAGCTAGTGTCCTCAAAGATAAGTATGTGCTCTTTTTCTCTATGATTTGACCAACTTAAAGTTTCTTGATTATGTGAGCAGAGATACTGGCAAATCTAGAAGTGTAAGCCATTTGCAAGGACACAGATTCGGGATGTCTTGGTGACTTGGTCCAACACATGTCTGAGTGTTTGACTTGTCAAGACTTTTAAATTTTTTGAAAAGAAAACACTGTTGAAGATTTAGACACGCATACAACAACGAAAACATTATAAACGTATCCTCCTTTTTTTTTACAAAAGAAATATGTTCCTCATAGTCTAAGTTATGATACATGAACAGTTAGTTAATGTGAGTCTAAGGCCCACTTTTGTTACACACCCTTTAACCCGTGACATAAAGTTTAGGAGGAGGGTTGATTATCATATCCTCGTGTAATCCATCTAAAACTTGACCTTAGGTTGTTAAAAAGGCTTCACCGTTAGTATTCATTTTTCTTTTACAAGGCCAAAGAAAAAACATCATCATTTGGGGTTTGCTCCAATGTATGTGTTTTATTATTATCTTCAGTTAACTATTATTACGTAACTCTAATTCTTTGTTACTGGTTTAATATATTTCAGAGACTATTAGCCATGTAATTATATTTTTGAGAAAATGATATTTGGATAATCATCATTTACCTGCATTTTCTTACTTGGGCTAAATATTGACTGTATTTAGGGATTTGTATGATGAATGGACTGTTGAACTGAAGGGAATGGCAGACCGAATTATCAGCATGCGCCAGCAACTCTTTGATGCAATAACTGCTAGAGGTGAGAATTGTGGGAATACGTCACACAGGTTCATGATGGTGTTCCCTTCTCTATGCCTTTAATCTAGAGTGCACAAAATCATACGGAACATTCATTTGTTTCCAAATTTGCTGTTAAGATGCTTAGATATATGACGTGGAATGGTGGATGCTATATTTAGATGTGTTGTTATTTCCTTTGAAAAAAAGCCTCTCCAATCATAATGATGCATATTGGGTAGTTAAGAAAGTTAAATTCACATTATCAATATTTTGTTTAAATAAGTATCAATCTTTTTGATAGGTACACCTGGAGACTGGAGTCACATTATCAAGCAAATTGGAATGTTCACTTTCACTGGCTTGAGTGCTGAACAAGTTAAATTCATGACCAAAGAGTACCACATCTACATGACATCTGACGGGTATGAAAATGTTTGTTTAGATACTTTTTTGTCACAGTTTGAATTTTATGCATATTGCTTGACACGCATTTGACTCATGCGAGCCTCACATAGTTATATGATTGAGGGTGAGTAAATGATAATCCCCACACTAAAGATGTTTCATATAGATTTATTGATCGAACTTGGTTCAAATTTTAAAACTGTTGTGCTCTCCAATTAATAGTTAGAGCAGTGTTGAAATTTTGAGGATAGTTTTATCCAATAATCAGATGATCTAGTAGTGTAGTGTGAGTTCAGTTATGCAAGCACGTATTGACAATACCATGCACAAATGAGAGAAAAAGGTTGCTAGGGGGAGTAATTCTTGGACAAAAGACTACTCTTGTAGATTATATTCATGCTCCCTCATCTTAAGATGCTGCAACATTTGATTATGACATAGGTCTATAGTTTCCATTTAACAACTAATTCCACATATTGTTTGTGTACAGGAGGATTAGCATGGCTGGTTTGAGTTCTCGGACAGTTCCTTATCTTGCAGATGCTATTCATGCTGCTGTTGCTCAGGTCGCCTAAATCAAGACTCAAATTACAAAGAACATGGCCGATGAGTTCAATTTTCTGTCGGTGAAGTTTCACTATGCTTAAATTGCTAGATTCTAGTAAAGGCTTTCCTGTTTTTTTGGACAATACATGTACAATTATTATCTTGAAGTCAGATTATTTTTACTGAGTTTGAAGTTGATAAATTTATGATTTTGGCTTGAGCAAATTTTTTTTATACTAATGCGTCTCTTAGAGCTAGCCCCCTTTAGTCATTTTATATGAGAGCTTTTTGAGTCAAACTATTAAGGGACAGAGGGAGTAGAGGATTGCGCACGGATCCTTTTTTGGATGTACTCAAATTAATAAATCTAAAAAGTTGCATAAATGTTTAGTTAAATAAGCATTTGAATGTCGCACTAGTCCTAAATTTTTGCATGCAAATGCATATGGAATCCCTTTTTCCATTTTTAAATTTGTATTCGAGTTGCTTTTGTTTAAATGATATTATATATATGAACTTTATGTTTAGCATATAATTAAGGATGTTAAAAACATGGCATCATTTTATTTTGCGCGGATTTGACAAGATAAATATCAACTCTTTGGTCAATCTTAATGTGATAGATTTTTTTTTTGGTAGAATATTAATTTTGGTTGTTAATAGTGTGGGAGAACAAGACAAATAACAAATGGATAAGCGTGGGAGAACAAGATAAATAACAAGTGGATAGAAGAAATGTCTAGCTGAGAGGAAGAGATTATGTTTTCGGCTGAAATTAGGATAGAATGTGGGTTTATGTTCATAAATGGAAGTCTAGTGAACTCATTAGGATAACTAAAAATAAAAATGCAGCATATTGAAAATGACGAAGGTAGTAAGTCTATTAATGCCGTCTAAAAATTTCACTTAGAGGGTATGTGTTTTGTAAGACTGAAACGACATACAAACCTCTAATAGTGTTCGTGGTGTCAATTTGTTACCTTCCTGTGATTATCGCCAAGTTCAGGGAGAGGATTGTTAGGAAATTGCATTTATTTGGAGGGTAAAGATTGTAATGTGTTATATAATTTTTTACCATTTCTAGAGAGCTGAATATATATTTATTGGCTTTAAAACCTTATCTTTCAGAGTTGATAAAAGAATTTTCTGTATGTTTTTTCTGTTCGTAGAGATTCATTCGATATTCTTTGTTGTCGTCGTAGACATCTTCCATAACTTCCCTATAGGTTATGAAAAACTTGCTTTTTCAGACTGGTTGATAATAGAGGAGTTCATTATCATACTATAAAACAGTAGCATTCAAACACTGCTCTCTGAAAGTTAGGGATATCATATACACAAGCTACGGCCTACGAGTCAAGAAGCCCGAAACGACCCCCTAAGTGCACCCACCTTTGTAAAAATGGTAGAAATACTGAAACTTCCCTGTCCTATTATAGGAAGGAAGAACCCCTAAAGGACTAGGTTAGCAGAAACCCTATCATCTATGAATATCTACACATTTCACAGAATTGTAAGATCTCTATGTATTCGCTATAGCTCTATTCTCTCTGTGTGCTTCTCTCAGCATGGTTTTTTTCTATCTGTCTGGATTTTGCTATGCCCTTAATTATCTTGCTGTTAATGCCGCGCTGTTGGACTTCTTAGGCCCCCCCAATGCTCAAGCTTTTCAAGATAGGAAATCCTCTTGTTTTCTGGCGAAAACTTTGTCACGATCTTTTTATTTCCTTGCTCAATCGATTTCTCGTCAAAATAATTGAAGTTCTTTGCTTCTCCTCCCTGCTCGATACTCCAACTCATTAAATCTAATAACGTGCTGGATGTTAGTGTGCCTGGAGAGAGTTCGTCTTTGCTTTCATTCCCTGCTTCTGCTGCTGCTTCTTTTACAGCTATAGAATCTGCATACATAACGTCATCTACCCGATTCAAGATGGAAGCAGCCAAACTTTCGAGTACCCTGGAGTAACTCTCCAACACTGCATGCCCCACATCCTGAAAAGAAACAGTAAACCATTACACCAAATATCTAGACTCTATAGGATATGTTTGGATTATTGAATTAGATATTTTGTTGAAGTGAATGAATAGTCTGGGTATTTTACCTTATTGAACTGGATTTTGGTTATGTCGAGTGAAGATTGAGGAAGCCCTGGGAAATGATGTTTAAGTATGAGCAGCATGGTTTCTGCCCGTTCTTCGAAGAGCTCTCTTTTCTCCATGCTTACGGAAGAACTCCATGACGACTTGCCATCTTTCTGGATCATCTTCCTCTTCCAAATCACAATTGAAGCCTCGATTCTATTCTTCAAGTCTAGGACTTTGTGTTCTGATGTCATGTCCAATGATGAAAGTAAACCATGTGGATCAAAGAAGTCATCTGTAATGCTCTTGTAGATTATGTCACCAAGGCTTGCTCTTCCGTTCTGTTAATGTGTCATCCAAGAAGGTTCTCAAGGTTAGTTTTAATGAAATTTCCCTATAATGCAAAATTTATTGATATAAACTGATTTATCGAATACTTTCCAAAAAAATACCTTAGGAAGAGACTCAATGTAACTTTCTGGGATCGCCATTTCTGAGAGCACTTGGGCATTGATAGCCATGGCTGCTTTCAGTACCTGATTGACAGCATCTTTTTGATGGTGTATCCATTTTCTCGTCTGATCTGATAGGCCCCCAGGTGGAATCTTGACTGTGGGTATCCACCACTTATCGCTTTCTCGGCTGGCGGCTTTGTCCGCCTCATTTGCATCTTTGGATTCCACATACTTGAATTCTGTCTGCCCTTGAAAGTTATCTAAACAGTCCTGTTATATCAGCACAAAAGTGTTCATCAGCTTTGAATAAGTGAACATAAAACTTCAAGGTATGTTCTTTACATCCAATCGCAGTTTGTGTAATGCACGTACAAGTTTAAATGATCACAAAAGCTAAAAGCCGGGTTCTTACAAGAAGCATAGCATCGAGTTTCCGTATAGCTGGGATGTTAACCAGGAGATCGCTTCGTTGTTTCGTTACCATTATCTGCAGAAAACATCCTAGGATCAAGTCTTTTGTTTACAGCAACAAAAACTCAGAAATATAGAAAGATAACAGAGATGAGGGTGAATGTTGAATGTTGTTACCTCCATGATTGAACCGTCGGCGGCTCGCTGTTGTGAAGGGACAAGTTCAACGATGTGGTCAGTGACTGATAAGAGCCAATCCACTTCCTTTCTCCACTTTGCTTTCTTATCTTCCGGCATTGGCTCCAATTTCTTTGTTTCTCCAAATACAGAAGCTGGTGCATTATATCATAAGAATTTTTAGAAAGATCTATGACAGACATCTCACATGAAATATGCAAAAAAGTACAATATGAAAACACAAAATTCGTCTACATTTTTGCTCAAAAAACTACCACAAATTTGGCGAAACATCAAAAACAAAAGATCCAGAGATTATATCATTATAGTTTTATTGTGTAGAAAAATTTGCAGGTTCATATGACAAAATGCAGTAGTTTGGAGATAGAATCATAAATCTTATTAAAAGAACTGAAAATCCACATGTCAACCCCTCAAGAGATATATCAAATGTCAAATGTCAAATGCTTATAAAAGACAGTAAATTAACTACATGGATTCAATTTAAAAATAGCAAGTCAGCATTTAAATAATACCTTTTTACAAGTTACAACCAATTCTTTATTGATTGAAAAATAATAACTTCTATCAAAAATAAATCTTATTAAAAGAACCGTGAAAATCCACATGTCATCCCCTCAAGAGATATGTCAAATGTAAAATGTTTATAAAAGACAGTAAATTAACTGGATTCAATTTAAAAATAGCAAGTCAGCATTTAAATAACAGAAGGTCTCCTGAGAGACCGTCTATGGCATAGACGGCACTCTCAACAGCCCAACCCAATGGAAATTTCAGTTGTTTTTTTTTTTTGGAAAGTGTAAAAATGGGCTGGACCATTACACCCGTCTATGCTATAGACCGTCTATAGCAAGAATTTGTGTTTAAATAATACTCCCTCCTATTCACCTTAGGTGTCCCATTTACTTTTGGGACAATGTTTATCTATCACTCTTAAATTGCATTTTATTATTAATCTATAAGTTAAAACATAGTCATGTGGGATCTTATTTGATTCGTTTTGATGTAAAGATTATTAATATCAACTTTTTATAATTTTAAATTATACATAACTCGATATATTAAGGATCGAATAAGTGCATTGGATAGAGTGCATAAAGTAAATGAGACAGTGAAGATGAATAGGAGGGATTACCTTTTTTCAAGTTACAACCAATTCTTTATTGATTGAAAAATACTCCCTCCTATTCTCCCTATTAATCCCATTTCTAAATAGGGTTAAGTCACTCTTTTAGTCTCATTTTTATTTATAGTATGTATTTTTGACCTTATTACCCTTACTCACACTAACTTGTTACAATAAATCTAATGAAAAACCATTAACAATTCACCTACTATCCTTTCTCTCTCCTTTTTAAGTGGTCCCATTTGACCCACCTAAAAATTGGTGAAAAGTCAAATGGGACTAATCGGAAGAATAGGAGGGAGTAATAACTTCTATCAAAAAAATTAATAACTTCAAAAATATAATCATGATTGACATCAACGATAATAATTTATACAAAATTACATACTCTTAAAATTATAGACAAGATTTTCTATATATTATCAAATGAAAAAAATACCTTCATTGATCCTATAATAAGAATGAAATATTTGATACATTTAAACTATTTATCATTGTGAACAAAAAACAATTGCCTTGCTGGGCAAGACTTTTCTTTAAAATTATAAAAACTAATAACCTAGCTACCTTACACTATTTATAAAATCATATGCGAACTTATATAATTGTAATTGATATATTATAATTATATTATATTGAATATTGTGTATTAATTAAAAAAATACTTAATAATAATTTAAAATTAATAATGATAAATTTATACTTTATATTTAAATATTTAAAACTCCATGCATTACATGGGTTTCTAAACTAGTATGTCATAAAAACTCTACTTTTATTTAGGAAACTTGATTTGTGTATGCCTTGATCACTGACTCTAATTGTTTGCCCAATACGCGATAATAATAATAATAATAATAGGACAATATTTCGTTTGTCTTTTAAGTTTGTCTCATTGACTGTACAAAAGAACATGACGAGAAAATGTCATGGGATATCAAAAACACATTTGATGTGATATCAAAAGCCAATACCTTTACAAAAAGTGATATCAATTCTCATAAAAGATTTAAATTTAGGAAAAAAGAAAAGAGATGAATAACCTGCTAGATTGGTAATGGCATTTGACAAAGCCAAAGCTGATGAAACACCCTTGCCACCACCTGACATGTCTTCACCCAACAGCAGCTTTGTAAACCTTTCCTTCATCAAATCCAGTTCTGAAACAAACCAGGTCATCATTATCATACCACAATGTATATCTCCCTTATAATAGTTAAGTTATGGTCAGGGTCTAAAGAAGGACGAAAGACGACAATACACCATACCCTTATCAAAGCAGATAAGGAGATTGCGGCCAGAAAACACCCATAAAGAGAATCATCACATCATCAATCCAATATTCCGCTCGAAGACAGATGTTGGGTGAGGAAAGGTGACGGACAATTCAAACTCGTATTTCCTTTAGAGAGAGTACCAGAGGAAAGCGGTCAATAAAGAGAATATAGAAATATAAATAATTACCTGTAGCTGGTTTGCGAGGTTTATTGTTTATAACAGTTTCTTTTCGAGAAATCGAGGATATTTTGTTGGGGATAGAAACCATTGGAGAGCTAACTTGATGAAGTTCCATAGGAGGATGAACTCTTGAATCACTAGATTGTCTTTCAAATATTTTTCTGAATTTGAATGACGATGATTTTCTTCGATCAAAGACACTTACCATTGCAAGATATGATTCCTTATCAATGTCTTTCCCCCTTCTTAGTTTGATCAAAGAAGGGACAAAAACATTCTTTTGATGCAAATTATGTCAAGTTTGGGCAGATTTTATGATTCTATAATCTCCTTTAGAGGGATATAAGCTTCTCTTTTATCAAATTAATTAAAGGTTAAAAGAGAATGTAAGAAAAAAAAAGGCGGTAATTTGGCTTTGAAATAAAACAAGAACACAAAGGAAATATTGTAAGAGATTTTTTTTTTTTTTTGGTTTATAAGTTTGTTTTGTTTAGAATGATTTAAGATATTTCAAAATGTAGCAAGTTTTTAGAGGGATTTTCGTAATTTTTTATAAGAAAAAGTCATATTCATCAAGAGAACATGGGGTGCATGTTTTAGTGTTGTTGAATGAGAATATCCCAAAAAAAAATTAATAGAAGGAAAAAATGCAATTAAGAGGAGAAGATTAAGACAAACATAAATTAAATAGAGGTTTATTTTAAGCAAATTCTTGGGATAATGAGCTAAATCTACCAATTTAGAGGAAAAATTCCTTGGTTTACACCAAGTGACAGCTTAATTGTATTGTTTATTTCATTGATTGATCTTGAGCCGATTTTTAATTTTGGCCTTTTTAGTTTTAATGTTAAAAAACATGTAAAATTAGCGCTATCAAGAGGTGACTATAGTAGAGCATCTTCGTATTCTTTTATTAAAAAAGAACTATATCTTTGTATATTTTAAACTACCGTTGTTGAATGTATAAAACTTGTAGTATATTGTAATGGTTACAACTACGTGCAATATTTTTGTATGTTTGTCAATGTTTAAAGGGTCAAAATCAAATTTTTGGTAATGCAAGCATGTTGGTAAGATGGTTATACATTAATGAGCATACAAAAAGTGGTATTGTGTCGTTTTTTTCTTATTAGAGTTTTTAAGTTTCACCTCAATGTAGACGTATAAAACATTGACCAAACTATTTAGTTTTGATTGTCATTCTTACCGCTTAAGGACATGTTTATTTTAAAGGTAAATATATAAAGAAAAATAAAAGTCAAATTATACAAATAAATGTAAGTAAAGGTGAATTAAAAAGGAGATGAACGATAAAGAATATGAAAATATGATGTGGAAGAGAAAAAGAAAATGATCAACCTTATGAATTTTAATTGAGAAAAAGAGAACTATTTATCCTCCATTTGACTGAAGTAAATATTTACTCCAAAATGAAGAACTAACGCTTTAATTTCTTTTTCTCCGTCACATTACAATTCTCTTATTTTTACTCAATAACATGTTGTCTTAATTTGACTTTTACATCTATTATGAATACTTATCTTGACACAAACATGACTAAAAAGTTAATAAGCAGTATAGTAACGAAATAAATTTATTTAGAGATAAATTTTTAATATCTAACAATATCTTAACAAAATATCGGTACTTTAATTCTTTTTCGATCATTCCTTTCAATACTACCGAAACTCATCTCTTAATATAAAAAAAAAGTCTTGGTTAGTAATAAGATATTTAAGTGATGTAATTAAAACCTATATAAACTTTTGAAATATAGCAAGTAAAATTTTTTTGTTTTGAGATGATAACAAGTAAATTTATGAAGCATTAAATTAAAATTCTTCAAGAAACCTTGATAAACTCATTTATAACACTTAGTGGATTTGAATTTAGGTTCAAAACTTTCAAATTGGAGTTTGAGTCCACAAAAAGTTAATGAACTTAAATTCGAATCTTATTTAACCTAACCCATGACCATCCCTATTTAAAAACACAAATTCTTGTGAGAGACGGTCTCTTTGAGAGAGAGACCATCTCTATTGGGTTGGCCCATTAGAAAAAATATAGAGTAAATATAAATAATAAACTTTAATGGATTGGGCTTGAGAGACGTCTCTCCAAAAGACGGTCTCTCAAAAGACTAACTGATTTAAAAATTCTTTACGCGGCCTGGCCAGGCGTATAGATGTGAAAAGAAAGCTTTATTTGTAAAGAAAGTCTAATTTGTTGCACCGCCCCTGTTTGGTACTTTAGAGTCGTTTTCTTGCTGCATTCGGCTATTGTAATTGCATGCCTAACAAATACACAAATATAATTGTATGATTCAATTACTTCGCATGGATATGCATGTGGAGCTGTGTGTGTCAAGATATTGTAGAATCTCAATCAATTTCTTTTTATTTTGTCCAATGGATTTGGTCTTCACTCATCTTACCAATTAATTTTGTGAGATGGTAATACCCAAGTTGCAAAAATATAGTATTAAGTTTACCCAAAAACTTGCGTAAAATCTGTGACACCCCGATCCAACGGACCATCGGTGACTACTTATGAAGACTGTAGACTGACCCCATAGACCAACACAAATCTTTCCAGCGCACTTTGTTCTCACTCGTACGCACCAGGGAAAACTTCCCAGGAGGTCACCCATCCTAAGATTGCTCCCCACCAAGCACGCTTAACTGTGGAGTTCTTAGCAAATGGGCTCCCATGAAAAGAAAATGCACCTTGTTGATATGAGTAATCTATCAATCCTTTTAAATCTCAATTTGGAGTATCACAAAATCGTCCTATTTTAAGATCATAACTGGGCCGGCCCATTGCAGGCGCGTGTGCTACTCGCGCCCTCCAGAATTCCATTTTCTTGTTTTTTTTCATTTTTTGGGTATTTTTCAATTTGAACCTTAAAGGTATCAATTTCAACATAAAGTAGTACTTAAACATATCAATTAAAGTAAATTTCAATTTGAACCTATAAGTGATCAATTGTGGCATTAAACTGCTCAATTTCTACCAAAATTGAAATTGATATCTTTAAGGTTAAAATTGATACCTTTAAGAGTAAAATTGAAAAAAGGCCCAGTAAAAGAAAAAGAAGAGAGAAAGCGCAATGGGTTGGAATATTGGATCGTCTTATTCTAAGACCGTCTGTTAAGTTTATTTATTGGGAAATTTCACATGGTAATCCTGAGGTTTTGGGTTTTCCACGTGGTAACCAAAACTTTTAAAAAATCAACGCGGTAACCCTGAGGTTTACTGAACCGTTACACAGTGACCTTTTTGCATATAAAACGTTAGCAAACGTTAATTTCAAAGTTTTAAGACTGTTGTACACCTATTTATGCGACTCTTTCAAATGCCATTAGTTTCAACCCCCAAAATATAAACCATAACTCTACCACCTTTGGATTTGCGAGAAAAAATACGATTTGGATGAAAGATGTTAGAGTTGAGGTTTATTATTTAGGTAAAAAGACTGAAACTGATGACATTTGAAATGATGAGTCGCATAAATAGGCGTACAACAACCTTAAAGCTTCAAAATTAACGTTTGCTAACGTTTTTATGTGCAAAAAGGCTATGGTGGAACAATTACGTAAATCTCAAGGTTACCGCGTGGATTTTTTTAAAAGTTTTGGTTACCACGTGGAAAACCCAAAATCTCAGGATTACCACGTGGAATTTCAATTATTTATTTATAATTCTTAGCTTGCAAAATTGGAAATTGATTCAATAGTGATAAACAATAGCTTGATTTCTATCTCTAGATATATCTAAATTCCAAGTAAAATTGCAGATAAAAAAAAACTGAATCCAAAGTTTGGCCTAAAAAGCCCAAAAACTTAACCCAAAATCTTGTTCAGCGAATGTGGGCCTACAAGCTAATAATCTTTAGCTATAAATATTAAAAAATTTCATGTGGTAACTCTAAAGTATTTGGGTTTTTCAGGTGGTATCTAGAACTTTTTAATAATCCACGCGGTAACTGTAAGGTTTATCCAATGCATTTTCTGTGACCTTTTTACCTCGTTTGGAAACGTTAGTTTCGTAGGATAACGATTGATGTAAGCCTATTTAACCCTTTTACCAAATCCCATTGCATCAGAAGCTTATAATCATATTCTGAATCTACTAGTCCAAATATAGTCAAGTGTGATTTTATTTGATTCGTCTCAATGTAAATTTTATAAATATCAAATTTATAATTCTAAGTTATGCAAAGTCAGAGATATTAAAAATTAAATTAATGCATTAAATAACATACGAAAACAAATAAGACATTTAAAATGAATATGAAAATTTACAAGTTAAGATTATTAATTTTTAATTTTCCAAACAAAAAAGTTGCATCTATAAACAGCAATAACATTCTCTTAATCTTTCTCGAGTCAGGGGACTCTTTTTGGCCGCACTTTTCTTTATGGGTATGAGTTGCCGCCGTCTTTCCCAAATTTCACCCTAGTCCCTGTTCATAGTTTACTATAAGCGGGATACATTAGATAAGATATAAACGGCAATAACATTAAACCCAACAAAAAAAATTTCTTGAACATTTTATGACCACCTATTCATCTTTAACTTTAAGCTTTTTTATAGGATTATTTACCAACTACAGCCTCTAAGTTTACTCAATTTTGAATAAACAGCCGCGAACTTCGTTTATTACCAACTACAGCCTTCAACTTAACAAACATGACATCGAGACAGCCAAAACACCCCATTTGAACCCTATTTTTTTACCCTTTTTTGGCTGTTTTGGCTGTCTCGATGTCATGTTTGGTAAGTTGGAGGCTGTTGTTGGTAATAAACAAAATTCACGGCTGTTTATTTGAAATTGAGTAAACTTAAAGGCTGTAGTTGGCAAATAATTCTTTTTTTATATTAATGGACCACACTTGATAGTTGAAATTGCTATTTGTAGGAGCTCATGGAAAAAGATATGTTTGGGAGTGGTTAGTTTTTAACGAGTTACCAAAATTGGGTCACGAATAACTTTTGGTTTGCAATTGACACATAAGGCGTGTCTACCTCTATCTAAATTTTAAATCACCATTCCTAACCCTTTGTATGGTCACATACTTCTAGATTATCATGGCGCTAGAATTTTAAAAATTAAACTTTTTAGTTCCCTGCATGTAGGGTAGGGATACCTAGAAATAAATACTCATTTGTCCCTTTAAAGTATAGAGAAACCTTTGATTTTTTAAGGAAAAGGTAAATAATGGTAATAAATGCAGAGATGTAATGAATTGAATGGTTGAAATTAAAAGAGAGTTAAAATGTATGGATCAGATTAAAAGGAAGTAGTGGGTCATAGTTCAAAAATAGAAATGTTGCAAATTATGTGGGACGGCCAAAATGGAAAATGCTGCAATTAAATGGGACGGAGGGAGTAGTCATCAGTGGTTAATCAACCCAAAAAAATTGAGTTGATTATTAAACTTTAACAGCCCGTTTAGTTAATGGTATTAAATGATAGTAATATGAATGATTTATAGGGTAAAATTTCATCAAAAGTTTTATATTATTCACATGGTAATGAAACTTTGATAAAAAAAAGTTTTTTTGTTTACAAATTTTCATTACCACCTCTCTACTAATGGAAATGCATTGGAATGGATTTTATGAAGGAAATAATATGATTAGACAAGCATGGTCATCAAGGTAACCAAGATATTTTTCAACTAAAATTACACTAGTTTTTCATTCCTATTACAACCATAATTTCTATCTACCAAACGGGTCGTAAGAGTATATATGTCCCTTTTTTTCAAAAAAAAAAAAAAAGCTAGTGGAAAGGGAAAATTGATAGAGCAATAAAAAAATAAGTGAATAACAAAAATGAGATATAAATTTTGTGAATGAGATTAAAAGAAAGGAAAAATTTTCGTGAATAATTCAACTTTTTGTTAATTATTTTGCAATAATACCAACGATTGATTAACCACGAACAATACCAACTTAGGGGTATTTTCCTAGAATAATACCAACTTTAGTTTATTAACTAATTTATCAATTTTTTTGTGTTATAATCACATATAGCTTGATTTTTAACATGTTAAGGATTTTTTAAGAAAGCACTCATTTAAGGTTGTATTATTCATGGTTAATCAAAAGTTGTTATTATTATAGGAAAATTAACAAAATGTTGTATTATTCACGGTAATTTTTTCTAAAAGTATTAAAGTGAAACTACTATCGAAAAAAAATAATGCAAACTAAGTGAGACAAATTAATATGAAACATTGTGAAAGTTGAGTGGGACTAAGAAAATACATGTAATATATATTATCTATTTTATCAGACTTTCTGAAACAAATGTCATTTATTATAGAAGTTTGAACACAATGGATGCCCTCCACATTCATAATGTAAGTGTTTAATATTTCATTTGAAATATTGTAGGATAGATTAATTTGAATCCTTATTATATTAGCTTCTCATATCGTGATAAGATCTCAACTTAATTTATAACTTAAGTTGATGGTCTATATGTTAAAGAATGAATTCAACCAAAAGATTACGCAAATGGTTGACGATTTAGGATATATTATATTTACTCTATTTTTTACTTGCACTCAAACACCTTTTTACACAGTTGAATGCGTTAGTCAGATTGCTTATATCAAGAATTATACTCAACTAAAAATTATAAAAAATTGGAAAAATTACCTAGAATAATCCAAACTATTTATGATTTTCCTACAATAATCCAACCTATTGATTAACCATGAATAATCCCAACTTTGAAGGGTATTTTCCTAGAATAAACTTGAGTAACCCGATGACCTACTATAGTAGGTAATTCACCAAAAAAATAAATTAAATAGTAATTTAAAATTAGAAAATATTTTTGAAAATTTACATAAAAAATTCTAAATAATAAAAAAATCATAAATTTTTTATGAATATTTTTTTAACATTTTTTTCGACATTTTATTTTAATTTAACTTTTTTAAAAAAAAAATAAAAACTTGCTATAGCAAGTCATCCGGTCACCGGGTTTACTCTAGGAAAATGCTCCTCAAAGTTGGGATTATTCATAGTTAATCAATATGTGGGATTATTGTAGGAAAATCATGAATAGTTTGGATTATTCTAGGTAATTTTTCCTAAAAAATTTGATATTAGGAAAGTATCTAACAAGACGAATAAACAAGATCCCATATGACTATGTTTTTTCTCGTTTTAATAGCCGCAACATGTAAATACTATAAAATGATGAATAGTGTCAAATTAAAATATGTTTGGTGCAACTAAAAAAACGGAGGAAGTACTCCCTCTGTTTTCATATAATCTTCTCATCTATTTTTTTGCGTTGGTCACAACGCAATCTTAAAAGTCAAATAATTTTAATTGTAAGTTATTAAAAATTTTCAAAGTTGATATTAAAAAAATTCATATTAGGACGAATTTATCAACATCTCGCATAAATATGTTTTTTCATATAAATCGTTGTTATATCATAATTAATCTAACACGTTTTAAAATAAACTGTTATTCATTAGAAATATAGTTCTTTGTTGTTATCTTTTAGCAATTGTTGAACATTTGACTTATTTTTTAAAACATATAGGAAATTATAGTAGTGTAAGATTTATCACAATTCACATGTGTGGAGTGGTTCAACTAGTTATTTAATAGGTGATTAGGGGCTATATATATGAAGGAAAAGAGCCAAATAATTATTTTAATTGACTAAATGAAAAATACTAATTTAGGCTTAATAGTATAATTAAATAATTGGTCGGCGTTGTGTTAGATCGAACTTATTGTAATTGATAATTATAGGAGTACTTCTATCATTTGCAAGTCTAAAACAAGCTCCATCTTTACAAATTGATTTTGTGATAGGAATTCTTCCCTTATCCAAAAATTAGAAATCAGATAATTTGACTTACTTTTTAATGGTTAGTTTTTAAAATTATTAAATTCCCAACAAATTTGAGTTGCTTTTGTTCCTATCAGATTTCGTAGAATAATTAATTGAGAGTTCAATCCCCTAATTAACGAGTAATTAAATGGATTTATGCTGATGGAAGCCTGATTTTAGCCCTTTGTCAGCTATGCAATAAAATCACTTAGAGACGAAGCTCTGCTCCAATAAAACACACCAAGGGGTTAGTAGGGCACGAAATGTTTTTCAGGGACCTACTCCGACGCCCAAGTTAGTATCACTCTGGGATGAGTTCCCTAATAGGTCCTTCAAGGTGCACAGTGACAGCCAGATGAATTACTACTTAGGACTTATTTAAACATGAGGTCTTTGTTATACATTATCACAATAAAGGAAAATAATTTAAGTTCTATGATTGTACTTTTAACGTTGCTCTGAAAATCAATGTGAGTATTTGAAATTCAGTTGAAGTTGTTCTTTGTAATTAACCTTTTTAATTCTTTGTGTTTCTCTTTCTATAGTAGAAATTAGTTATCTCATTTATGGCTGTTTGATGAGTATTTATAGCTCATGATTGTGTGTAGCAAACATTCATTTCTAATCCCTAAAACATTCTCTGCATGTTGTTCTCTTTTTTTCAACGTGTCCATCCCACAATCACTTTAAAATATTTTCTTTGCCCCTTGTGGCACTTCTATCTTCCTCTTTCAACACGTATCCCACTCATTATAGTGGTGCTTAATGAATTTCAAGTGTCCTCACATTGCACGTGAGTTTTCCATGCACTAACATTTAAAGCTTGTACATAAAATTCCTTAATAATCATGCCAGACAAATGCTCCTAGATGACTGTCGATTAATGACAATTCTTCCCAAATTTTGACTAATTTGACGTTTTCTAACTGGCCTTTATCATAATTACCTTTGATTAATATTTTACGCACACAACTTTTTATTCATTATAGGATATATCAACATAGTATCATCATTTTGATGAAAAAAAAACAAAATAAATAGAATTCCACAGTAATACCGAACGAGCTCTAATCTTATAACTTGGTAAGAGCTTACTTTAATCTCATGGAGGTTATGAAGATGTTTAACATGTTCGATAGCCCAGTGCCCCAAAAAATTGGAGGTCTCAATATTAAATTATGTAGTAGAAGTATATGTTAAGTGTTTAATAATCACTACAACAAATTTAGCTTTTTGCGACATTGGATTTAGTGGCATTAAAAAAATGTCACTGATTCATATTTTTAGTGTAATAATTATTGTTTTTTATTTTATGTTCCACCATAAAGTGATATAGCGACACTTAATTTGGTCTTTAGTGGCATATGTAATTGTCACTATAGTCTATAGTGGCATTTGTGAGAAATGTCATTAGATCCTATGTCGCTATAAGCTTTAGTGTAACTTTTTAATATGCTGTTAAAGAGTCTAATAAATGTCACTAAATCATATATATACACTATAAGAAATTTGAAATAGCGATATTTATATTAAATGTCGCTAAATATATCCCACTAAAAGCAAATTATGTCGTAGTGAATGTAGTTGTTAGAAAAATATCATAATATTTTTAATGGCATAAGACCTTCAAAGAATTTGTCAATTTTTAAGACCATCTATAATTAGTCTATTATGTAGGTTTAGTTGAGGAAGATACTTTATTTTTTCAACAAATCTCCTGTGAGACGGCCGTATACGTGTGACCACTCACAGGTCCAACTCATAATTTTAAAGTTGCCATTATAAAGCTTGAATTGAATATTTTAGACCTTGAAATAGATATTTTAAGTCTTGAATTTGACAAATATTAAACCATTGTAATATGCATTTTAAGTCTTAAAATAGATATTTTACAGTTGTAAAAGTAAAATATAAAAGGAAAAATTACCTTGAATAATCCAAACTTTTATTGATTTTCCTACAATAATCCAACCTTTTGATTAACCTCTAATAATCTCAATTTTTGAAGGTTTTTGCCACCATTATAACTAGCATTGTTGATGACCTACTATAGCAAGTTACTTACAAAAATAAAAAATAAATTAAAATGAAAGCACAAAAAAAATCAAAAACACCCTTTCATCTTCTCCCTCACTAATCACTGCTAGTCTACTATTACCCTCCTCACCGGCCGAAATTCCCCTTTCTCATGTCTATCAAATGCAGATATGCTACAACCCTGAAACAATGATTGATGGTCGTTGGCAATTAAAATTATGCAAAAAAACATATTAATGAATGTTGATCCATTGGGAAGAAATATCAATTGAAGAATCTTACAGATGAGAAAGCAAAGAAAAGGAAATAATTCAATTAAAGACCATGGGTTTCCATATAAGTGAACTAGTCTTGAGCTAATCTATATTCCATGATAAGCAAAATTGTTTACGAATAGCAAAATCATGAAACATGAAAGTATATAGTTATCTTTATATTTTTGGGGAGAGTTTAAGGGGCGGTGGTGGAGAAGAGACTGATATGTGGGTGGCTACCATTTAGCATTTTCTTAAGCTGGGATGGGAGGAGATCGTCATCCGGATAAGGGGAAGAAATGGAGTGGTGGAAGCGGCAGGTGGCCGGTTATGGAGGCGGAAGAGATGAGGTGGTAGAAGAAGCAGTCGGTGGGAGACTGGTGGTGCCATTGAATTATTTATCAATTGCTTTAATTTCTTTTAAACTTTTATCTTATACTTTTTAAAAATTTTACCTTTTCTTTATTCACAAAATAACCTTGGCAAACACCCTTTGAAGTTCGGATTATTTATGATTAATTAAAATGTCGGATTATTGTAGGGAAATTAGGAATTGATAGGATTATTCTGAGTAATTTTTCCAATATAAAATTAAATGTCAGAATAGGGATTTTAAGAGTTAAAATTAACATTTTAAGTGGTGGAATAAATGTTTTAAGAGTTGAAGTCGACAGCTAAATATTTAAATTAAGCTTCTGGAAAAGAAAAATTAAGTCTTGGAGTAGGGCTTTTAAGTGTTGATTTGGCTATAAAGTCATGAAATGGATGTTTTATGGTTTAAATTGGGCAAGTATAAAATTTTTTTGGTCGCAGGCGTGAGGCGGCCGCATGCAAGTTTTTGTGTATTTTTTTCCATTTTGCTGTCCAAATACTCATTAATTTACAAGTTATCATTAATTAGTCAACAAATCAAGCAATTTACAAGTTATCATTAATAATTAGTCAAGAAATCAAGCAATAATTAATTACACTTATTTTAAACACAAACTAAGGCATTTAAAAGATGGAAGTATGTGAGTAAAATATTACCCTAATGTACTTGACTCTTGAGATTAGAATAATCCTGAAGGAGTGTCTTTCATGGTAGTTTCTATCACAAGTTAGTACACTTGCATTGCATGGGTGTCAATTGTTACCTTGCCCCCCTTTTTTCCCTCAAAAATTCCTAATCAATCATCGTAATTCGTAAATCACTATAAAAAGACAGAAAAAATAATAATAAAATAAAAAAAACCCAAAAAAAAAATTAAAATAACAAAACTCAAACTATATCAAATCCTACCATATTTGTTAATTCTCACAAATAACGGTCATTTAGTAAATTCTTGTCTATTTTCCCCTCTCTCCTTAATCACTTCTTAACACTCATATTTTCGTATCCTTTTTAATTATATACATTCTATTTCCCTCTCAAAACACCTTTTAATTAACTACTACTAAGTACTCTGTTTATGCACTCTGTTCTTCCTTAACCAATTTGTTATACTAATTATTAATAAAATCATAATACTCAAATCATTTCTCCAAACTTTATTGTTAAAAGATTTTTTGTCTCACATTTGTCTTATGCATCTAATTAATGTTTATGTTAAAAAATTTAATATTCCACCAGTCAAAACCCCACCAAATCTAACTCCTCCTCCTTTCTTTTCTTCTTCCTCCATTCTTACATTATTTTTTATTCTAGAGTTTTGTTCTTTCTTCTCATCATCATTCAATTTTTTGTTTATGTTTTTCCACAACCTTAAAAGTCAAATTTTACAATATTTTTTATTTGCCCTTCTGTGGATCTCACTCACACATTCTTCTTCTTCTTCTTCTTTTTCTTCCTCTAATCTCTTTCTCCTCCCTTTAACACTGCTCCACCATTTTCCCTTTTTTATATTTTTCCCCTCTGAATTTTGATGCTATTTTCTCATGTTTGGGTTATGGGTAGATGCTAATTTGGATTAAAAGAATTCTGCTTTTCTTCCAAAAAAAGAAACAAATTAAAAGTAGTAAGAATGACAATTTCATTTGAGAAGAAAAGCTTGGAGAAGAAGAACTAAAGTAAGCTTACCTAACAACGTCCTGAGTTCAATTCTCGCTAGCTCTTTTCTTTTCTCGGCCTATTATTATATAATAAAAAAAATAAAATTAAAAAGCTTACCTGGAAGTAGTTACTAGTTCCTTTCTAAACTTTTCTTGAAAATGGAAGTGCAAAAAAAAAAGATCCCATTTTTCCTCGACACTTATGTGCATTTTCTTTTTCTTTTTATTTTATTATTATTAGTAAATTCTGTTTTTTTGTTTTGTTTCTATAATTCTGTTGAAATTCCCATTGGTAATCATTTTTATTTCACTTGGCAGTGCTGCAGGAGTTTTGCATAATCTGATGCAGACAATCTTTGGATAAAATTATCAGATATTGTAAGTACAAATTTCCCATCTTTTTTTGTACCTTTTTCATGTGAATTTTTGTACATTTACAATTTAATTTAAAATTTCTGATTTTTGGAAAATTCCTTTGTGGGGTGTAGAATATGCCTCAAGACAAAAGAAGATCAATTAGTTACAGATCATTTGTCACATGTAATGATCCAAAAGGAATTGAATGTGGGGCGATTAGAAAATCAAAGAAGGAGCAAATTAAAAGTAAGATTGAAACTGACAGAAACCAGGAAAATCATAATCTAACCAAATCACTAGAAATTATTAAGGAAAGAAAAAATGATAATATTGCTAAAGAATTGTTAAAAGGAGCTCTTGATCTTCAAGAATCATTGGTTATGCTTGGAAAATTGCAAGAAGCTTCGAGTTTTATGTTGGGATTATCGCGAAAACAGAAACAAAAACTCGAGGATTGCACGTTTGATGGCATGGTTAATGGAGTAAAGGGTTTAAGGAATGTTGTTAGAGAAAGTCTTGTTAAGCAAAATGTGATGATAGCAAATCCTGTATTTGAGGAACATTATTATGATCATAGAAAGATGGGTTCTCCTGATATGATGCCTTCTACTAGTTCGAGTCGTTCCTCGATGATTTATTCGAGTAGTTTTGTTCATTCCGATTCTTGTGTTTCATCACCAGCTGTTTCTGTAAGGAAAAAGGGGAAAGAATTAAATTTGATTCTTAAGCTTATGGGTTTAGAATCATTCCCTTTAAGTCCTAGGAATTACATGGATAAGGAGAAGATTTTGGAAATGTCGAAGCGTATGTATGATAATGATTCACCTAGGGCAAAGAGGGTGCAATTTGGAGCTCAAGAGGGAGTAATGAAGCAAAGAAGTGTGGGAGAAATATTTGAGAACATCAAATTCAAGGGGCTTTTAAGACATAAACAGGAGTCTGATATTTTTGACTCGGAAAATGAAAGAACGCCGATTGTTGTGATGAAACCTATGCGCTATCCCTGCCTAGATCTCGATAAGCCATTTTCGACAAAGAGTTGGAAGGAAATGGGTATGAAACCGATATGTAGTAAAACATCAGGTCGAGAAATTGTCAGAAATGAAGATGTGTACTTCAGGGAGAAGTATGAAGTAGCCAGAGGGATTGATTGTGAACAAAACGGCAAGTACTTAAGAAAGGTTGCGTCTGCTAAGGGAAACGATTCTGAAAATTTACACTCGAAACCATTAAAGAAGAAAGCCGAAAACAAAAAAGCTAGTGTAGAGAAGGTAGCAAAGTTAAGTGATCAGGAAAAGTTCACCTCAGCAAAGATTGAAAAGCGAAAGGATGGCAAATCGACAACCAAAAACCAGACTTTGAGTGCACAAATGACTAATTCCACCTCCATGTCAGATCACAGCAGGAAACGAAGAACAGTAAATGAACGAAAGAACAGACAACCAGCTTTACTTGTGAGTTTACTTCAACTGAAAATTGTAATCTTCGTGTCCATTTTCTTACCTTATCTTAATACGATTAACATGAGTTTTTCCGATGCAGATGGAGGAAAACCGGATTGTTAAAGGTCAAAACAAGAAAACAAAAGCATTTCATAGAGAGGATAACGATTTGAAGGGTGACAGTAAATCTGTTTCCCCCATAGTTACTGATAACTATGTAAAGAATCAACCTCATATCAAAGGTTAGTACTGTCGTTCCATCCTAAACGTACAGATATTATTCTTGTCGGTGTTATAGTTTGATTTACGTTGTATTACAGATTCTGATATTGGCAGTCGGATAAAGCTGCTAGATACTCCGGAATGCATTTTGTATGATCCTTTGAATGACAAGAAGATTATACAGCAAGGTTACAATAAGAGTGCTCGTTCTGAAGTTACATCAGTGTCAACAAGCGAATATTGCAGTGTAGATCAGCTCGGTGATACTCAAAGCACTCTTAATGAAGTTACCTTAAGTACTACTCATGAAAATGGTATTGCAGTCGATCATAATATGAATCGAAAAGCAACACAAAGCCTTAAAAGTGGCATAGAATCACCCAAAAAAACAAAGCTAAATGCTATGCTTTTGAGCAACTCATTGTTTGTGTGCCATTTAGAGGAGCGTTTCAACGTTCAAGTTTATCCTGATTTTGTTCCATGTGTGATTGATGACGATCAAGAGTTGGAAAACTCTAGGCTTCTGCTAGATTGTGCGAACGAAATCTTGGAACTTAAAAGCCAGGAGCTTTCACAAGCATGTCTGCCTTTTCCACCAAGCTACATAACAAATACAGGAAGCTCTCTCTGCCTGGATCGACTTGTGGAAGAAGTATGCAGCGGAATTGCTGATTTGAGAGGCTATTTAAGGGCGGTGACCGATGAGTCCCCCTCCGACAATCTCTATCTAATACTAGATCGAGATTTGAGGTATAAGAGCGGGGTATGGGGAGTCGGTTGGAGGAGTATGTACACACAAAATGTAGTTGAGCTAGTTGTAGGTGATATTGATAGGTTTGTGCTAAACAAGTTGATTGAGGAGATACTTGTAGATTTGATGCTATAGATCATCCTAAGTTATGTTTTTCCCCATTGTTTTTACAACCTTCTTGAGATTCATTAAAAGAAAGTAAGCAACTAAGGCCGAATATGAGATTTAAAAGGTCCAGGGCGAAACATTAATTATGGGCCTATAATTACTAAATATGCTATTATAAGTCCCTAATTATAAAACAATATTTTAGATGGGTCAAGGGCACAAGCCGCTCTTGCCCCTTGTAGCGCCGGCCTTGTAAGCAACATTACAAATTGGTAAATAAGCATCATAATACATATTGTTGATCACGAATTGTTGTGAGAGACGGTCTCTCTAAGAGACGCATTAAAAATATGGGTTAAGTAGCCCAATTTATACAAATTTAAGAGAAAATAAGAATATGGGCCTTGTTTTGAGGTCGTCTCTTTGAGAGACGGTCTCTCACAAGAGTAGCTGATTGTTGATAGAAAAGTTGATATGCCAAGTAGAAACAACTTTTCCATGGGATCACATTGCTTCAATAGGGCAAGTGTACCAAATTACCACCACCTTAATAGTCATTGAATTGTTGTTTACACATTTTGTTCAACATTTCTATAAAATACTTCCTCTTATTCTAATTAAATGTCGAGAAATTGAATTTTTTTTGTGTTCATTTCAAGAGGGAAAAGAGTGATTGGTAAGCATGAATATATGTATTGAATGTAAAGTACATAGTATTGTTAGTATGTGTCTTGAATGTAACTTTCATTCATAAGAAAATTGAGCAGTTACTCTGATCCATCATTAGTAAGTGTCAGGGGCCTCAGGGCAGGTGTTCCTGGCGATACTTCATGAAGTCCAAATTTCATTTAATTATTGATCAGATTTTTTAAATTTTAAATACTACGTTGTGGCTATAAATTAGCATTAAATAGAAATTTAGCTACTTTTAAGAAAAAAGTGGACATATAATTATCAACTAAGAGAAATAAAAATGTGTGTATGGAATATAATAGAATTTAAAATATAAAAATAATATTAAAAGAAATTAGTGGTGCATTTATTTCTAAAAGTAGAAATAATGTAAAATTGTGTCGTGTTTAAAATAATATTATCAATAACTATTTTCATAATTAAATAAATTTATAAAAATATACCAACAGTCATATTTTTATGAGATCTGTAAAATGAGATCAATTTTAATATTTTAGACACATTTCCAAAAATTCTTATTTTCTTTGCTATTTCTACCTCTTATTTGGTATTTTTCTACCTTTTTTAGTTAAAAAAACAAAAAAAAATCGCATGATCTAAATTATAGTAGAAGATATTGAACATATTGCTCCAAAGAAAACTTGAGAATTAATTGAAGATATTGCTCTTACATACTCGGTTATGAACACAAGTACAAATTTAGTTGTGGCATCAATCAAAACATAAGAGTGATGTGGGGAAGAGTGATGTGGGGAAGAGTTAAGACTGCTAAAAAACATCGATATGATTAAAAGTCGTTGGATAAGAATTGGTCCAACATGTTTAAAGTGGGCTGGAAGCTATGACGAGGCTCTTAGTAAGAAGAAGTGTAGCTCGAGAGACGATAATTTGCTTAAAGAAGCGTATTAAATCCATCAAAGAAAACATGGTAACTTTAACTTAATTGAGCAATGGAAAATTTTAAAGAAGTTTAACAAGAAAGCCACTAATGAAAAGTTTCGATGAAAATCCACACGATCGTCAGCCAACTCGTGGTGTTAGTATAGTTGAAGTAGTGGGAAACAATCAGGGACCGAGGATGATGCTCATGATCCGGATACACCTACAAATGAATCTCAAGGAGGAGCATCTACTCACCCAAGGGTGTGAAGAAGGCTAAATCTCTCATAACCAGGAAAATGGTATCAAATCAAACAACTCGCGTGCATTGAGTTCATTTGGAGAGAGTGTTTGAAATACTTTAGAAACAAGGGAAAAACTTTTCTTGGAGAAGATGGAACTTCAAAGACAAAAAGAAGCTCATAAACAAAACTTTAAATGGAAGAATATCGAATGAAATGAGATATCTATTATACATTAAGCCAAAAGGAAACGCTTTAACCATGGGAAGCTAAAGTGATTATTGAACTTGGTAACTGCTTTCAGATTTACAATCGTAATTAGTTTGTTGTTTTAAGTATGTACTGTTTAAGAAAATAAAAGTAAACATGTAGCCTTTGTCATTCATTAGTCAATTTCTTATAAATTAGCTTTTGTTCCGTCATACATTAGTCAATTTCAACTATTTTTAGCTTTCAATTCGTACTAGGATAAAAATTCGCGCAATCCACGAATTTTTAAAAACATTAATATTTTAATGAAATTTTAGATAGCAAACCCTACCTCACATTTTTCTTAAAATTTAAAATTGTTATTATGGTAGTCTAACAATGTAAATAACTTATTGTAACGATCAATTAATTGAATTTTATGTCATTTTAGTTTTAAATAATAATTGATGGAAAAAGAGGTTATTATGTACTTCAAGTAATTTTCTAAATTGCTGTAAAATTTTACACACAGTGTAATTTTGCACTATAATTTCCTAAATAGTGTAATTCCAATTACAGTGGCATAAATGTAATTTATTCTATTGTATAATTTTCTATGCGGTGTAATTTCATAATTTTATCAGACAATATATAATGCTTTACAGAGTATATTAATATTTCCCATTATAATTTTTTAAACAGTGCATTTATGTACAACTGCATTATTGGAATGATTGTGATTTATTGCATCTATTAATATATGAGTTTTTCCAAAAATATACATTTGTAAATATGGTAAGTGTAAAAAATGCAAATAAGTCAAATTCCATTAATACTATCCAATGTAAAAAGAAAAATATGACATACTCCCATTCAAACTTCCTTTTTACTATTATAATTTATACAGTAAAATTAATAGAATGTATAATGCTAGGTGCTATCACATGAGGTAGTTATTGATCAATTGAATGAATATATTTGAATTAGCAAAAGCACTGCACGACTCGCATTGGCCAACAATATTTTAGAAACACAAATTTCTTTAGAGAGATTATTTCTAACTGGGTCGGCCTATTAAATATTTTAAAATATTATAAGTAGGCATTAGAAATTATGTAAATAGACGTTTAAAATAGTGAAAATAGGCACTAAAGATACGGTAAGTAGGGGTGCACACGGTCCGGTTTGATCTGGTCTGACACTAAAATCAAACCAAACCAAACCAAAAATTCCGGTCTGAAAAATTTTCAGACCGAACCGTTTAAAATGTCAGACCGGAACGGTTAGGTCTGGTCTGGTTTACGATTTTTATTTCCAAATCAATATATGTTCTATGAAAATATTTCGCACTTACAACCAGTAAATAAATATAATTTGTAATTAGTTGATTCCATCCACATTATTCAAGTATTACTATATAAAAATAATAACATCTCAAAATATCTAGGTAGAAACCCGTTTTTTTTTAAAAAAATTATGGTTTTTGGTCATAGTACGGTTTACGGTCTGGTCTGGTCTGAAAAATTAAAAAATCGGGACCAGACCGTAAACTGTATTTTCTTTTGAAATAAACCAGATCAGACCATTTAGATCGTAGACCAGACCAAATATTAAAATTATGGTTTGGTCCGATTTGGTTTACGGTTTAGACCAAACTTTGTTCAGCCCTAACGGTAAGTAAACATTAAGGATAATGTAAGTAGGCATTAAGAATATGGTAAGTAGACATTAATCTTTAATGGACAGGACTTGAGATACTTCTCTTAAAAAACAATCTCTTAAGAGACTAGATGTTTTAGAAAACCAACACCACCAAAGTTAACTAGATTATTGGCCTTTGGTGAGGAGCGAGAGTTACTTCGTGTCTTCTTATCAGTATTAATTGATAACTAACATACTATTTTCAGAGCAATGATGCATAGCGATGACAATTCAGTCTGAATTCTCCCCTAATTCGATCTCATCTGAGGAAATTAATCCAATTCGAGTCCGAGAAAAGTAGTATCCGAGTCCGATTACATAGTCCAAATTCAATTTAGAGACGGACCAAAATTGGACTTCATAAAAAATTCAATACTTCGACCTGACTTTGACTCCGAATTGTATATAATTATAATACTCAAACTTTTAACCGCAATGTTATTGATTTCATAATTGAATATTAAAAGAGAGATCAATTGTCATTTTAAACACAATGTTATTGGTTTCATAATTATAATTATAATTATAATTATAATACTCGAAGTTTTAACCATTAAAATAATGACATTTGACAAAGCTTTCATGAGCTGTGTCATTTTACGGCAAAATTATTAAACTTTATGATTTTTTAATGTTTGTGGTCTCTACCTTTTTTCCATCAAATTTATTATGCAATTAAATAACATATCCATTATCTAAAATATTAAATTTTCTTAATTACCATAAACATTCTTTACGAAAGTCGGAAACTTTATTAAGGAATGAAAGGAGTTTAATTCTAGACTTATGATACGATGATTTGATATTCAGCTAGTCTCTTGAGAGACCGTTTCTTTGAGAGACGTATCTCAAGCCCAACCCATAAAGTTAATGTCTAATTATCGTATTCTTAATGCCTACTTATATTATACTTAATATTTAATACTTACTTACCAAATCCTTAATGCCTACTTTCGATATCTTAAATGTCTGCTTACATCATTCTTAATGTCTATTTACAATATTTTATATTTTAAAAAATATATAATAGACCGATTCAATTAGAATACGTCAAAAAGACATCTCAAGAGTTTGGGTTTGACATTTTCACTAACATGAGACTATGCACTAACAATGAATTTAAGAAACAGGAAACAAAAGTGACGACGAAATTTGGAACTGATTACGCTAATCGAAACACCGTCTCTATCATCTGTCTTTCTCTCTCTTCTCAAAACAAGCAACTGAGTCAATTCCTTAGAAAACCAACAGAAATTCTTGATAAATTTGGTGATGGGAGATGATACATCGACGACGATGGTGATGGGAAATAGCAGTAGAGAAAGAGATCGGGAACTTCTAATACCAGTCGCTGACTCTTCCATGAATCATGATGATTCTGCTAAACCTTCCCCTTCTGTTTCCTCTTCTCATCATTCTGGCCGTGAGGTAGTTATCTATGTTTCCTCTTTTTTTCCCGTTGATCTATCTGGGTTTTCCTTCAATTTTAATGGGTATCTTTCATTTATATTGTTATTGTGAAATTTGGAATTAATTAATGGATGTTTTCTTTTGGGAGGTATTAGATTATGCAACAAAACCCTATATGGAAGGATTTTGACGGGAACTTGATTATGACCTGATAGTTTCTTTAAATTTGCTTTTGTTGTTTGATTTGTTGATATGACGAATTCTTATTGGTAAATTGTTTTTTGGTCTAAATTGCGCATTGGATTGGTACTGTTGAAGTTGACTTTGTTTCTTCTGTCCTGTGAATTTTGCTTATGTTGTGCCATCTTAACCAATAGTTATTGAAGCTGGCTCAGTCAGTGGCATTTGCTAAGGCCGGGGCTGTGCTGTTGGTAAACGAAATTAGGGAAATTTTAGCTTGGTTCCACTTCACTAGTATGTTAAGTACCAAGGAGTTTCATCTTAAGGCTTGTGTTGTGGTGGTATGATTTCATAGTGGTGTTCAGGTATTTAAACAATCGAACATCATGGTCACGTCCCATGATTCTACCTGGAATTAGATATGGCTGCGTTGCGTAAACGCATAGTTTACTTCTGTTATTGTTTTGCTTCAGCAATCTTGAAATTTGACCTAAAGAGTATTTTAGTATGTATAGCAGCATTGATGAAGATGGTCATTGATAGAGGAAGTTGATAGTTGGTTTTAGGTCCGACTGTCTAACGTTTGTTGTAACTACTGCCTGAGCTGTAGAGATGTTGTGAGAATGTGGCAGTAGGAACTTACTAATGATATTGAGATGTGATAGTATCATTTATCTAACCATCAATGTGAAGTGCTTTAGTCTTATTGGTTTGATGTTATTAATGATTTATTTGGATTGTAAGAAATAGAGGGAAGGGATGAAGAGAGACATAGAGGAAAAGAGTTACCACGATTTGGGTAGAATATGAGGAGGAAAGGGAATTGGCGTCATGAATTCCTTTACACTTTTGATAAACAAATATCTTCAATGATAAAGAGATTTGAAAGGAATATTTATCACTCTTCCCTCTTCCTCCTTACTTCCGTTTTAGCTATCCAAACTTACTATAAGGGTAATTTTTCATATTGATGTATTCTTCATGAAAATGAAGTAGCTTTTGGAGTAGCTGAATAGTAGAAGTGATCTATGATGTGTTGATCTCTCGACATGCTTGTCTTGTGTCAAATTCAATATTTTTACATGATCTTCTTTCATATTACGAGGAAAACTAAAAAATTTTGTATTTCCAATATGCAGACCTTTTATAAAATTATCAGAAGTTGGGCTTCAAAGAAATTTATGACTGGATGGTAAGTTGGGTTGTCTTGTGCTACAAGAGTTACTTATATAGTTAATGTTCATTTAGTGAAGTTTCCTAACTCTAATATCGTATTTAGATATAATTATTGTATAGCTCTCTTCAGTAATCTAACTCTTTTTTGATGGCTATAGATCTTCACGTATACCTTTTTTGTTTGTTAATAGTTTTCCATTTCTTTGGAAATATCCTCTGTCATTTCTGAATTTAGTTTGTATTTCGGTCTTTCCTTGGACCTTTCCCTGCCGAGATGGTAGTATCTTTAGAGCATTTGGGTAATATTGTTTAATTTGAATAATTTTGTAAATACAAAACATTGTGCTCCTTCCTAGGCCCTTGGTTGCAAACGTTATCTATAATTTCATATAAATGATAAATTCACATGACTTGATGAGCCATATATTGATGACCCTAATGGGTGAATATTAGATAAATACATTTGTTTAAGGCTCAGTAGATTGATGCTTTCTAAACTTGTGGACTGTGGTATTGGAAGTCTATGCTCAAGCATAGTTTGTAAGTGTCGTAACAATGAATATTTGTAGTTGATGTTTTTTATACTCTATATATATATTTAATAAGGTGCTCATTAGAAACTGTTGTAGCATCTGAAGAAATCAAGCTTTTTGCAGTGCTTTGGTGGTTCTTTTTAAAATTTAAATGTTTTCATTGACTATGCTTTGAAGTTTCAACATATTTTGTGAAGCAATGTAGTAATATCATTATTCTGAGGAGATATGGTTCATGTTTTTGATTAGATTTAACATTAAAATATGCAATGTCATCACTAATTCTAGAGTATTATGTTACATTATATTTCTTACTTTTATAACATGAGTGATACTCATTACCAAATTAGTGGTACAAAAGTCTGAACTCCAACTATTAAATGTGCCAATAGGGTTTGCATTCATTCAGGAAGAAATCTCAATTGAAATTTGCAATGTCATCCTTTTTCTGATAGTCGAGACGTTTGAAATATTGAATTCCTCTATTGTAATGATGTTTTTATTTTTTATTTGCAGTGTCATCCTTTTTCCGATAGCCATCACATTTTACATAACCTGGTGGTTTATACATTTTGTGGATGGATTTTTCTCTCCTATTTATGCTCAACTTGGAATTGATATTTTTGGTAAGTGATAATGTTTGTTTTGAACACATTTGCTTTTATTTTATTATTCCAGGAAATGCAATGTTACATCAATGTTTTGATAGTTCCCACTTCCTAGTTGACTTAGATATAGCCTTTGTTTCTATTTAATCTTCTTGTACAGTGAAAATAATGTTTCTTTTTTCAATAAACAATCATCTTTTTTCCAATTTCAGCAATGTTGTATTTTAACTTTCGACGATGATACTTCAAATAACGTTGACGCGTAAAAAGTATAAGTCGTACATAACTATTGTTCTTTTTCTGAGACAAATTAATATAATTCTGAGATTTAGGTGAAGATTAATATCTCTAATATTTTGTGTATCTTTGAGAACCACTTTGGCTATCTCCTACCCCATACACATATACATACACATACATTCGCAAGTACTTACTCAAACATATAATCTCTTCTTTCTCGCATACATACAACGCTTGACTGTGTACTATCATATAATAAGCTAGACCACCCTGTTTTTAGTAACGTAAGAAAATGCCATAATGTGTGGTTACAATTCAAACTTATCTTCTAGATATCGTCTTTTTATAAATTTTACTCTGATAACGCTCGAAGTTCGAGGGTGAAAGTCAAGTTATTGATTTTATTAATAAATGTGTATATATTCTTTAGTTCTATCATCAATTTTGTTTTTGTCAAATTTCACACCACTCGCAATATGCATATTTAGGCTTTAATTTTTCTCTCATCAAATGAGCTCAAAAAACATTTTCATCCCAACATGCTACTACGAGTATTTAAAAACAGGCAATATATAAGGTTTATGCTATTATGCTGTAGAAATTAATTTACTTGCCTCACTTTCTAAAATCCTTTCAAGTTTAATATTTTATGTCAATTATATCTTGCTCTTTTTCACGACCTTTCTGATTTTGTGCTAGTCTCTTTGAGTAACTTTGTTATACACAAACTTCTGAATAAATACATTATGAGTTTAGTAGCCATTGCTAGTGATGTTTGTGAAATTGCTAAAAGTCTTGAGGGTTTAGAGAGTTTTGAAAGTTTTTCCAAATGCATCATTTCATAATACGTTAACAACCCATTTGGTAGGTAGTTATATATGGTAATGGGAATGAAAAATTTGTGTAATTTTAGTTGAAAAATCTCTTGACTACCTTAATGGGGATGCTTGTCCAACTCCAATCATCTCATTTTCTTCATAAAGTTCATTCTAATGTATTATCATTGGGAGATGTGATATTAGCTGGTAATGGAAATTTGTAAACAAAAAATTTCTTTATAGATTATTCCCATTACCACCATTTAGTACGACTAACCAAACGGGCCGTAAGAATATATGTCGTCTTGAATGCTTGTCCCTCCAGTCAAACTATGTGTTCTGATATCAATGTGATTCTCAAAGTTGCAGTCACTTAAATAAATCATGATACATGGAGCTTGGTACTTTGTTAAATCAATTACTTGAATGTTTCCTCCTATTCATTTCATTTGTCTTAATACTCGTATCACATTATTCATCAATTACTCTTAGCTTGTATGTTGTTCTTAAACTATACAGCAAAACATAGTCAAATGGAATTGTATTTGATTGAATATTAACTAATTATGTATATTTTAAGGGCTAATTAGTGCAACACGCGTACAATGAGAAATGGGGCAAATGAAATGAATAGGAGGGAGTATTAATTTTCTTCTGATGTACTGTTTCCTCTCTCTTACTAGGGTTGGGATTCATAACTTCAATAGCATTCATATTCTTGGTTGGTGTCTTCATGTCGTCATGGTTGGGAGCATCTGTTTTAGGCCTTGGTGAGTGGTTCATTAAGAGGATGCCTTTTGTCCGTCACATCTACAATGCCTCAAAGCAGATTAGTTCTGCAATATCTCCAGGTATCCTCATTCTAAATTTCCTTTTCTCATGTATATGTTGATAATTTGGCAACTTACGTATGAAAGTTCTTGTCTCTGTTCAGACCAGAACACACAAGCCTTTAAAGAAGTGGCCATCATCAGACATCCACGAGTCGGGGAATATGCTTTTGGGTTCATCACATCTTCTGTTACACTGCAGGTATATAATTGATGGTGTTGGAGATTTTGATGTTTATTAGCCAGCATTTGTCGCAACTGAACAATTAGAATATGAGAAAGTTGTACTTTATGCTGGATGATTGTCATAGGGTTCGTACATTCTGTTGATGAGGTTTCTGTATTTCTTATGTATATGACAGAACTATTCCGGGGAGGAGGAACTATGCTGTGTCTATGTTCCTACGAACCATCTGTACATTGGTGATATTTTTCTGGTTAACTCAAATGATGTAATCAGACCAAACCTGTCTGTTCGTGAAGGAATTGGTAAGTCTTTGCGTCTTCTATTTTTGCTTTTCCTCGGATACTCTGCACAAGTGAAAGGCCGTAAAGTTCCAATTTACATCCTTATACGTTCCTAATAAAATTCAGACACTTTTTTGTAATGAAGAGTCTTTGGTTGTGTTTGGGAGGAAAATCATTTGACGAGTAGCATTGTCTATACATTTGGGGGTCAAATTATTCACTAATTCTTGTGAGAGACTGTTTCTTTGAGAGACCATCTCTAATTGGGTCAACCCATTATATATTTTTTAAGATATTGTAAGTAGGCATTAAGAATGACGTAAGTAGACATTTAAGATATTTAAAGTAGGCATTAAGTATACGGTAAGTACGCATTAAGGATAATGCAAGTAGGCATTAAGAATACGGTAAATATGTATTAATCTTTAATGGGTTGGGTTTGAGATACGTCTCTTAAAGAGACGGTCTCTCAAGAGACTAGCTGGTATTATTTTTCATAAGCCGTAATTTTTTTCCGGGAACTTATTTTCTACTTCCTACCTCCTACGTCATCTTTACTTCTCTTTGCTGGCCATCCCATCCCTCCATCCCCTCATTGCCGTTTTCCTTGTCTCCAACTTCCTAGGAATAAACGGAGTTTTTTACCTGATTTTATTGAAATTGTAACTTCCAATGAAAACAGATTCTGTCAAATTGTTTTCTTAAATCAAATACACCTTGGTTTAAAAAGTTTTGTATGTGCTATAAAAATACTTATTTTTTATGCTAATAACTCAAATGCATATTTATAAGCGTTAAATCTATAAACTTGGGATCAATTCGGGATTTTCACCACAGTTTTAATTTGATGCTATCGTACATAATGAATCTTCAAATTGGAGTATACCCTAACAACTTGGATTCAATATGTTTTGTTCCTGCAGAGATTGTAGTGTCTGGTGGGATGTCAATGCCACAAATCCTGTCGACAATGGATACACGGATTGCTGGTCACCTTGACAAAATTAGATCCAACCGAAGCTGAGACTAATGTTAATTTTTTAGGTTATCGACGGCCTTGTTCGTAGATAGTGAACTAGAAGTCACGGAATGTTTGAAGACCAACCTGTTCATATTCGTCTTCGAGAAGACTAAAAGCTTAGAGTTAATTATTTTGGATATATTATCAGATGTCTTGTACAATGTAGATACAGTCAGAGGCACAATGTTACAATTTTATAGGTTTCTGTTTATGCTGAAGCTTTGAATTATTACCGTCTATTCTTGTTTCATTCACAAGTAACTTGCACAATGCACAAGTAAAAAAATATAAAAAATTCATACAAAAGCAAACTTTGCATGATCATTCTCAAGATAACTAGTTTTTTTCCCTAAGGGTGTGTTTGGATTGAAGGAAATGGAGAGAAAGAAAGGGGAGAGATTTGGAGGGAGGAGATATCCCTTGTTTGGATAGCAAATTGGGAGGGAAGGGATTTGAAGGGGAGGGATTTGGAAGGAAAAGTTGGATAAGTTTTATTAAGAAGACAATCTCTCCTAGAGAGGAAAGATTTGGAAGGAAAACACTTTCCTTTCCTTTTTCCTCCCCTTTCCTTCTAAACAAACAATATACAATTTCCCTCCTTATCCCTCCCTTTCTTTTCCCTTCCTTTCCTTCCCCTTCCCTTCCTTTCTTTTCTCTCCTAATTTGCTATCCAAACATAGTGTAAAGTTGTGGTCTAGGGCTCTTCGTTGTTAGTAATAGCGAATAAAGACTGAAAGTCAAGAAAAAGTCAAAGAGTTTGTTCTCTGTTACTAACAGCGAACAAAGACTTTGATTGTTTTTTACCTCCAGTCTTTGTTCTCTGTTAGTAACAGCGAACAGTTTTGAATTAAAAACAGCAGATCCCCATGTTTGACTAGGTTTTAGCTTTGTTCGTTGTTAGTAACAACAAACATACCCTTTGCTTTTTTTTGAACCCTTTGTCTTTGTTCGCTATTACTAAGTGTAAACAGTCTAAAATCTCAAGTATGTAAAAAAACTGCTTATCTTAGGAAATAGTTTGAAAAATTGACTATAATGTGATTTTTTTATATGTTTTTGCTTATTTGTTTCAAATTTCGCACAATGCTGACATTTGTATTCATTAGCCATTACCATTCACGACCAGTCTAGTTAGTGGTACTGATGGTGGTAATAGGGATGACTTATAGTGTAAAATTTCATCAAAGGTTCCATGTCATTGCCACAGCTAGTGTTGAAACTTTGATCATAAAAAAGTTTTTCCATTTACAAATTTTCATTATTACCTAATATCACCTCCCACAATGGTAATGCATTTGAGTGAAATTTACGAAGAAAATGAGATGATCGAAGTTGGACAAGTATGGCTATCGAGATAGCCAATCCTCTGGTAATGAGAGCAAAATGATCTTTCTCATCATCATTATCTTCATTTTCACTTGAGGTTTCTTCTTGTTTATTTGCCTTAAGTGCAAGATTCTTCATGGATGGCGTGACATTATAATCTCCATCTTCATGGAGTGTGAGCTCATGAGTGATGACTGATGAGTTTTGCAAGAAGATCATCAAGGGATAACACTCTTAGATCCTGTGCTTCCTCTACAGTTGTGAGGACACCACTTTGATCGAGGAAGAAATCTCAATACTTTATGCACCTTCTTTGTATTTGAAATGTTTTGCCATGGGAATTCAAACTGTTAGTAATTAAAGTATAACTAGTAAACATTTTATTGATATTCTCATCTTTCTTCATTGTGAACATCTTATATTGATGCATGATAATATAGATCTTTTTCTCCTTGACTTTACTAGTTCATTCATACGTCACAACCAACTTATCTCATATTTCTCTGGCATTCATACAAGATGACACTCTGTTAAACATAATTGATTCATAGCTCTATAATTTTATAACACGACTTCAAAATCACTTTGATTGTACCCGTATTCGGACTTTGGAATGTCTTTGTCTCCGGAATTCTTTTTCATAGGAATTATCGCTCCTTTATTGATGATGTCACATAATTCCATATCTTGATCGATCATGAACATCTTCATCAACGTCTTCTTATGTGAAAATTTGCTTCCTCAAAACAAGGGTGACCTAGAGCATGAATGACCAGCGAACAAGCCTTCTTCTATCGTATCCATCGAATTCAATGGATAGTTAATTTTTCTAATTTTCAATTTCTGTGATTAATTTAAACCTTTATAGTCTTTCGCTCCTATCTGATAACCTCTACAATTAATTTTTCTAATTTCCAATTTCTAAATTAATTTCTAAGTTTAAGATTGAATACTGACGTAAATATAATTACGAAAATAAAAGGTAGAAAAACCAATTGCTATCGAGCTAGGTTGAGCTACAAATAGCCTAATCTCCGCATATTAGTTCTTGCTAACCTTAAAGATTCAACCTCTTTTATAAATGGAATCCTAGACCAATAAGAGATCTCAGTATCTTCTCACTCCATGTTCTTTCTCAATGAATGGTCTACAAATTCCCTTATAATAAAATATTTAACCCAAAATTCTCAAAAGAATAAAAACTCAATACTTTAAAATGTTTTCTTACGGTGAGGCATAAAAAGAAAATTGATTTAGCTTTCTAAAATATTAAGAACAAGTACAATTGTTGAGAGGTAAAAATAAATAAGAATAACTTAAAGCTTTTAAATTATATATATATATATATATATATATATATATATATATATATATATATATATATATATATATATATATATATATATATATATATATATATATATATAGGTAGAGATCCAATAAGAAGGGGTGTGAAAATAGGAAGGATAGGAAGGAGTAGTTACCGTTGATTGATTAAGATCTAACGGTCTAAAAAAATTTGTCATAGCAGTAGATCTAGTAGCACATCTTTATAAAGAAAGCATCACACATTAATTTAGAAACCATCACACTTTCAAGTGACACATGTTTATACAGAAAGCATCACATATTAATTCAGAAAGCATCACAATTTTTTTTCTGTTTTTAAACGCGTGCAAAATAGACCATTCTAATGGATGAAATTCCTTCCTATCCTTCCTATTTTCACACCCCTTCTTATTTGATCCTAAACCTATATATATATATATATATATATATTAAAACTATATAAATTGATTTTTTTAAAAAAACCGCAAAAGTATTACTATTAAATTGAAATACATATTACTAATATATATAAAACATAATTATAAAATCGTGCACTAAACAATATAGACTATAAGTAATGACATAAAAATAATAGAAAATTTCAACACATAATAATAAATACTATAAAACATAATTTAAATGTTCAATATCTTTGCAAAAACTTAAAATTAGAAGTTTTTAGCTTAAAGAACTTATTTTTTTTTTACTATAATAATTAACATATAACCTAATTTATTTATGTATCGTAACTTGTCAACATAGGTTATAAAATTAACATTTGAAATTAATTTCACAGATATATTATCATAATTAGTTAAATAACTAATGTGTAATCTATTTAATTTGTGTAGTTTTTTTAACATAGCCATGTAAGTGATATATATGATTATTTATAAAAAAAAATTATTTTAAAATTATTTTCTTTTCTTAATTTAATTATAAAATTATTTTAATGAAAATAATTTTTTACATAATTATTAATTTTATTCATTATAATTATAAAAAGATACTTCATTGATTATATATGTTAAAAGTTAGTAAATAAGGTATAAATCTAAATCTTTTATAACTAATCAATTAAACAAATCAAAACAAAAGATATTACATGATATGCTAAAAAATATTTGCCTAATAGAAACACAAAGAGAGCATGAAAACTTTTATCGTAAATTCTCAATATGTCATAATTGTTTCTTCATTAGTATATTGTATAGATAGATAGATTATTTTTGAGAAGGAAGTTCAAAACCCTAAACCACACTATAAATTTGGGCCAAAAACTTTCAATACGATAAAAGCACCCAAATCCACAAAGCCCACCTTCTCAGCTAGAAACCCTAACCGATAGCTTCGCACCTCACTCCCTTATAAGCCGCTCATTCACAAAGTAATACTCATCTTTCACATTCTTTTCATCCATCGCCTCGCTTCATTCTCTCATCTAAGTCTTTTTTTTCTTCTGTTATTTTTCGCATTTTTTTTCCAGATCGTTCGTTGGTTCAATAGAATAACGAAGAGGACGATGAAGAAATTATGTAAGGTCTCGTTCATCGTAAGTGCGATTTTCTTCGCCTTGCCGACCATTCTGTTATATCACCACCCATAAACAGAGTCCTCTTTCTCTCATTTCCATTTTTTTAGTTGATTTTTTAATTTAAAGATATAGATTATTGTTAGTTTTGGCCGATGATTAAACTTTCATAAATAGACAAGCATATGTCTGAATCTATACATGTTGATCATCTAATCTTCTCTATGAGGCTAACTTTTAAAATGAGATTTTATATTTTTGATATCATTTTATATTTTCAGTAATTTTGATTTTGATTAGTCAATGATGCTACCAATTTGATGTGTGTTAACTGTATGAGTTTTCTCATGATTACATTCACACTACTGCCTTCCTTCTGAGACTAGTATTAATCGGCTTCTTTTTCTTATAAAATGTTGAAATTTTTCGCTAAATATTTCAAGTTTGAGAAGATACGAGGTCGCGTGATGTTTTCAATGCATAGTTCAGATGATATTCTGTGATTAATTTAAACCTTTATAGTCTTTCGCTCCTATCTGATGGCCTCTACAACTAATTTTTCTAATTTCCAATTTCTAAATTAATTTCTAAGTTTAAGATTGAATACTGATCTCTAGCGGCGAAAAATGATGAGTGCTTGACTTATTCTGACACCTCTTGTATGAGAAGTGCTTAAATTTTTTATTAAATTTAGGCTCTTCCCTGAGCAGATAAAGCAACATTCTGAGCCTTTAAATTAATAATGTTTTGAAATAAATTTTATTGACAACATTATATCGAGTGGTTATTCAGGCAGCCCCCTAGCAATGGCGATTGTTAAGGGTGGTGTTACTCTACTCGTAAATTAACACTTGAGCTCTTCAGATTTGCTGACTTTAAATGAATGAAGCGAATCTAGTAACGCTCAAGTACATTTTGTTGAATTGTCATAAAGCTATTTCTCCGAACAATTTGTTGAAGAAAGCCATAACGATTGAGTTTTAAAGAATGGAATTATGTTGAATTTTGATTTAGCTCTTTGATAGGGTTTTGATAAATAGAGTGTTGTGCTTGTTAAAATATTTGAAAGGATGGAAGCCTTTAGAAAGTGGTAACTATTATTTTATTAGATATTTTAATAAATTTGAAAGAAGATTAAGGACTGTAAGCATTAAATGATAGGAGTATTAAAAATAGTTAGTAGAAAAGATTTTAGAAATATGATTAATTAAAAATAATTTTTTATAGTTAGTAGAAAAATGTGGATTAAAGGATTATAATAATGTTCAAATGAAGTTAATTGAAATTATATAAAAATATAAAATATTAAAATGATAATGAATGAAGTTTTTATTTTAAAATTTGTAATTTAAATGAAATATTTTTTGAGAACAAATAAAAGGAATACTACAAAATGATAAATTTTAAGTGATGTCGCAAGTGAGCAGGGAAAATGTCGCGGGCTTGAATTTGTGCCTTAACTCTCATGACAGCTTTATTGATCCCTATTATTCTGCTAGAAGCACATCTGCCTGAATATCTGAAATTCTAGTCAAAGAATCACCTCTAATATTCTAGAGCTCATAGACACCATTTTTAGCTTGCCTGTAATTGATGACCTCGTGGTAATAATCATTACTCTCCTCACCATGCTTAACCCTTAAGATAAGAGTTTTTAGGTGAAGAGCAAAACTTTCAGTACTCCTTCAATGGTGGAGATTTGTAACAACTTCTTTCTCTTTTTTATTTAACTCTAAGTGAAGGGGTTTTGAAGCGAGATTAGATTGGATGTCCTCAAGATCCTGTTCCAAACACCACTAAGATTAATAATTGCAAACTCTTAGCGATGGAGAGACTTGAGTTGGTGTTTAATAGCTTTCACCTTGGACCAAAACCTCTCCATAGGTCTACCACACTTTTGAGATCCCTACACCTCCTTAAATTGACTCATGAAGTTACCATGGTTTGCAAAATAATTCATAAATCGAAATGTCCTTGAGCATTTGATGTGCTTGTTTTAGAGCAGTTTTTTGACCCGTTATAGTGTCAAGCCTTGTGATTTTAGATTGATAATATGCATTTTACGCGTGATTTTATCTAGTTCAGGTCTTTGGGTTGTTTTAAGATCATTTCAAGTGTTTTCGAAAATTTTAAGGTCAATTGCATTGTGTTTGAGGCTAAGACACGCCCATTAAGGGTTATCGGAGTTTTTACAAGCATTACAAGTCACACCCGCAATCCTTGTAAAGCTCAGAGATCCTTAATCACTACAACAATGCTCTAAAGTAAAGACCCAAGGCCCCTTCGACCGAATCTATGCTTCATTTGGTCGAATAAAAGTGTAACATTCAAAAGCTTTGCAAACATGTCACTAGAAAGGGAGAATATATGACAATTCGGGTGATCAACAATCATTAAGGCAAATGGATGGGCCCATTCGGGCGAATGACCCTCAGGACTCAATGACTGTCTCAAAAATTACTCATCATTATCATACCCAATATCCTGCTCAAAGGCAGGATTGGGTGAGGTAAGATGACAATCAATCTATACCCGTACTCCCTTTAAGGGAGGACTAGAGGAAATTTGTCTATTTTTACCCCCAAGATGAAAATAGCCCTGCCGTAAACTTACTATGTTTACTAAATGCTCAATCATTCGGGAAATCGGGCAAATGGATTTGATTTGGGTGAATGGCTCCCTTTATTCGGGTGCATGGCCCTATTTCTGCGCATTTTGATTTTCATGTCAAGCAAAATTAAAAGGGCATTTTATTCAAGACACCTTTGTTTTGGAGGGTAATACCCAAATTTTGTAGAAATCCTCATCTATCATGTATATTAGCCCTAATACATCTCTAGTGTAGTTTTATCTTGCTCTTAACCTTTTCGTAGTTCATTAAACCCTAGTTTTTATAGTTTATGCTTTCAATTCTAGTATCTCTAAGTTTCTACTTTCTAGCATTGGATTTCAAGTTTGGTTTGTGTATTTACACTACTTCATTATTATAGTATCAATTTTGGTTTGTGATTACTAATTCTCCTTTTTACTTTAGAGTTCATTTATTGCATTTACTCTCTTACTTTACATTTATTGTTTATATAGAATAGTTACGACATAATCTTTTGTTATTGTTGGCTTCATTTAATGTTCATTATGTCTATGTGGTTCATTGCCTTTCTATTCTTCAATCATGTGTGTGTAGTTCTTTTTGGGGGTTTGATTAATGAGTGAAAACCTAGGAATGACTATTTTCTTCATTGTTTAGGGTTAGAGAAAAGATAACAATATTTAGTCTTTGAAATCCAATACGAATGTTGTCATGCATTTCCTTTAGAGAGATAGGGTGTTTGTAGATCGTTCGTTGTGATTTGTGGAATCACCAACTTCCTCTCGTATTCTTGGGTATCAAGACTAGTTATTGTTTGATTTCCTATACCTAATATACCTTCTTTGAAAATTTCCATCCTAGCGTGTCTCTAATTTTAACCCTATTTTCTTTCCTACGATTTACATCGTCATTCAACTTTGCTTGTCATTTGTTTTTAGAAATTCTTGAACTCACAAAACCTTGTTATATTAAGACATAAAGTTTATTAGTTTGCTTTGTTCTCGTGGTTTGATCCCCTACCCCACTATATTTGTGTAGTGCTTAGGGTGTGTTATAAATATTGTTTGATTCGGGTCTTGTATAAATGACGTACGATAACCGTTTATCAACATTGGGTGGCATCTTTGAAAAGATTAATGATGAGTGCAGCATTATTCGAAGTCATCGAGTTGCTAGCATTTACTGCAATGTCGCGGCAGGTGTTCATCCAACCTAAGTTTCAGTGTGTGGTCAATTTTGAGCAAATCCGATCATGGCCTTCCCCATTGTTTGACCATGAATAGTCGAAACTTTGAAATGAATTGTTAGAATATTTAGAGAATATTTATATTTTGAGTATATTTGTATTTTTAGTAGTTTACATATCTGTATAGCATAATCATAGGAAACCCTAAGTGCTGTGCTCTTGTATATAATCTGGAGAATTCATTAATGGAATTAACATAGATTGAAAACCCCAAACACAGTGTTCTTAACCCAAAATCATGGTATCAGAGCAGCAACGATTCTGAATCGTTTTTGCTGTTTCATCATTTACCCTTTAACTTACCTGAAATTCTTTTTAAACCGAAAAACTGAAACCAATGGAGGACGATAGTAGCATCATCCTTCCAGACCAACCTGTCACTATGGGTCAGTTGTTGCAACTGATCAAACAGTTAAACCCCAATCAACAGCCCACAGAAACAATAAACAACACATCCTTTTCAGTAGACAAAAAGTAAACGAATCGGAATTATACCATATGGTCCAGGCTGATGCACCTAGAAATTAATGGTCGGGGTCGTCTCAAGCACATCATTGATGACCCCCCACCAAAAACTGATCCAGGGTACAACCAATGGACCCGATATGATTCCATCGTCATCTCATGGATAATCAAAAACATACATTCGAATCTGGTGAATCAATTTATTGATTTTCCAACTGCCAAAACCTTATGGCATGGAATCGAAACGGTGTTCAGCAGTGGAAGGGATGGCCTGCAAATTTTTGACTTAACAGTTAGAGCAAATAAAATCCAGCAAGGAAACGAGTCCGTAGAGACGTATTACAGCAAATTAATTGCTCTATGGAAGGAGATTGACAGAAGACAACCGAATCATATGAAGGATCCGGAAGACATCGAAGTTTACAATCAAATCACACAACAAAACAGACTCTACCAATTTCTTGCCGGTATTAATGAAACCTTTGATAAAGATATCAGAGATTTACTTTTGTTAAACCCATTACCCACTGCGGAGGAAGCTTACGCTAGCATAAGGCGTGAAACCATGAGGCGAGGAATCATGAAAACTGACTCCTCAACTGATCCAGAACCCTCAAATTTGGGAGGAGGGTTCGTTGCTAAAAGTAAAACTTACCGGAAGGACTTTGACAAAAGCCATCTTAAATGCTCTCACTGTGGTGGTACAAGACACACCAAAAGTGATTGCTTTAAGTTGGTCGGATACCCGGAGTGGTGGCTGGACTCAAAGAAGAAGGGAACCAGAGAAGCTCAAAACAATTTCGAACCCAGAACAGGAAGAGCTGCCATGGGATGGAGCTCTAATGGCGGACCCGTAAGTGAAGAAGACAAAGAAGAAAAGGGTCAAGCATTGCACAGTATGGCAGGTAACAAAGAAACTCAAAGAGAGAGTTTCTCTCTCATGGGAAACGGCGCATCTCAAGAAGAAACCTTAGGGTTTCTGGGGTACCCTAATGCCAAGGGGTACTCCACCTTAAATAGGGGAGAAAAGGAGGGTCACGTGGGACCCAGCAGTCATGACACTTCTTTTTCCTTTGGTATTGCTAATTTTATTTCTCGTGGAGGTTGGATATTCGATTGCGGTGCTACAGATACTATGTCTTATGACCCGAATGATTTTGTGACTCGTGATGAACCATTGAAAAATATAATTCGAACAGCAAACGGGGAAGAGATCAAAGTGGGAGGAGCCGGGACATTTATTTTTAATAATAATCTCACTTTAAAAAATTGTTTGTTCGTTCCCGATTTGTCACATAAGTTATTATCTATTAGCCAGCTGACGAAGGAGCTTAATTGCGCTGTTCTTATGAAACTTGGTTATTGTATTGTGCAGGATGCTCAGACAGGGCGAACTATTGGGCGTGGTATTGAAAGAGGCGGCTTATACTACTTGGAAGAGGAGATTCAAAAAGGCAGTGCAATTTTGGTTCATGGGTCGGCGGAGGAACAATTGTGGATGTGGCACCGTAGGCTTGGACACCCTTCTGTGGGGTATTTAGAGAAACTTTTTCCTAATTTAGTTAAGAATAAATCCAGTTTTAAATGTGAGACTTGTATTCTTGCTAAGAGTCATAAACATTCTTATCGTAGTAGTTTGAATAAAACTGATGTCCCTTTTTTGCTTATTCATTCTGATGTATGGGGTCCAGCACCGATTACTGGTTTACATGGCTATCTATATTATGTGGTTTTTATTGATGATTGTACTCGTATGAGCTGGATTTATTTTCTCAAGCATAAGTCTGAGGTCTTTCGTGTGTTTGTCGAGTTTTATCATATGATTTGTACTCAGTTTCAAGCCCGACCTCACATTCTTAGATCTGATAATGGTAGAGAATATGTTAACTCTGATATGCATAAATTCCTCACATCCAAAGGCCTTATCCACCAAACTTCCTGTCCCGACACACCACAACAAAATGGTGTGGCTGAGCGAAAAAACCGAACCTTACTAGAGATGACCCGCTCCATTATGCTTGACTCCCATGTTCCTACCTATCTCTGGCCTGAAGCTATTCCCACTACCAATTACCTTTCTAACCGTCTACCCACAAAAAGCCTCTCCTATAACACCCCCATTGACACCCTCAAAACATATTCTGTCCTTCCCTCTTCGCATTCCCTACCACCCAAGATCTTTGGCTGTACTGTATATGTTCACCATCCTAAGCGCTTGAGAAACAAATTTGATCCCCGGGCTAGCAAATGTGTTTTTGTGGGATATGGAGGGGGTCAAAAAGGGTATAGGTTTTATGATCCTCTTACCCGTCGAGTACATACTACTATGGATTGTGAGTTCTTGGAGCATGAGTTTCACTACCACCCTCGATGTCAGGGGGAGAGAGGGAATGTTGACGATCTCGGTTGGTTGATTAGTCCTGTTCTATACGACCTAGACCCAAAAGAATCATCAGGTACTGCCGCTGATTCACCACTTCAAGTAGTACAGTCGTCTCCAGATTTACCAGATTCACCAGTTCTGTCTGATCATCAAGAGGTTAGTACTGTGGATAACATTGTTGATATTTTTGATGCTTGTGTGGATGAAACTAATGTCACTGTAGAAGCCGGAGGGTCTAACCCGCTTGACCATGATAGTGAGGGGGAGAAATCATACATTCTTCCTCCTCGAGCTACGAGAGGTGTTCCTCCAAGGAGGTATGATCCAGAGTATGAAGCTGTTCGTTCGAGATATCCTGTGGGACAGTCAGATAAGGGAAATTTGTCACAGAGTGCGCTAGCCTTCAAAGCAACTCTGTACAATACTAGATTACCAGCGACAGTTGATGAGGCTCTTGCTACTGATCACTGGCGGAAAGCAATGGAAGAGGAAATAAGGGCTCTAAAGAAAAACGGCACTTAGGAGGTATGTGATCTACCAGGATCAAAAAGAGTTGTTGGGTGCAAATGGGTCTTTACAGTGAAGTATAAAGCCGATGGGACAATTGAACGGTATAAGGCTCGTCTTGTGGCCAAGGGGTATACTCAGACGTATGGAATTGACTATTCAGAGACTTTCTCACCTGTAGCAAAATTGGACACTATTCGAGTTCTTTTCAGCATTGCAGCAAATCCGGATTGGCCTTTTCATCAATTCGATGTGAAGAACGCCTTTCTTCATGGAGAACTACAGGAAGAAGTCTACATGGAAGCACCACCAGGATTTACATCTGAGTTCAGGAAAGGAGAAGGTTGCAGACTGAAAAAAGCTCTATATGGGTTAAAACAGTCGCCTAGGGCTTGGTTTGGGAGGTTCACCGCTGCTATGAAGAAGTTCGGGTATAGACAAAGTCATTCAGATCACACTCTCTTTCTGAGGAAAAGGGGAGGAAAGATAACATGCTTGATCATCTACGTAGATGATATGATCATCACGGGAGATGATAGAGTCAAGATTGAGAACCTTAAGAGGAAATTGTTTCAGGAGTTCGAAATGAAAGACCTGGGGATGCTGAAATACTTCTTGGGAATTGAGGTTCTAAGGTCAAATAAAGGAATCTTTATCTCCCAAAGAAAGTATGTACTTGACTTACTTGCAGAGACCGGGATGATGGACTGCAAACCGATTGAGACCCCGATTATGATAAACCATGGGTTACAGATTCTTGAGGATGGAGAATTAACAGATCGTGAGCAATATCAGAGATTGGTGGGGAAGTTGATATACTTAGCCCACACACGACCAGACATTGCATATGCAGTAGGAGTGGTCAGTCGGTTCATGCACAAGCCACAAGTGCAACATATAGACGTTGTTTTCCGCATCTTAAGGTACCTTAAAGGGAATCCTGGAAAGGGAGTATTGTATCGGAAGAATGGTCACTTGAATCTTATGGCATATACAGACGCTGATTGGGCAGGTGATCGAGGTGACAGAAAGTCAACCTCAGGATATTTCACACTTATAGGAGGAAATTTGGTGACTTGGAGAAGCAAGAAGCAGAAGGTAGTTGCTATGTCTAGTGCTGAGGCAGAGTTCAGAGGAGTTGCGAAGGGAATACAAGAAATTTTGTGGATCAGAAAGTTGTTGACAGATCTAGGGTTCGCACCTCAGGAAAGCTGCAAACTGTATTGTGATAATCGAGCTGCTATAAACATTTCAGAGAACCCGGTCCAACATGATAGGACTAAACATGTAGAAGTTGATAGACACTTTATAAAGGAGAAACTCAAAGCAGACATAATCAAACTTCCACATGTAAAGTCTGAAGATCAACTAGCAGATATACTCACGAAAGCAGTAGGAACACAGTTCTTTGAAGAAGTCTTACGCAAGTTGGGTATCGAAGACCCGATGACCCAACTTGAGGGGGAGTGTTAGAATATTTAGAGAATATTATATTTTGAGTATATTTGTATTTTTAGTAGTTTACATATCTGTATAGCATAATCATAGGAAACCCTAAGTGTTGTGCTCTTGTATATAATCTGGAGAATTCATTAATGGAATTAACATAGATTGAAAACCCCAAACACAGTGTTCTTAACCCAAAATCATGAATAAACAAAAAAATAAAAATATTTAAATAATAACAAAGTTTTCGAAAAAATTCCTAAAGTAAGCACTTTTTTCCCAGACTTGTGGTTTGGTTATGTTCGCTGTTAGTAACATCGAACTAATAGGGCTGGTCATAAAAAGTTAAGTTCTTTATTTGCTTTTAGTAACAGCGAACACAATAAAATTGGAGAAAGTTAATCTCAAATAATGGTGGAGTGATAAAAAAAGATTATATATATCAAGTTCGCTGTTTATAACATCGAAGCGGTGTATTAAGACGAAAATGCTAAAGGTATTAGTTGGATTCGAACTAATGCCGTCAGCATTTTCATTTTTTTTTTTTTTTTTTTTTGTTTTTTTAAGAAGAAAGCAGATAGGAGTATATATTTAGATTACGAGTTAAGATACATCAAAAGAACAATATGGACGTTAAACTTCTTCCAAACCGGAAGAACTCCTAGTAGAAAAAATAAAATAAAAGTTTACATCGTTACAAGCCGATAAAAAACTGAAATTATATATAGTCGATCCATCAATAATAATGGGGCTTCGCCACTTTGAGAACTTTGTATAGAGTGCATTGTTGGGGTATTTCAATTCTAGCTTAGTGAGAGAGGCATTCAACAAGGTATAGCATTTTCGTTTTAATACACCGCTACTCTGAGTAGAACTAATTCCAATCCAAGTAGGAGAGAGACAATATTAAAAAAATGTATGTAATTGAAGGCTTCATTCATCATCACTCTTTCATCTTCAAATACACCGCCATTTTAGTTTGCAAACCTCTTACAATGCAATGGTCAAGCTTCGACCGAGTCACCGACGACTCAATGCAGTTTTAACTCAGTAATTGAAGGCTCGTTCATGAGTCTGGGTGCTGTTGCTACGCTTCAGCGTAGAGTTCAGAAAGTGTACAAAAGTTACCGCACTCGGTGTATAGTTTTTAAAGTGTCTAGAAAGAGGAAGGTAGAATCGAAAGAGCGAGAAGAAAAAACAGTGGTCGAAAATGGAGGAATTGGGGGTTGGAGTTGTTCAAGATGACACATATGAGGTAGCCATTTGTTGATTTCTGGAGATATGTTGAGCTCTGATGAATCCTCAAAACTATTAGTTTGCTGTTATAAACAGCAAACCTAATTATATAATATTTTTAAAATATTTCTCCACTATTATTTGAAATTGACTTTTATTTGACTTATTTTATTTTATTCGCTGTTAATAACAGTGAACAAATAACTCCACTATTATTTGAAATTGACTTTTATTTGACTTATTTTATTTTATTCGCTGTTAATAACAGCGAACAAATAACTTGACTTTTTTTGACCAGCACTATCTGTTCGCTGTTAATAACAACGAACATAACCAAACTACGTGCTTACTTTGAGATTCTTTTGAAAACTTTATATTATTTAAATTTTTTTATTTTTTATTTATTCATTTCAAATTTTCTCAATAGTAATGGCTCAACATTTTTTTTGTGGGAGAAGGTCAAGCTCATTATGCAAAGCTTCGACGGTGAGCTTGGGTTGGCTTACTTTGTCTCTCCACGTGGTACTTATTGGTGGTTTGGTGGGTTCACTTTGTGAGCGGAATATAATTATAATTCTCAAAGTTGTAAACGTAATGTTTTTGGTTTTCTTTTTTCTATTATTTAAATGAAATGACAAATATAAAAAGATATACATTAATCATATAATTAATAAATTTAATAAAAACAAGCAAACGAAGTAAATACATCAACAATAATCCTTAATACATTAAGCAATATCAAGAGAGTGATCTTGTAATAGATTTATCAAAGCCACATCATATTGTAAGAATTTCAAAGTTGTACTATTTGTAACACAAATGAATAAACTCAATTGTTGTTACAATCAATAATTCAAAAATTATAAATTACGAACTCTAATTCAATCGTTAATAAATCAGCAATACCAAATGAAAAACAAACTTCAACGGGTGATTTAGATAAGAATTAAAAAAAACAAGTGTAAAGTTGCAAGAATTTTCATTAACAGGGCTGAGAGTCGTAATTCCTACGCGTGCTATTCATAAAATATTCACATTATGGTTAAGAGTCTAATTTAATCATTTAGAAAGCAAAAAAAAAAAAAATAGAAATTTGGGTCCATGGATATAGTTAATAGGGGGAGCAAAGGTCTTATTTATCATTTTTGTGGAGTATTTTTAAAAATGTTGTAGGGTTGTTAATTTCAGTTGTTGTTCACGATTCTGATTGCGATTTTAGTTAGATTGAGATTCTAAAATTCTATACCACTCTATGATTTGATATCATTCTAACTATTCTAACTTTTATACTAAAAGGTTTTTTTTTCTGGACAGATTGAAATTTTAAGCCTTCCAATCTATCCAAAGAGATTTTTATTTTCCAATATGTACACTAATAGGCCATAAATTTTTGTTCTTATCATTATTGAGTGTGGAGTTGTTTTCATGCAATCTACTCGGAGATGTTCATCACCAAAAGTTTAAATTCCAAATTAATTAGAAGGATAATACTTTGTTAGATGCATTCTAATTTTTTTAAGTGGATGACCAACTTGTTAAAAGATGTTATATTTAGACACTAAACAAGCTACTTTCTATGTCTATATGAGAATACATTTAATATGTTTAGGGTGAAATTTAATGGCAAAGATAATTTGGTTGGAGTATATAAGACAAAAAACAAATATGTGTATGTTTGAATTTGGTGTAAATATTTAAAGGGGTAAAAAAAGTTAAAGTAAGAAAACGAAGTTGATAAATGAGAAATCAGTAAAATTCAATTGTTGTAAAGGTGGAAGGATGATTGCAAAGTATTGAAAAAATAAAGGGAGCTCTTAATTTTGTGGGGAAAATATATATCCTAGGGGAAGTTGGGAGAATATATTACCTTCACAGTAGGGGAAATCATTTTTTTTCTTCATTATTTTTATTTCATGCTCATTTTACCTTATTCACAATTCTCTCAATTACTTCAAATGTATCTCTATTTGCTTTTATTTTGTTGATTGACTTAATTTCCCCGGCCTCTTAAATATTTACACTCAATTCAAACATGCCCTATATATAAAAAAGTACCAGTTAAAATGAAGAGAGATAATAAATTTGTAGAATAAAATCAGAGACCATTGCCAAATAGGAAAATTACCAAAACAAGTGAGACAAACTTAAAAGAAAATTAAGTGGTGTAAATTAATGATGTGAACCAAACTTGATTTTTAGACCAAACAAGTCGGCCAAGTATTCATAAAATAGACTGGGAGTAGAGATTGGGTCGGTTTTGGACGGGTGTCATTCGGTTCGATTGTATTTTGGATCGGTTATTTTTCGGTTACCCGCTACGCCTGGTAACACTCGGGCCGGGTCGGTTAGTTACGGTTCGGTTGATGATCGGTTATTCGAGCTATCGGGTTAGCATTGATTCGGTATCTGTTGAAGTTCGTGTCGAGTGTCAATCGGTCTCGGTTTGTCATCGGTTAATAATTGGTTCGGTTTTCCCGGGCACAGATCTAGTTCGAGTTTTTTGTAAAACAAAATTCAGCTACATTACTAATAAGTAATAACTATCGATCAAGTCAATATCAGATTAAGTTGTTAGTCATTTTTAATTGTTGACAAGATTCCCTTTACTTAAAGCAAAATAATCAAAATGCAAATCAATTAGTGATCATTATTACTTTGTTACTTTTACTTGTTTGACCGGAAATTAAAATTATAAAATTTTATCAATTTTCATTTAATTCGATTAAAAGTAATTAAATAAACATAGTCCATTGATTATTAACTCTAAAGATATGAAACCATGTATTTGTAAAATTTAATTTATTAAAATATCTAACACGTTATTAGATTAAGTAACAAGATGATTGAATATGAGTCTATCATTATGTTAAAAATTGGTTCAAGTTTACAGCAGTTCGGGTTAAGTCGGTTTTAGCCGGATCAAGTTCGGTTTCGAGCATGATTCGAGTCGACTCGGGTTGGTCATTATTAGGTTCGAGTAATATCGATTAACGGTTATGTGTCGGTTACAATCGGTTCAGGTACAACTTCGGTTCGATAAACCTAAAAAACACATTTTCGGATCGATTTGCTTCGATTCGGTTCGAATGTTCAAGTCGGGTCACTTTTAAACAGCTCTAGCTATGGCGTATGAGGATCTAATTAAGTCACATTCTGCCGATAATCATAGATTGTACTATTTACAAATTTTTGTGAGTTGTTTATATACTCATCCGCATAATGTAGTGTGTACCGTATCTCATGGATTGGAGTGTTCTTTACAAATTTTTGTGACTTGTTTAGATACTTGGACTAATAAGTGTGTCTCCAAATTTATTGAAAAAATAAGCTTTTACATGCAAATCGCTATTTGATGTAGCGTTTTTATCATGCGACATAAATGATTTATTTTTTTTTGAGGTCTCCACCAAACGGCTTTTTCAAGTAGCGGTTTTACCCCTTGATATTGTTTTTATTTGTTTTGTTTTTCTAATAAACCGCTAAATGGAGAAGCGGTTTTAACTGCTGTATTTTTCTAAAAAAACAAATAAAATATACCATATAAAACCGCTACTCCATTTAGCGTTTTATTAGAAAAAAAAATTTAAGGGGCGGCAAAACCGCTACTTCATGTAGCGGTTTGGTGTAGAGTACAATAAAAAAATAAATTCATTTGTTTCGCTGGACAAAAACGCTACTCCAAATAGCGGTTTTCATGTAGAAGCTTATTTTTCTAATAAGTATGGAGAGACTCTTATTAAGTCAAATAATTTGAAAAAGTTATTACATAGTTTTCTATGAGCGGGATATAGTGTGTAGGATTGCATTAGGATAATGAATTGATGATGATGTACATTATCACTCAATAGAAAGTAGAAAGTGATGGTGGCCTGAAGCGTTAATTCTTGATTAACAAACTAAAATTGTATTGATATCCATGGCGAAATTGAGGTTTCTGGTGGTTACCATAAGCATGATGATTTTAGTGGTGAATATAGGTGCAACAATAAGTGATGGTAATGGGCAATTGCAATTGCAAGTTGAACCAAAAAAGTTTGATGACTTGTTCTCACACATGATGAGTGTAGTCAGCAACCACCATAATCTTAATAATAAATTGGGATGCAGAGAAAGTTCTGAATGTGGTGATAACTATATTTGCTTTGGGGGTGGTGGTTGGGGTTCAAGTTACGTTGAAGGAGTTTGTCAATGGTGCCCAAAATCTGGGGGCGATTGCGGACCTTCTTGGCCGTGTTGCGATGGATACAGTTGCTGGGTTTTGGCTGGTTTCAAGTGTGTTGAAGATTTTTAATCAATAATTAACATGTTGCTCCTTTTATTTGTTATTTACTGTCTTTGTTTCTTATGTTATGTTACTTGCATTGCATTGTATCTGTGTTTTGCATCTAAGTATTTGTGTGTGCCTCAATAAAAAAGGGGCTTCTTTTTAGTTTACTTTGTCCAGTTATTTGATTTTTATAATTTAGACCCCGGTGATCATGAAATTCTGTTGACATTATTGACTAATAATTCGTTGCTTTTCAGCTGCAGAATCTTATCTTTTTACTCTTTTGGTCGCGCTCTTCTTTGTGGGTATGAGTTGTCGCCGTCCTTTCCTATCCAGACTCTGGCCATAGTTTTCTATGAGTGAGATACACTGGATATGATAATGATGATGATTATGAATTCGTTGCTTTCCAAAGGGGCTACCAACACTTGGGCCAAGAGGCTTGGACAAGTAACCAAATGATCCTTTTTTTTTAGCTTTTTTTTTGAAAAAATTAAGTAGGATAAATGAGTTGAACAATGCCTCTTAGGAGTTTTATTTTAATACCGCAAGTGCATGGGTGTTGTAGCACGCACAATTATGGGTTGAATCACAAGAAGGCTTTGTTTCAAGAATAATTCAGTCAATCAATCGCTAACGAACAACCAAATGGTGAGTTCAAACTAAACTAGTTTGCAATATATATATGAAAATTACTTGACACAATAAGATAAAGCCCTAGGATAATGACGATCCCCACTAACATGCATAAGGCTAGAAAATCAAGTTCAATTTGGTTATGCTATCTAGTTTTAGGTGAAAAGCCAATAATTCCTTTTGATGCTAATCAACTAATCATGGATTGAAAAGCCCTAGGATAATAACGTTCGTTCTTAGTCTCAACTTTCATGGTTTTGATTAATTCAACCATCAACGAGATCAATTAACGATCAACTCTCAATTTTTGTGATTTTGAATAACGATAAAAGGATCTCTAACTCGTTTTGCCTTAAGATCACTAATATAAAATTGTACCTCAACTTTCGTATTTCGGATTATGAAAAGCATAAAAGACTTTAACTTAAGTAAATTAATTATAATATATTTAATCATCCCTAGACAACAAGTAACAAATTCCTCAATAAACTAATCCATATACATTATAGGGTTCATGGAAAGCCCTAGAAAGAAGACTACTGACAATTTAAATATATGAAAGCAATTAAATTAATTAAGACATAGACAATAATATTAAACATAATTATTAACGGATAAAAAGAGTATTAGTACATTAACGATGGAAGACGAGGACAAGGAACAAAACCATAAACTTGATGAAGAAAAAACTATAAGCCTCTCAAATTACATAAACATAAAATGCTAATTGTCAATAACATTAGGCTGGAATATTAGTTTTGATGTATAGCTTTTCACTCCTTGCAAATAAGAAATGTGTAACAAACTCTGTAACAACTTTTTTTCTTTTCTGTTGCTTTGTTTTACTCAGTACTCACTATATATACGGTGACAGGGTCGGCCCTAAGGATGGACAAGAGGGACCGTCGCCTAAGACCCCATGTCAAAAAAGCAAAATTAATAGCTGTAAAAGTTGGTTATAAATTGCAAAGGAAAAAGGGTCTTAATGTGCCATTTCGACCAAGGCCCCAAAATATCTAGGGCGCGGCTTTGCACTATGACAATAATCATAATAATACAAAAGTGAAAGATTCCTTTCTCTCTCTAAATGCTTTTCTTCTCCCTCACGTTATGGTTTAGGTACACCATTAATGGAGGTTTTTCATGCTTCTTCTTGGAGCTTGTAACATAGTATCAGCCTAATTTCGATCCTACATTTCCTTTTTCTTGCTTTATTCTTCTGCATTTCTCTTCTTTCTTCTACGATTTTTTTTTCCAGATTCTTGAAACCCTAATTTCTTCTTTCTTGTTCAATCATGGCTACTGATACAACAATCGACTTCACTCAAAATGTCTTAAAGCAATTATTACTTGCATCCATCCGATCATGCAGGTTTTAAACTCATTTGAACTCCTTTTGATGGCACTGGTTATTCGGATTTGAAACGTTCGATGATTATATATTGGTCTCACCGCTAAAAACAAGATGTCTTTTGTTGATGGATCTTTATCTCAACCTTTTTCTACTTCTTCTGATTATAATGCTTGGATTCGTTGTAATAAAATGGTTATTGGCTGGTTTATTGCTTCCCTGGATTGTTTAACTGCAAAGAGTATTATGTATGGTAGCACAACTCATGAAATCAGGATTGATCTTGAGGATCGTTTTGGTCAAGCCTCTTTGGCTCAACTCTATTCACTTCAAGAGGAACTCAACATGTGTAATGTTAGAGTTATTGGTGACTGGAGTGCACCATTCAAGACTATGCATTGTTACGAGTGCATAGAAGTGGAATCTTTTGAGTATTTACGTTAATCACTTAATGCGTAGTTAAGTTGGTGGATTAATTTGTGTGTTAATGATGGTGTTTAAGTTTGTGATCAATGCATGCTTTAAATTGTGTATTGATGGAGACACTTAAACATGCATATTATGATGGTAATTAAGACATGATGAATAATAATTAATGAAAAGACTAAAAGGTGAAGAAAAAATTCTTGTACTAGGCATCCAAGTAATGAAGCAGTGCATTGATCGAGCATTGAATTCGATTTTCGACTCTTGATATTCCTTGAAGTTGTTTATTGTGCATTAATCCTTAGCCTTAATTATATAATACTCAGTAATGTACAAAGCTCTATAAATAAAGATCTCATATGTTCATCAAACACATCCACAAAATACGCCGAGTCTAAACACATAGCCTATATCTCTTCTGTATTGTAATTCTCCATTTGAGAGTTTTTTGAACTCCTTTGTGATAATACAAATAAAACAAATAATAAATATATAAATATCATATTATAAACATGTGTAAATATGAATATATAGAATTGTACAAATTAAATAAATACAATGTCAAAAACTAGAAATACACCTTTCCACGTACATGTACAAAATTAAATAAATACACCTTTCCGCGTATCTAGCTTTGTTGCGTTCCTTCACGATCAAATACTATATAATGTATATGAATCATTTAGAATTTGGCGTATACACACTTACTAACATTTAGCTGATTATATAAGCAAAAACCAAATTGCATACGACCAAATAAGCGACTGAAATGCATTTTTTAAAAAAGAACAACTTTTTTTCCCGCTAACATGCTTATGCGGTATGTTAGGCGACAATCTATCTATAAGCGACAAAACATGCGACGTGACATGTTTGTCGCATGCTAGCGACAAATCTAATTAATCGTCAGTTTTGTCGCCTAATTAACCTCTCTCCTCAGATTTTGGTTTTATCTCCAAATGAAGATGTTTAAATGGTATTAATTAATAAAAAGAATAAGTGTGTCATAGATCATGAAAAAAGAACACATGAATTGATAATTTGTTTTGAACAACCGCTAATAAATACAAATGCTTTCCACCAGCCTTCCTGAAGTAAACAACCACTGACCAAATGCCCCCAATTTAAGCAGTTATAACGCCAAAAAAAGGCACAAAACAACTCCTCAAAGTATCAGTTATCCAAATTCAGTCAACATTTTATGCGTTTCAGCAAATCCTGTATTGAATATTCATCATAAAACCATTAAAAAAAAAGTGCAGATTTTACTACAAATACCAAATTATCATGACTTTAGTGGAACACTTTGTCATTTCCCAAATTAACTCATCTACATACCTTTAGTTTTCCTTTCTATCTTCTTTCGATCTCCTACAAATCTTAACAACAACAATAATTTATTACGTTCATTGATCATCAAAAAAAAAATGATGTATGCAAAATATTCAAATCAATCTGATGATGTTACTAGCCTAGCAACATCATCACAAGGATCATCTCCTAAGCCAGCTAGGCAAATTTACTACGTACAAAGTCCCTCACGTGACTCTCATGAGGAGGACAAGTCATCGAGTACCGCCTCGGCCACTGCCACCGCAACGCAGACGACAAACACTACCCCAATTGGGCTATGGAGCCCGGGGTCATTGTCATTGCTCTCTTTTTTCAATCGTCAGTCAGCAGCCAGCCGAGTGAGTGGGCCGCCTCAAAGGTACCGTAGAAAGAGGAGAGACAGGGAGAGGATCCGGTTGTTGGGTGGGCGGAGACACGTGCCGGAGGAGGAGGAAGGAGAGAAGGATGTGTATGTGAATTGGTGGAGTGATGAGGATGGGGAAGAGCTGTCTGGGAGATGTAAGTTTGTGTTGGGAATTATGGTTTTTGTGTTGGTTTTTTCTGTGGCTTGTTTTATACTTTGGGGTGCTGGCAGACCTTATACTGCACAAGTTTTCCTCAAGGTAAGTTTTTCTTTTCTATTTTAAAAAATCAATGATTAATTTGATCATGATCGAGAGACCGTCTTTTGTAAAAACGACTCTCAAAAATTCAGCCCAAATCTATATTTAGAGTTTTAACAATACATACTTAGAATTGGACTGGGCTTTTGAGAGCCGTCTTTACGAAAGACGGTCTCAAGTAAGAATTTGTGTTAATTGATTGGTTGGTTCAATATATATTATTTTCATATGAAATTTTTTTATGTAGTGTTTGGGAATAGGTATTTCATTTCAAATTAATGATTTTAATTATGAAATCATAAATGAATAATTTGAGAATAAAAAGTATTAGATACTCATTCTTAAATTCTCAAAATTAACTATTCTAAAAGTAAAAACAACGGTGATAAATTGTTTCAAATTTAAATTTGAAAATTTTTAATTTGTGAAATAATAAATTTGAATCAAATTCTAAATTTTCAAATGAAATTATCATTTTCAAACATGACATAAATTAAATTAAATTAAATTACTAAACAAATATTTAGATGCTAATTGGATAGAGTTTTCTATGATCAATTAACTTCTCTTGCATGGTTTTATCACAAATTAATCTGGAACGTTGAAAAATGCGGTTATTATGCGTATCTATTGGTTTAGACTTTAGAAGAAAATAAATTTGATTGCATTCAAGAATTTCTCGTTGGCTCTCATTATAAACTACTCTCCTCGTTTCTTTTTGTTCTTCCTGTTTACTTTTTCCTTAGTATTCAAGGGCAAATTTCAAACCATAATATATCTAAATATACATAATAAAAATTATAAAAAATCCATATTAAAAAAAGTATACATTAAGACAAATCTAACAAGATCTCACATAATTATATTTTATCTTCTAAATATATGTCAAAAACATTAATCAAATTTCTCTGTCTTTAAGATGAAATATTTCAAATGTGAAAAACATTTGACAACGGAGGAATATATAATTAAGGTGCTGACTGATAGATGGGTAGTCTAATGGTTTTCATACAATTATCAATTATTTTACAATAATTAAGTAACGTTAAGTTGAGAATTTATTAGCCAATTACACGTGAATCAGAATGATTAATTAATATTTGATTTTTTTTATTAGCCTTGATAGTTATTATTTTTAAATAATTTGTGAATTATAGCATTAATGTTTAGTACTTTTGCGAATACAGTTTTAATGTTTATTTTTGCGAATTACAACCTCAATGTTTATTTTTTGAGAATTACAATCACCAAAGTATCAAAGTTTACAGATTCAGGCCAAAAACCTACAAATCTTCGACCACTTAACCTAAAATTCCGACCACATTCGTATTTTGGCCTGAACTTGCAAAATTTGATATTTTGGTGACTGTAATTCGCCAAAAATAAACATTAAGATTATTATTCGTAAAAAAGATAAACTCTGTAATTTGCAAATTATTCTTATTTTTCTAAATTTCTGATCGTTAAGTATCTTGTATGACATGTATTAGATTATGAGCGTGATAAATGGTATTTAATTTAAACGGAAAGCATGCCACCGAGAAATATTAATGCTATTACATCTAAAATTTGAGATATAGAAAGATTTTTTAAACTATAACGATCCAAAATGATAAATAGAAACAATTTTAAAAAACGGAGAGTGTATAAATCCCAACCTTAATACTTCACTATGTATTGCCTAATGATAAAAAAAATTCTTGATGTAGGATGTGAAAGTAAATAATTTGTATGTTGGGGAAGGAACAGATGAAAGAGGAGTACCAACCAAAATAGTAACAATAAATTGTTCAGTGAGAATGAAAGTGCACAATCCTGCTACTTTCTACGGCATTCATGTTAGCCACTCTCGTATTAACCTTCGTTATTATCATCTCACCATTGCTTCTGCTCAGGTAACATTCCACTTATTAATTCCCTTTCCTTTGTTTATATACTTCCAGTGTTATGAAATTTTCTTAATTTTAGCTTCTTTTAAAGACGTCTTTTGTAAAGACTCAGTCCAAATCTATTTGGCTATAACATATTAGATTTTGGTTGGACTTTTGAGAGTCGTCTTATTTTTGACAGTCGTCTTTATAAAAGACTGTCAAGTAAGAATTTGTGTTTTATGGAATGGACTATGGAGGGATTATTGTAGGAAAATCATAAAAATGTTAAATTAAATTTCTTCCTAATTTAAAATTTCCCTGACTGATTATTATTTATTTTGTATAAATTTTTGTAGTTAAAGATATAATTAATACTTGATGTTTGATTTTAAGGGTACCTTGAAAACAAGTTTAAATTATTACTAGGAGTAAAAGTTGTATAATTAGATTTGCCTTGGGGTATTGCCGTATTGGTTTGTAAAGATTAACTCACAAAACCTATTACTCCTAAGTCCTAACCTAATTGTCTATTCTATACATAGTTGGAACCATACTACCAACCCAGAAAAAGCTGGAAAACATTGCATATAAACATTGAGGGAAACAAAATTCCTCTGTACGGAGCTGGTCCAGCCTTCATACTTTCTGATAAGGCCCAACCCGAAGCTATTATTCCGATGATATTGGACTGCCAGATCAAGTCAGAAGGAGCTGTTGTGGGCAACTTGGTCAAGATAAGAAACCGACACCAACTAACATGTTCGTTCAACATCAGTCCTTATAGTTACACCAACAAGTTTGTTAAACTTGCACAAAACTCTTGTATATACAGAGACTCTTAGTTCTACCATTACTTCACAATCTGCTTAACTTTTCCAATTGGTTTATTAAATACTCCCTCCTATTCTACCCATTAGTCTTATTGATTTTTTTCACTATTTAGTTATTGTTGAAGTGCCCATGTGAGTTGTCCCACATCGGAGAAAGAGAAGAGTATGCATCACTTTATAAACTCAAGGAGTAACTCTTACTATCACCAATTGGTTTTAGTAGTGAACCTTCTTTAGAATTATGAGTGGACTACTTCTCCTCCTTGTTTGGATTGCATAGGCCCATTTTTTAATTTCTACTATCACTTACTACAATTACAAACAATTAGAGATATAAAGGTTAAAATATTGTCTCGACAAGTGTGAAAAATCAAATGGAACTAATGGGTTGAATAGGAGGTAGTACAATTCTCCAATCCATGATTTTAATAAGCCCAATTTTTTTAATCAATTTTCCATTTAGTTGAAAAACATCTAATGATCGTAAAAGAATGTCAAAATAAGAAATACATGAGAGAAAACAAGTAACTAAGAGTGTATCAAATATTTTTACAAGTTTTTTCTATCACCTATAAAAAACCATAATTGTTCCACTAAAGAATATTAGACCACATCTAACTTTACTTAAATTTTCACTTTCTCTCTTTTCTTAATTTGTGTACAATAACCATATGGGCACAGAGCACCATACTGATCAGGGGGCAAAGGTCAGGTATATCGACTGGGTCCTATACTCCTATGCCATTGATTGTTTGATGTCATGCATGACTGCATGTGGAGTCATGGACACCTTATCATCCTGAGCCTATATCCAATCTCGCTTCTTTTTTTTTAATATTATCTTGTAATACATGCAGACGAGTGTTTATTCGGATTATCGATTTGATTTTAAGTCGGGTATTTTGAGTAGGTTTAACATCGAGTTTGTTGTCCATATTGGTTTATGCGTAATTATAAATCTATTTTTAAATTGGGTCAAATCAGGTTTAGTAATTAACAAATTCAGGTAATTATTAGGTTATTGGGCTATTGGATTTTATTTTATGCTCCTCTTTTAATTTGAGTAATTTTTAGTTTTAATTTGTTTGTTCCGCTTATCACACATTTTTCTATTATGGTAAAAGTCTTAATCTCCTTCTTTAATCTCATTTGCTATTCAAAAATAATGTAAATTTCACTTATTTTGCAATATGTATAAAATGAGAGGGAGATATACAATAATTATAATCTTTTTTTAATCTAGATAGTAAAAACACAACGTGGTATAAAAACAATAATAAATCAATATTTGCTCGACCTTCTTGAAATGAATTCATCTCTTATTTTACATCGTCGTATATTTAATAATATCAAATCATATGAGGACAAAAAAAAATTAATATCAAATCATATATGGCTGGCTTTTAGCGACCAATTTATGCCGACTAGAAGGTTTTAGTCGGAAGTTAGTCGGTATAGCTCTATACCGACCAAATTCCGACTAAAACGCTTAGTCACAAATTTGCATTTTTTTTGTAGTGATTTATAATTTAATGAGGAAATAAAAATATAAATATTATATTTTAAGGCGATGTTCTTTTAAATGACAGTTTCAGTTAAGAGTAACTTATATTTCTAGGCTTAAAAACCAATTTAATTAGAAGCTAAATCATATGAATATGGAGGGCTTCAAAACTCACCGTTTCATTACATATAAATAACCTATACACTTTTAAAATAAGTCTAATATTTCTTTTTTTTTTGGTTGAGATAACTTATACAAATAGAAATAACATATATCATTATTTGAATTTTCTCTACAACTTCTTAAATCTTTTAACTAATAATATAACATTGAAATGATACCAATATATAAATTATGCCGGGGTAGGAAATATAACATTGAAAACATGAATTTATTGATTGGGATTGTAGTTTGATGATAATTTTGATCATTGCTTTCCAAATAGACCGTAATTAGATGAGGTAATTCATAAAGATTAGGGTTGTCGGTTGGAATCGGAAATGTACCCCAATCTGATTCTGTTAAGCCATTCAAGAATATCACTTGAGCACACAAATTGATCGCCATTAATTTGAGCTTGTATTCTTAATTTAAACTTTAAAAGCTACGAAGGAATTTAAGGAAATTAATAGCTAATTGTTTTATTTTCAGAAAAAAATTAGGGTGAATTATTGGTAAATGTTGTTGTAGGGTATAGCCAATTGTAGGCTTTAGGGGGTTTTATAGTTTTTTCAGAAAAAAATAATACTTATTATTCGGAAATAATATCGTAGGGAGAAATTACCGGAAATATTTAATTGTTTTACTAGTTCAAATCAAAAAAGGTTTGAAATAGTTCTATTTAGTGGGCACTTATAAATAGTTTAATATATTTGAAGTTTGTTAGGCAATTAATTCCATGCTTACCTTAATTCCTAATACTCCCTCCGTTTGGAATCTGGGAAGAAACCAATATAAATTATAATTACAAAATATATACAATGAAAGTTGAGTAAAATAATATAAAAAATAAAGGTTCTATTGATTAAAGTGTAAGTGTAATAATATAATTAAATTTCATTTGGTATATGTAAAGTAAATGCATTGGGAATTAACATGTAAATTAATTTTTATAGATTAGAGTGTAAGTGTAATAATTTCCTTGAATTCTATTGGTTACTAAAATAGAAAGATTCTAAATGGGAAGAACTTTTAAAAATTTTCAAATAGGAAAAGTGAGAAGAAACTATGAAAACAGAGATATTGTAATAAAAATGTTTGGATTTGTTCCATTAACTATATACTGTGCGGTTATTAATAGAAATTATTTGAACTCTGTTGGGTCGGTTAGGAATTAAGGTAAAGATGGAATTAATCACTATCAGTTTTAATTATTTACGAGTAAAACAAAAAAAACCACAAATTCTTACTTGAGACCGTCTTTATAAGAGACGCTTTTTAAATGGGCCGGCCCATTATTACTTAGAAAAAAAAACTATCAAAATAAGTAAATAACGCACGCTATGTAATCCTATTCGCCCATTCGGAGTTGGTGTTATAACCTGTTAGAGTTTGTATTATAACCTATTAAAGTTGGTATCTCCAAATAGAAACAAGTTATAATACCAACTTTAATAGATTTTAACACCAACCCCAAATAAGTTCAAACGCACGCGTCACTTTATAAGTTATGATATTATTTTATGTTTCGATATTAGCAGTTTAGCTAATATTTAGTGTTATACTGATAGCCAAACGATTTTTCAACCACTAGCCTACGACTATCATAGTAGCTACATCTATGAAATAGTATTTATAAAACTAATTAGACCTAGTGAAAAGCAAACACATTATAATTTTAAGTATCAATAATATTTGTATAATACTCCCTCCTATTCAGCCTAAATGTCTCATTTAATTTTTTCACACTTGTCGATGCAACATTTTAATTCTTAGTATCTCAAATTATTCTGAATTAAAAATTATAAAAATTTGATATCAATAATTCTTGTATTGAGACGAATCAAACAAGATCCCACATGACTATGTTTTAACTTATAGATGAAGAGTAAAATAAAAATTAAGATTGATGAGTGAATACGTCCAAAAAATTAAATGGAACATTTAGGCTGAATATGAGGTAGTATTAAGTTTAACTATATTTTTTAATGATTAGTATTTATTTGGCGTAAAACTTTATTTCAATAATAAAAAATTAAAATGGAACAAGTAATAAGTATTTATTTGCCTTACAACTTTATGATAAGCAAATATTAAGTTTGAAGCTTTAAGGTTGTTCTATCCCTATTTATGCGACTCACAGTTTCAAATATATGATTTGGATTTGGGGGAAATATATGATTTTGATGAAAGATGATAAATTAGGGAAATCAAGTTTTAATGATTGAATGATAGTCTGAAAAGTTAAATGGTGCAAGTAATTATAAGGTCATGCTTGTATTGGGTGTAAATATTTAAGGGAGATATAAAGTCAAACTAATGATTCTTTATCATCCCGGAGCCAGGGGACTCCTTTCTTTGGCCGTGCTCTCCTTTACGGGTATGAGTTGCCGCCGTCCTTCCCTCCCCAGACCCTGCCCATAGTTTACTATGTGCGGGATACACTGGGTAAGATGATGATGATGATGATAAAGTCAAACTAATGAAATGAAAGCAAATAGAAATGCATTATTTAAAGTAGTTGAGATAGTTGTGAAGAAGATAAAATGAGCATGAAATAAAAATAATGAAGGAAAAAGAAAATGATTTCCCCTATTATGGAGGTAGAGGTAGAAGAATGGTTGCAAAATTGAGGTAGAATGGTTGTAGAGGTAAATATTGAGTGTAGAGGTAGAAGAATGGTTTCCCCACACTCCCCCAGGATAAATATTTACCCCACAAAATTGAGTTTTCCATTCATTTTTCATTACTTTGTAACCATTCTTCTACCTCTATACAATAATTAAATTTCACTAATTTATCATTTATCAACTTTATTTTCTTACCTTTTTTTACTCCCTTAAATATTTACACCAAAACAAGCATGCCCTAAGTAGAAATCAAAGAAAATATCATTTTTCAACGCCTTTACATGGCGCTATTTGTCAATTAGCGACACTTGTTGCGTAGGTATCTGTCAATTAGTGACACTTGAAGTGTCATTATTTATCTTTATAAGACACATTAAGCCTATATTTGTCTTTTTACGACGCTATATGGCATTATCATTTGTCTTCTTACACACTTATAAGCGTCGTTATTTACAGTTACAAAATTTTTTGTATTTATTATTCAATCACTATCTGTATTTATTATTCAATCACTATTTGTATTAGCGACACTTTTTTTATTCTTATTCAAGCTGAAATCTTTGGGGACTATGTTAATTGGTCTATATATATAAATATATACCTAAGAATCACACATATTATACCCCTCAATTAGATTAAATAATATCGCACTGAAGTACAAATCTCAATTTCATTATGTTATATAAAATTTTTAAATCAAGAACAATGGCATTAGATTGTAAGAGTATGTTAAAACTATAAAGGGAAATTAGTAGCATCAACGGGAGAAGGGATGGTAATTCATTCCGAATTCGACCCTAGTCCGACGCAATTCGAGGAAAATGATCCGATTTAAGTTCGAGGAAAAAGTCATCTGACTCTGACTTTGTGACCCGATTTCGAGTTAAAGACGAATCGGAGTTGGACCTTATTAAAAATCCGACACTCCGACCCGACTCTGACCCTAAAGGAAATCCGACTTTTAATTTGACTTTTACACCAATATTTTGTTTACTTTAAAACTCTAAACGTGACTAATTCAAGCTCTCTCTTATACTAATTGTAATTTTAGATTTTGAAAAACTATTTGGTATTTCTATTTTGATTAATCAGTCAAAATACGACAAATCAGTTCGAGAGAAATAAAATACGCCAAATCAAAATGCGAGAATTCAAAGTATTTCTCTGGTTAAACTTGAATTCAAAGTACATATTTTTTTGCTAAATTGTATTTAAAAAATATTTTGTTAATTATGTATGCTTTAAAATCATTAGTACAATATCTCAACGATACTGTTTGATAATAATCCGACTCCGTTGGAGATCCGAGAGTCCGAGTCGAAGCAAACTTGAAGTATGCATGATCTGACTCCAAGTGGAGATAGACTTAAAAAAAGTCCGACTATTATCCGGAGCAAAGTCGGAGTATGTATAATCCGAGTCGAGTCTCACTCATTGCCTTCACTAAAGGGGAGTACAAAACAGCCACAAAGTGAAATTCCTCATCCAAGTTTTTCGTGGGATATATTTAGTGATATTTGATGTCACTAAATCGATTGTCACAACTCCTATTTTTAAGATGGTCTACAAAATCATAACGACACTACAATATTATTTGCTTTTAGTGGGATACATCTAGCGATATTTAATTTAGGAAAAATTACCCAGAATAATACGACCTTTCACTGATTTTCCAAGAATAATACGAACTTTCAATTAACCACCAATAATACGAACTTTGACATGCATTTTCCGCTGGCATACATGACCTGTTTATAACCGGTAGTACATGTCGTTTTTTGACCGTTGCTCAGCAGGTTTCAACCGGTAATACGAACTTTCAATTAACCACCAATAATACGAGATGAAACCTGGTGAGCAACGGTCAAAAAAAGAACTGTACTTCGGGTTATAAACAGGTCATGTATGCCAGCGGAAAATGCATGTCAAAGTTCTATATTGGTTAATGAAAGTTCAGATATTCTGAAAATCAAATAAGTAATTATTCAGGTAATTTTTCCTTTAATTTAAATGTAACAACTTCAATTTCTAATGGTATATATGGCAGATTTAGGGGCATTTATTAGACTTTTTAGTAGTATAATAAAAAATCATAATAAAGTTTTTTGCGACATAAGATTTAGTGACACTTCTTATTAATGTCACTATAGACTATTGTCACAATCATATGTGTCACTAAAGTTCAAATAAAATGTCACTAAATCATTTTATAGTAGAACTTTAAATAAAAACATACAATTAGTACACTAAAATATAAATCACTAGTAATTTTTTGAATGTCATTAAATCCAAAACGTATATAACATCAACTCAAATGCATAAATGAAAATTAGATAATAATATATAAATCACTAGAAGATTAAATCACTAGTAATGTTTTTTACCGTTACTGAATCACTTTATAGTAGCGTGATAATTAATATATATAACATGAATATTGAAAGAGGAGGTCTTGGAGCCTCAAATGGTTTAGAAACAATATGGAAGAAGAGTAAAGAAAAACAGAGCAATAACAAGAGACAAAGAAAACACACAATATATGAGGTATCTATGGATACCTCCCCCTCAAATAAAGTTTCTTACCATTAATATAATCAATATTACACTAATGATTCAACTCACACACTTGAGAACAACCTCTCAAGTACGTTGGTGAACCCATTCAACAATGGAGTTCACCTCTAAACTAATACAATGAAGAAGAAAGCTCTCTTGGTCTCAAACCCTAACTCTCTCTTAGTGTATTAGCTTCTCTCTTCTTCTAATAATGTTTAGAGGCCCTTTATATAGTCCTAAACATTATTAGAATAACCTAGGACAAGTGGGACAAAAGCCCATAAACCGAACAAGAGAAAACAGAAACACGCGTAATGGGCTGCTGCACAGCCGCTCGACCGAGCACACCTTGCTCGACCTGGTCGAGCGGTATTCCAAACCTTCTGACCTGCTGCCTTTAATTGGCTCGACCCAGGGGCTCGACTGGTGCTAGCATGCTCGACTTGGTCGAGCCTTCCATACTTGCTGTTGCTGTGACAAACTCCCATTCACACCTTCAATGCTTAGTGTCTTTGCTTCCACAAAGACACCCCCACATCCTCCTTGGTCCATGCCACCATGAACACACTCGTTCTTCGATGCGCCCTCATCACGACACACCGAAGACCCTCCACATGAGGGAGATTCGGGTCTTGCTCTAACACATGAATATCAACTGAAATGCATAGCAATATTTTTTCATTAACCCACATTTTTATTTTTTGCTACAAGATTCATATTAGTTGCTTAGCTTGAACTGAATAACTGACATTTTTTGCTTGAAAATTCATATTGGTAGTTATCAAGGCATATATGTCAAAAAAAATTGTGGTGAGAGACGGTCTCTTCAAATAACGTACGCATTACATATATGGGCTAAATAATTCAATTTACAACTTAAAGAGGAAATAAAAATGTGGGTGCACATGTAATAGGACGGATTTTCGAAGATATTTTAAAAAAAGTCCCTTCTCTCTCTAGGGTTAGGGTTTCTCTCCCTTCTCTCTAGAGTTTAGGGTTTTTTCTAGTTGTTTGTGCTAGTTTGGCGTCTCCTTCTAGGAGTTTGTTCCTTTGTCCACGTGAATTCTCTTTCTTCTTCTTGTTCTTTGTCTTTTCTTGTCTCTCTCTCTCTCTATTCTTTCTTTAATGGCTGAATCCACACAAAAAGTGGGTACTTTTAATTTTGAACATGCAGATTCCGAAAATTCTGATAATTCTCAAGGATCTTCTCAGAAGACAATATTAGATCTGAATGTGGAGCTTGGTGATCCTCTGGAAGAAAGGCATGCTGAGGGGTATGAGGATGCGAAGGTGGATGATTTGGAGGATGATGCACCAGAATGGGTGGACGAGTGGACTGCGGATGAGGATGACCGAATTGCTCTCGGGCTTGTTGGTAAATTGTGGTCAGAACGATCTCTAAATCCCACAGCGTTCATGACCACGATTAAAAATGTTTGGGTTACGCAACACGGGGTCGATATTAACATGATAGGGAGGAACCTTTGTCAGTTTCAATTCTACCATTGGCGTGACAAGGAAAAGGTGTTAGCGGGTCAACCATGGCACTTCGACAAAGTGGCCCTTCTCCTGACTGAGATGGACAACGCTCGCAAACCGTTGGAAATGCAATTCTTCTTGCTTCCTATTTGGGTAAGAATTTATGATATTCCGTTTAGAGGTCGTAATAATGAAGCTAATGCTCGTTCTTTGGGGAATAGAATTGGGGATTTTTTAGAGATGGATAAAACGGATTTTATTGGGATGGAGAAGTCATTTCGCATTAGGGTTAACTTAGATGTGAGGAAACCGCTCAAAAAACAGGTCCCTCTTAAACTTCGTGGTGGGGAATTGTGTTATTGTCCTGTTAAATATGAAAAACTTCCTCTGATATGTTTTTATTGTGGAAAGCTGGGTCATGGTTCGAATGAATGTAAGGATGTTTTTGGTGAGAGTTCTCCTGTCAAAAACTATGGCACATGGCTTAAGGCCTCACCATGGAGACCAATGAAAGTTACTAGCAATGAGGAGGTTAGGGAGGAAGGAAAAACCAGTGGTAAGAAAATGTTCTTCCCTAAGAAGTTGACTTTCAAGGACCCAAAAGAAAATTCTAATGAGGGCATAATCTCTGTGACATCACTCCTTGATAAAGTGGTCCTGGATAATGAGAATAGGGAAAAGGAGTTAATTTCAGGTTTTGCAAATATGGGGGGGTCCACGTCTGGGGAGTTGACGCGTATAGGGAAAGGAGACAATATTCAAAAGGGGGATGTGCTTGAAGGTGTACACGTTGCTTATGAGGATGTTGTTCCTAACACAAGTGTCCAAGGGGGCCAGCTTTTAGAAAATAATATTGTTACTATTTCTTCCATTATCTCAGAGAACTCTCAAATACCCTTGATATCTCATACAAGCAAAAGGGTTCAAAAGTGGAAGAAATTCCACAGCAAGGCATCCACAAATAATGAACACAATATCTCTTTTCAACCTGTGGGAGGCAAAAGGAGTATGGAAGTGGGTGTTGGTGATGACCAAATGTCTGAAGCTGATGATAGAGGTGTGGTTAAGAAGAGAATTGTCCCAATGGAGGTAGATGGTACCCAAAATGCTGAATTTGAAAATGTGGCGGGCCCCACAACATGGGCTCTACAGTCTCAATGAATGTAGCTTTATTTTGGAACTGTCGAGGTCTTGGGAGTCCCTCGTCAGTAACTCGCTCGTCTCTTTGGTGCGAAAATTCTCCCCTGAGTTACTTTTTCTCAGTGAAACAAAATGTAATTCTTGTGATATTAAGAAAGTTCAGGGTAAATTAAATTTTGATAGGAGCTTTAGTGTTGATGCTGCAGGAAGGTCAGGTGGGTTAGTTCTGTACTGGAATAATGATACTAATATCCGCATTCTTAACTCTAACGATCATTTTATAGATGTTCTGGTGCTGGGGTCCACTGGGAGAGATTGGAGGCTGACTTGTGTATATGGGTGGTCTGAAGGTAGTCAAAAATTTCGCACATGGGATATGATTAATGCTATTGGGCGTGAGGTTGATTTGCCGTGGCTCGTAGGAGGTGACTTCAATGAGATTCTAGTAGCTGCTGAGAAAAGGGGTGGTCTACCGTGTGATTTTCATAATCTGACAGCTTTTCGCGACTGCCTCTATCAGAATGGGCTTATGGATTTGGGTGCTTCGGGTCATCTTTTCACATGGAGCAATAAGAGAGCAGAGGGTTTTATAGAGGAACGGTTGGATCATTTTGTGGCTACGGAGGGATGGAAAAATATGTTCCCTATGGCAACAGTTGAAAATGCAATTTGGGACAGCTCTGATCACAGTCCGATTATTCTCCGTACCTGTGGTTCGAATGATGATGTTTCGCATGAAAGGAAATATGGGGATCGTATGTTTAGATTCGAGGCTAGATGGCTCCAGTATGACAATTTCGACCAACAGATGGGAACTTTTTGGGAAGCCTCAAAGAACAAACATGGTCATATGTGGGGGAGTGTTATGAATGAATGTAGCAATTATCTTAAGAGATGGAATAAGGAGGTGTACATGGCAAATTACAGTAGAATGGGTTGGCTCATGCGAAGACTTAAAAAGGTTCGTCAAATGCCCCCATCTCCTGCTGTTATGGAGGAATACAGAAGGGTGGAACAGGAGATCCGGTCTCTTAGACAACAACAAGAAACATCGGCGTGGCAAAGATGTCGACCCTTCATTCTTAAAGATGGAGATAAGAACACTGCTTATTTCCACTCAAAGGTGTCGAATAGGAGGAAGCGCAACCAGCTGACTTGTCTTGAGGATAATAATGGAGTCAAGTTCAAAGACCAAGAAGGTATGAAAATTGTGGTCATGAATTATTTTGCTGAGATTTTCAATTCTTCTAGGGCTGAGATATGCTTAGATGATGTTGACTTTTTAGACAGTAGACTATCGCCTGCTATGCATGACCAATTAAGTCGCCCCTACTGTCGAAATGAAATTGAAAGTGCTTTGGGAGAAATGCATCCCTGTAAGTCCCCTGGTCCTGATGGTTTTCCTGCTTTGTTTTATAAAAAATATTGGGATATGGTTGGTGATGATATATGTGATGTGGTCTTGAATTTCTTGAATAATGGTGTGATTCCCGAGGGTCTTAACCATACGCATGTTGTTCTTATCCCTAAAGTTAAGAAGCCCTCTAAGATGTCTGACCTTCGTCCGATTAGTCTCTGCAATGTGTCTTACAAGCTTATATCGAAAGTTTTGGCTAATAGACTTAAGGTCATTCTCCCCATGATTATTGATGAGAACCAAAGTGCTTTCGTTCCGGGGCGCCTGATTATTGATAATATTCTGCTGTCTTCTGAGGTGTTTCATGGTATGAGAAATAACCAGGCAAAAAAGAGGGGTTCGATGGCTCTAAAGCTGGATATGAGTAAGGCTTACGATCGTATGGAGTGGGATTTCTTAGCCTTAGTTATGATTAAAATGGGTTTTCCGGCTATCTGGATTGATCGTGTTATGAAATGTGTTACTTCGGTTACTTTTGCTTTTTTGGTGAATGGAGAGGCTACTGATATCGTTGTCCCCAAACGTGGTCTGCGTCAAGGGGACCCTCTCTCCCCCTACCTTTTCCTCTTAGGTGCTGAGGGGTTGGGAACTCTTATTAAAGATGCTCATTCAAAAGGGCACATTCATGGGATTTCAATATCTCGACATGCCCCGATTATTTCTCACTTGTTTTTTGCAGATGACAGCTTGGTGTTTGCTAGAGCCAATGTTAGGGAGGCGGATATGATCCTGAATATTCTGAAAAAATATGAGTTTCTTTCTGGTCAAGTTCTCAATGCGGATAAAAGTAAAATATCGTTCAGCAAGGGGCTCACGCATGAGATCAGGAGACGGGTTAGTGGTGTTCTTGGGTTTAAGGAAGTTCTTAGCCATGACAAGTATCTGGGTCTCCCTACGTTGTTTGATAGGTCCAAGAAAATTTCGTTTACGGGGATTAGAGATCGTATTTGGAAGAAGCTACAGGGTTGGAAAGAGAAGCTTCTCTCAAAAGCGGGTAAGGAGATTTTAATAAAGGCAGTCGCCCAGTCAATTCCAACGTACGCTATGAGTTGCTTCAAGCTTCCTACTTCCTTTTGTGCTGAGGTGGAGAGAATTATCAGGAATTTCTGGTGGGGTACGTCAAACTCAGAAAAGGGTATTCCTTGGAAAGCTTGGAATACTTTGTGTCGACCGAAGTATGGAGGTGGATTGGGTTTTCGTGACTTGAGCCTTTTCAACAACTCATTATTAGCGAAGCAGTTTTGGCGTTTGCATACTCATCCGGATACTCTTTTGGCCAAATCATTAAAAGCCAAATACTTCCCCTCCTCTTCTTTGTGGGATGCAAATGTGGGTCTTAACCCGAGTTATGCTTGGAGAAGTATTTTGAGCTCCCGACCTATTCTTGAATTGGGCACGAGATGGCATATTGGGGACGGAAAATCGATTAAACTATGGAAAGACTCTTGGATTGGGGGTGATGGAACAGGAAAACTGATTTCTCCTATCAGAATTCTCAATGAAGATGCGACAGTGGATGTATTAATTGACCAAGAAACCCACTGTTGGCATACTGACTTCATCGAAGAAGTGTTGCTGCCAGTTGATTTTGATAGAATCTTGGCTATTCCTATCTGCAGGAACGGTCAAAGTGATGCTCGTGTTTGGGCAGCAAGCGAAGATGGCACGTTTAGGGTGCGTGATGCTTACAAAGTGGCGCTAAAAGCTAAGTCGAATGCCTCCAGTTCTGCGGGGTACGATCCTCTATGGAACAAGATGTGGAAATTTAATATCCCCCCAAAAGCAAAGCTCTTCCTTTGGAGAGCCTTATGGGATATCCTTCCCCATGGAACAAATTTGAAGAAAAAAGGCGTTCCCGATGTTGAGAAATGTCAGAGGTGTGGTCTCTTAGAGACTAACTCGCATGTGCTTAAAGACTGTCGTTGGGCTCGAGACGTGTGGGCAAACCTGATGGATGCAAATACTATTCCCCAATACCATTCATTCAGAGACTGGTTTGGGGATATCACTAATCATATGAACAAGCAGGTTTGTGAGTTCTTCGGAGTATGCGCATGGCAAATTTGGACTTCCAGGAACGAGTTTTGTTTTGAGAAGGTCTTTATTGCTCCGGATTTACGTTATAGACGTTCTCACGATATGTTAGCAGAGTATAGAAGGGCGAATGCTTTGGAGGTAACACCACCGATTCAGCGTGCAAAGGCGAAATGGAACCCCCCTGCAGCAGGTACTGTAAAAGTTAATATTGATGCAGCTGTGAACTATAAGGAAGATAGAGTGGGTCTGGGTTTTGTCGCTCGAAATGAGGTTGGCAATGTTCTTATGTTGGCTTCCAAAACAATTTGGCCATTCTTTAATGTCGAGCGTGCCGAGATCGATGCTTTCTCTTGGGCTGTCAGTTTGATTAAGGAGCAAAATTGGAGGAAGGTGGTTTTTGAAGGTGATGCGCAATCAGTCGTTAAAGCTCTCCAGCGCCAGATTACTCGGAACTACTATAACCAAGTGCTGATTGACAACATTTTAGATAGTTTGTCTGATTCCCACGATTACTCTTTTAACTTTTGTTATCGGGAAGCTAATAATGTTGCTCATAGGTTAGCTCGATGGGCTTCCGCTAGTGTTTGTGCTAGGGTTTGGCTTGATGAAGGTCCTCTTTGGATCTCGGACATTGTAATTTATGATTCATCTTTCTAATTTTAAGCCGCCCCCGTTGATTTCCAAAAAAATGTGGGTTTTATACTTTAAGATTATGTTCTTTTAAAAGACGATCTCTCATAAGAGTAACTGATATTCTTAAGCTTAAAAACTAATTTAATTAGAAGCTAAATCTTATGAATATGAAGGAACTTCAAAACCTCATCATTTCATTACATATAGATCGTATAGTGCAATGTTATGAAAGAGTTGGAAAATTCCAAGTGTCATGCTTTAGAGCTTTGACAAATGGAATAATCTTATTGGTTTCATGTCAAATTAATTTAGGAAATAATAATAATTTAAATAGTTATAAGTTTACAATCATCATATCATACAATGTTATAAAAGAGTTGGAAAATTCTAAGTGTCATTCTATTAGAGCTTTAACAAATGGAATAATCTTATTGGTTTTATGTCAAATTTATTTAGGAAATCATACAATGTTATAAAAGAGTTAGAAAATTCCAAGTGTCATGCTATTAGAGCTTTGACAAATGGAATAATCTTATTGGTTTGATGTCAAATTTATTTAGGAAATCTATAGCAAGAATCAAAAGATTATTCCACGTGGCAAATCATTGTGAGCATGCCACATGGAATTTTCCTGTTCTTTTAGTTAATAGTATGATTATTTGACCAGTTTCTTTATATAATACAGAAATCGAAGAAAATTTCAATTATTATAATATGATTTTAGAAATATATTATATCAACCTAAGATTAGCGTAAGATCGATAATTAATGATCATATTTGATTTATTAACGTGATTGATATAAAATACAAACAAAAAATTTTCTTTACGGAGGAAAAGTATTAAATGTGGGAATAACATATGTCAGGTTGAAGAACCGTTTTAGTATATATATACTAGATTATGCCCGTGCGATGCACGACTTTATTAAAATTTCGGACATATTTGTATAAACAAAAACATAAAAAATTTACGGCTTTATGTTTTTACCATCGCAAAATATCCTATACTCATTTAATAAAAAAATTACAAAAATTTAATAAAAACTTGAAAAAAGTAAAATAAAATATACTTTTATGACTTCTAGTCAAATTAGCAAGGTCAAAGATATTAATTGTACTTATTATAACAATGACATCATCTTTAAGTTTTGGAGGGAAATTTTTTGTTTTAGTATATGTATACTAGATTATGCCCGTGCAATGCACGTGCGATGCACGACTTTATTAAAATTTCTGACATATTTGTATAAACAAAAACATAAAAAATTTACGGCTTTATGTTTTTACCATCTCAAAATATCCTATACTCATTTAATAAAAAAATTACAAAAATGTAATAAAAACTTGAAAAAAGTAAAATAAAATATACTTCTATGACTTCTTATATATTAAATGATGTGACATAAAAAGTAAAAAAATCAATCAATTCGAATTAGCTTGTCAAATTAGCAAAGTCAAAGATATTAATAGTGCTTATTTTAACAATGATATCATCTTTAAGTTTTGTTATTCTAGTATGACACGTAAGCAATTTTGATAAGTGATGACATCATCAAGTATTTTGTTTTAGTAATAGTTATTATATAGACTAGATAGATAGTGCCCGTGCGATGCACAACTTTATCAAATTTTCTGACATATTCGTCTAAATTGAGAAATTATGGTTATATTATTCATTTTACTTTGCACAATTGTATATATTACGTACATTATAATATCATATTTTGCATTGAGCGCAATATAAATATATTTATACTTTTATTTTTTATTTTGAATAAAAAAACAAATGGTTCGTACACTGAGTATAATACGAAATCGTGAGTTTTTTGAATAAAAAAATAACAATAATTTTTGCTAACAAAAAGAACTACTCCCTCCGTTCCTATTTGATCTTCCTATATGGGTTTTTGACAAAGATTAAGAAAAATATAATCTTTGGTAGTAAAGGGTATTTTTTAATTATATAGTAGTAGGAAGTAATGATTATTGTATTGAAATTATGAGATAAAAAATAATTAAATAGTAGTGTGACGTAATAATTGTATTGAAAGTATAAGAGAGAAAATATTTAAATAGTAGTATGAAGTAAGAAAAGTGGGGTTTTAAGGGGTAAAACTGAGTTGAAAACTTTCCAAAACTAAAAAGTATTCTAAAGTGGAAGAACTTTTGAAATTACCCGTTATAGTAAGGTGGAAGAACATAAAGGAATGGAGGGAGTATTACATTAGTTTATGAAGTATTATACTCCCTCCGAATCAGTTTAGATGTCTCATTTCCTTATTTGGCAAAACCATACCAATTGTCCCATTTCCTTTTTTGTCTATCCTTTTTTTACCAAAATACCTCCACTTTTCCAATTCCCAATACCCAACTACCACCTTTATAATTAATTTAATTAATTAAAATACCCAACTATCACCTTTTTATGGACCCCACTCAACCCTTAAAATCCGTGAAATCCCTAATGGGACATCTAAACTAATTCGAAGGGAGTATATTATTACTATTAATAACACACTTTAAAATCAAACATAATACACAGAATCATCTAAATATTTTATTAGTTTAAACGGTAAAGATAATATTTTCTCATAAAAATCATAAGTGACTTATACAAAGATAGTCACAACCTAAATCATATTAAAATTATTTATTGCATTTAAGTAAATAAGAGTATAAATAACAAAAATTCATAATAAAAGTATATTATGTTTTAACCATTTTAAATATCTAATATACTAAATAATATTCATTTATTAATAAATAAAACTGAAAACATTATATAATTAATTGAAATAAATGAAATATAGTAATATATAGTTTTCTTCTACCTTAAATAAGATTTGACCTAAAGTAAAAACAATTAATAGAAAAAAATAATATACTCAAAATAAGAAAGTGGTAATTCAAAGATAATCATAATTACAATGACATCAAGATTAAATTTTAGCGGAAAAATTTTGAATGAGAAAACGATACGTAAGCATTTTTAAAAGTGATGATTTCAGATGTGTTTTGTTTTAGTAATAGCTATATAGATATATATATTTTATATATATACATAGATGTATATATATATATATATATATATATATATATATATATATATATATATATGTATAGGGGGGGGATCCAATAAGACGGGGTGTGATAATAGGAAGGATAGGAAGGAGTAACTACCGTTGATTGATTAAGATCTAACTTAAAACACATTTGTCAAAGCAAGCAGATCCAAGAATACATATTTATGAAGAAAGCATCACACATTAATTTAAAAGCATCACACTTTCAAGTAAACATGTTTATACAGAAGTATCACATAATCATTAAGAAAGCATCACACCCCTATCCTTCCCTCTCTCAAAGCAGTGAAGATGGACCATTGATCTAAGATCTAATGGATGAAATTCCTTCCTATCCTTCCTATTTTCACACCCTTCTTATTTGATCCTAAACCTATATATATATATATATATATATATATATATATATATATATATATATATATATATATATACATATCATATATATATATATATATATATTGATATATATAATATATAATATATATATATATATTATAATATATATATCATATACTATATATAATATATATATATATATATATATATATATATATATATATATTATATATATATATATATATATACATATATATATATATATATATATTAACAAATGCATTATTAATGAGATTTCATTAGTCATTTTTAGTTAATTTTTTCCTTAATATTTGTCATTCACTAATTAAAATTTAATTAGTGATGGTAGAAATTTGAAAATTTCTACGATGATTAGAAACTTGTTTAATTTAGAAGGTTATGAATCGTAACAAAGAAACGAAACTTTGGAGGTAAAACTTAAAGTTGAGCAACTCACGATATAGTTCGAAAAATTTAATTATTACCCGATCATATTATTTAAACATGATGGGAGTAAATTAAATATTTTATACACATATACAAGTGATTTTTAAACATATAATACAAGTTACATAACTTGTTACATGTACAACAATTTTTACCCAAACTTTAAACTATCTTAGATAAACCTTTCCTACACTATAATAGATCAAAATGAGACAAAACCACCTCCAAAACAGCCCCAAACAGCAGCCCCAATAGCTGTCCCAAACCCTCTTTATAGCCCTTTATACACTTACATACTCAAGCAAAACACTCTAACCAAAGTACCCTTTTGTTCTAACCTAGATTATGCATCATTACAAGCATGCAAGAGGCTAATATTTGAAGCAAAGACACTCTATTTTCTGAATAAGAATTCAGCCATAAACACCCAACACATTGCTCCCAAGTTCATCCATGAACAAACACTAGCATCCTTCAAACATTCAACTACTAAAACACCTTCTTTTCTCATCAAACCTTCTTCAAAAACCCATCTAAAACTTCTGAAAATTTATGTTTATAAACTCAAATATTCCATAAAAATAATCTTCATTTCAAGAGCTTTCCATAGACACCAAACTTGAAGAAATCCACCAAGCATAGAGTAAGTTATGATTATTTCTTTATTCCACTAGTTTTTGTTAAAACTTGTTCATGAAGAACACTCTTACATGAATCTTTCTATAAACTAAGATCATTTTAATATGGATATTTTTGTATCTAAAACTAAGAAAATTATCACTTATAAAACCTCTATAAAAAAAATCGATTATAGTAGAAAGTAAAAGAAAAGAAAATGTTCTTTTCACAAACTTATATATTTTCTTACTTTAAAAATTTTAGTAAAATTATGAGACTTGATTAAGTATGTTGCTCAACATAATAAGTATACTCCAAATATGTTAAAATCATCACAAGTATTAGTTTAACAACTCCAACTAAAGAAAGTTAAGTGCATGTTAGAAATCCAAAATTATTATTGATTTTTGGATGAATGCAATATGTTTAGTTGAAGAGTTGGAGTTGAGGCTTGAAGGGCAAGGACCAAGTTGGAACCACTTCTAAGAACGATGAGCTTAATGAGGAGCTTATAAATACTTATATAGGCTTGGAGTCGAGGTATGTCACATGGGGTGATTTTTAAAGGGTTTAAGAACAAGTTGGGAAAGTTTTTGTATAAACTTATTTTTTTAAAAATAAAATAAAATAAAATTCCTAAAGAGAAGTTCTTAAATCTTGAAAAAATGATATCAAAATGATAATTTTGAGTATGAAAAAGATTTATTACATGTATTATTATTGTGGGCATCATGCATGTTGATTTTAAGAATTGTTGTATGTTTAAAGGCATGATTTACACTACTTTGTGAAAGTAATTGTGATGGAAATGGTTTTATGGACTTATAAAATATTTGAAATGCATTTTAAGAGTAATTTCCAGTAGCTATATGTTAAAATAATCTCTTGAATAATTTTGTTGAATTTTTAAATACTCTTATTATGAAATATGGTATTCTCATAAACTCTTGATCATCAAAAATAATTAATAAAATCATATTATAATGTCTCCAACAAGATTTGGCCAGAATATATTTAATTTGGAATTTTTCATGATTTTTGAGTAATCGTTAAATTTGGTAAAATTTTGAGAAGATTTTGTTGACGTTTGAGGAGCTTAATAAGTTTTACCTGGTTATTAATAACGGGTAATGCTAGAGAACATAAAAATACAAAATAAATACTAAATGACGTCTTTTGGTCTTGAAAATTTTATGAGACACTTATATAAACAGTATATATATGTCAAAAACTTATATAGATTTTCGTGACCATATATGGACTTAAATAAATCTTATTCGTTTATCGGTAAAATAACAATATTATTATTAAAAATACCCCACAGACGGTTTTTAATGTTTATTTAAAATTTTATATTCCTTAAAATAGTTTTTGGAACATCATAAGATTTTTTATATTATTTTATTCCGACTTAAATAATTTTATACCGACTTTTATTTGATTTATCGATAAGATGTCTATATAAAAAGATAAAAATATCATACATGACATTTATAAGTTTAAATGAGCTAATAATAATATTATATAACTTTGGAACTTTGGTAAAATTTATTAAACTAATAATTAATTATTTACTAATTTATCAAATTCATAAATATTGTTTAATTATTTAAAAGGCGAATATTGTTAATTAAATTTGAGTAAAAATGAGCCCATATCAAAAATTTATAATTTTATTAGTAACCTACTGTCTCATAGTATAAATAAGTTTCACTTAGATGGTTTATAAATTTTATGGATTTAAAACATCATTTAAATAACTATAAATACCTAAATTGTCAAATAATCAGAAAATCATTATAAATTTGTAAAACCAATTATAATCTGATGGGACAACCTTAAATTCATTTTAATTAAGTTATTATAAGTGATTGATTAATTTTGGGCCTTGTTGGAGAATTAATTACAGCTTTTGTAAATCAATTATCTATTTTATTATCGAAAAACTATTTCTATTGGGAAATAGTGTTTTATGAAATTCCTTTTTTCATAATGATTTTAAAGACTTATGAACTATATCATAGTTATTTTGAATTAATTTCAAAACTCTTTGATTGAAAACCAAACATTTTAGTGGTTTCCTTGAAAAAATCGCCTTGAAATTTTAATCACTTTTGTAAATGCATTTCCACACATGCTAGTGATGCCCCAATATAATACAAAGGTTAAAAGTTTATTAAAAATTATGCTAAGAGTTTTACCCATGTGGGAAATATTATGATTTATTTTGCTATATTGTAAAGAAAAATATGTTTTTTATGTTGCAAAAAAAAAGATTTTATCTTAAGGAAAAAGTTAATATTTTGACTTTTCAAATGCTATTGAAATTTCAAGGTATATATTATATACGTTTTAGCCCTAAATGGGTACTTTTGCCATAACAAATGTTGTGTGATTTTAAACGGCTCACCAATGCCCTTTATTTTCACAATACCATTGGTTACACTCGCCAAGTCGCACCTGAATCTCAAAACGAATACATGATGCCCTCACAGAAGTACCCATGAAAATTTTATGATATGAGTTTGAAATTGATTGATCCATTGAGATTTTTTAAAATTTTAATGATGAAATTTGAGAATTTGAAATTACTATAAAAACCATTGAACGGGTTTGAATGATAAAAATTGATTTATCAAATGAAAAAGACCTTTCAAAATGAATTTACTTCCAAATAAAAAAGGTTTTGATAACTTGTTTGACGGACACTAGTGTGTTTATCCCAAAATTTTTCGATACTATGCTTTGTATGTTTTTCCAAGGTTTTTTTTAGAGTAAACCCCTATGGCCCCCTCGGACAAGAATGGATACAGCGAAGATGAACCGAATTTGGGAGTATAACTCCCCTTTCGTTTAGATCTCTTTATTGTATTTGGGAGACTATTAGTTGGGTTATAAAGTTTGGAATTATTTTAAGGGATGTAATTTGAACCTTGGACTTTTTCCCCATATGGTTGTAATTTTTCCCTTTATTTTTACAAGACTTCCAATATATTGCTTTTGGGGGTTCAAGCATTCCCCTTGGACATTGGTTATCCTTTAATAACCCCTTTATTGTTTTTTAGAAAAGCAACCCTTGCTTGATTAAATTAAATTAAAACTTTCCTTTCAAAATTTGGGGGTTTTAAATATATATATATTTATATATATATATATATATATATATATATACATATATATATATAAAATATAATATATAAGGATATATATATATATATATATATATAATAATATATATTATATTAATATATATATATATAAGTAATATTGTTATTATATATTTGGGTTTTTTAATTTTTTTTAATAATATGTTAATGTATTATTTTTATTTATATATTTTATATATATATATATATATATATATATATATATATAATATTTTACATACAAAAACCCCAAAATATTTAAATATTTTTTTTTTAGGAAATTAGGAATATATATATCGGAAAACAAGATACACGGACGAACCCCAAAAACGGCAATAAAAAACTCCGCGAGGGGAAAAGCCATGGGAATTAAGAACCAGTACCCAAAAACATCGCATAGGTGGACTATGCTAGATGAAAAAAAAACCAAACGGGGATGCCCCATTCCATCATTTCCCCCTTTTCACTCCATCCTGATCTCTCAAGAACCTCCCACCAATTTTCAACACAAAGAAAACAAAGAAAAACACCATAGGCCCAAAGCAAGAAAAAAAGCACCAAGAAAAACAACAAAACAACACAAGAGCAAAACAAGGCTCTATCACCAAAAAAACCAAAACAGTAAAACTAACAACAAAAAAATACACCACATGCCGGGGATATGAGTAAGCTAGTTGAAAGTAACCCAAGGATCTCTTTTGCCCAAATCCCAATTCGAATCTTGAGAGTGTAGAACAGGTAGTTCTCATCAATGGCTCCACTATTGAACTTGATTTTATTTCTTTCAAACCACAGGGACCATATCACACACCCCATAATGAGACTCCAAATTTTTCTCCTACAGCGGGAAGGCGCAAGTCTTCTCTAAGCCATAATGAACGACTCACAACGGTCCTGTAGCACTCCTGTGATACCCCACCAGTCGAGCACCATCATCCACAACCTCCATGAGAAGGAGCAAGTAAAAAGGATATGTGAATTGGACTCGATCTCTGCACTGCAAAAAGGACATAAAGCTTGTGAAAGATTAATTAGACCCATAGTCAAAAGATTATCACCAGTTTTTGGGTTTTTTAAAATTTAGGGGCCCAAAAAAGTGAGCTTGGGTTAGGTGGAATTTTCAAGTTCTATAAACACAAATTTAAAAAATCCTTGGGTATGATTGGGTCGGAATTCATGTAACCTCCCAAAGGACTAAACCACAATTTGATAATCCCCACCATGCCAACATACTCCATCTCTCCTATGAATGTTTGGCTTGGTTTTCTCAATAGTAAGGTTTAACCTTTCCAAGTCTTCCATCTCCCACTTATATAATCTTCTTCTCCATCTTAGAAGCCAAACCCACTCATTCTCCACCCACCTTCCCATTTGACTAATAAACTCATTTCCTTGGCAAGTGATGCGGAAAAGCCTGGGGAAAGCTGTTTTCAAGACCCCAAACGGGGTCCATTTATCATGCCAGAACTTGGTAGCAGTCCCATCACCAACTCTAATAGATAAGCCCTCATCAATAATGTCCCTCACTTGCTTTGTAACATCATCATTATTCATTAAATGTGCCAACGGCATAATTTTCTAAAATTCCCGATTGCCTTTTTAAAGCCCTTAAGTTATGGTTTTAATATATATATAAAATTTAAAATTATAAAAATTAAATATATATTATATTTATATATATTTTTATATATATATATATATTATATTTATAATAAAGGTAAATAATTATAAAAAATAATTTTGGGTTTTAAAAATAATTAAGGGGGGGGGTAAATATATAAGAAAGGGGAATCAGAGAAAGGGTTGCTGGCGGGCGGGGCTTGGAGCAAAGGGTTAAGGGGAAAAAGAGCATGCATACAATACATTTTTTAAATAATAATAATAATATTGGGTTGTTTTGTTTTCTTTTCATAAATTTTTATTATATATATATTTACTTTATATTAAGGAACCCTCAAATAAGAAGGGATTTTAAAAAAATAAGAAAGGTTAAAGGATTTTTCGCTTTGATTTTTTTTCTGCTACTATAATACAAAAAGGTTACTATGTTATAAATTAAGAAATTTTAAAAAATACTTTCATAGTTACCCCTTGGGGAACATAATTTTTTTTACAATTATATTTTTTTAAAATTAAGTATTATAGATTTTTTTTTATTTTGTGAAATCAAGGGTCTAGGGGGTCCTTCTTACCTTCATTTTAACCCCTTCTCAATGGATCCTCCCAAATATATATATATATATATATATATATATATATATATATATATATATATAGTATATATATATATATATATATATATATATATATATATATATATATATATATATATATATATATATTTTTGTCTGATTTGGAATTATATACCTAAAAATTACAATAAAACGCCCAACCGGAAATTAACCCTTCAAGTTAATTAAAAGCTGCTTTTAAAAAAAGGGAAAAATAAAAGCTAAAAATCAAAAATACTAAAACTACCTACCCATAAGATATCTACCATCCTACTTTTACCGCTAGCAATTCTAAAAACTATACCCAATAAGATCCTTCATACTACCTGCATGGTTATCAAAAATCTTTTTTTCCGAAAGTCCTATACCATAAATCTTTTAAAACCACATGCCCACTATTAGCTTTTCCATCCGCCTTTTCTTATTGGTTGTTCATCTTCCAATTTCACCGCGAAAAGTTGGCCGGGGCCCAAACCGGGAAAATAACCGGGAAGGCGAACCTCTCGGTATAAGGATTAAACATGATATGCGGAACCGCTTCATTGGTTCCATTACACAACACACCTTTTGTCATCTCAAAGTCGGGCCATTTCAATTTATCCTAAAGCCAATCTTTGATTAAAAACCATGTGATGAACCTAGAACTCCTCGGTCGGGCGTTCGGACATAATGTCCCCCAACTAACCGGGTTGCCTCATAAGAAAAGATCATGACGGGGCCCAATGGAGTATGCCCGCTTTTGTGATACGACCAACCCCTAAACTTTCTACTAGGTTTCCCCTTTTGAGGATTTTCCTAATGCCCAAGGGTGGATGACCGGCCGACACCCGATTTCCCCATTTTTCACATGGGAAAGCATGAACCCACTTGACCCACAAGTTTTCTTTCCGGTGATATTCCACGTTGCTTGATCAACCGCTTGTTCCATAAGGGACATATTTCAATGTTTAAGCCTCCTTTTTCATAAGGCAAGACCATTTGATCCCAAGCTATTCCCCCAGACGTAATTCCTTTTTCCTGGCCCAAATGAAAGATCCGCAAATTTTCCACCATCTGACAACTTTTTTTGGGGGGCAAAAGATTTGAGCCCGGGCTTTTGGATGCCACCAATAAATTAACCGGATTCCTCCCAAAGATAGGAGAAAGAGCCCCCCGAGGGGCCTTAAGGTGATCCCGCCAATGATTTTGTCCACAAGGGGCCAAGTAGCCCTAGTTTTTCCTTTTGAGTGGGGGGCGGGACCCCGGTAGCCAAAAGGGAAACTACCTTCATACCAAGAAATGTATTTTTCTTTTACCCCATTTTCAACCCCGAGAAATAAAATTGCTTTTCGGGGGTTCCTCGGAACCGGAGGCTTCGGGAGACAAAGTTTTCATCATGGCCCCCGATAGAAAGATCCGCTCTCCGTAACATCGGAGATCACGCAAAAGAAGATGGGTTTATATATATATATATATATATATATATATATATATATATATATATAGATTTAGGATCAAAAAGAAGGATTTTAAAAGTAGAAATGGAAGGATTTTGTTTATTTTTTTAACCATATATATAAAAAGGATACTATGTTACAAAAAAAAAAAACAATTTAAAATTTATGCCCTAGTTTTTTCCTCGGTTATTTTACAAGTATGTTTTTTGGCTCAACCAATTAATAGATTTTTTTATTGAGTGAAATCAAGAGGTAGAGTCCTCTTTTCCATTTTAACAATTTCCTTTATTGAATCCCTACCCTATATATATATTTATATATATATATATATTTTTATATATATATATATATATATATATATATATATATATATATATATATATATATATATATATATATATATATATATATAGATGTATAAACAAATGAAAGGAATTTAAAAAGAGAAGGAGAGAAGGATTTTTTTTGTTTTTTTTAGGTTACTATGTATCAAAAATAGATACTATGTTATAAGAAAAAGAACATTTTAAAATTGATGTCATAGTTCCTTCGGAAATTAGTTACTTTTACAATTGTGTGTTTTTGTCTTAATCCACCATAGATTTTTTTAATGAAATGTGAAATTTCTTCCCTTCTAATTTTCAATACCCTTCTCTTTGGGATCCTCCTTATATATATATATATATATATATATATATATATATATATATATATATATATATATATATATATATATATATATATATATATATATATATATATATATATATATATATTTTATATAATATATATAATATACATATAATATACTTCTAAAAAGATTTTTTTTCTTCTAAACCATATATACTTTTTAGTTAATTGTATAATTGCAATTTTGAAATTATGCTTTAATATATAATTAAAAAGTTTAAAAGTAGTAACAAGTAACAACCAAATTAAAGATTTAGCAAGAAAATTAGTTTTGGGTTTTAATTAATAAAATAAATGTTGGAATTTAATTAATTAAAATCCCTAAATCACTAACGCCTAGTTTTCCAAAGTTCCAATTAGACCAAGAAAGGCGGGCCCAAATTTCCCGGTATCAACCCACATGTTTCCCTTTGTTTTTCCATTTTCAGGGACTTTTCAACTTTAATCTAAGGTAATCAATCTTGACATTAAAGGGTATCAATTTCAACTTTAAGTAAACTTTAAACAGATGACTTAACATAAGAATTTCAATTTTGACCTATTTGTAATCAACTTTGACGTTAAACTAATCAGTTTTTACCTAAAAATGGTTCTGTTTCACAATTTGAGAACAAAATTAATAAAATGGTATTATTTTATCATTCTATGGATGAATATTAAACAACAAATGAATGGTCAATAACACTATCAATCATAGTGTTAAAACTATCAAATAATAGTATATTAAGATATTAGAGATAAACAAAAGGTAAGCAACACCAACAAACAAAAAATCCAGAGGTATCAACAAACAAAAGTAAGTTGGTCCACTTGATCACTGGGTGCTTAAATAGTGTCCTACAACAAGAAAAGCTAACATAAATTAGAGACGCTTGCATTGACAAAGCTCAAGTATCTCGTTCATATGAGTCTCAAACTAAACCCACAACATATCTTCAAGTAACACAAAGATGTGTGAATAAAGACAAACTGCTTACACTATTCATCTTAACTTGCATCTCTTTCATTCTATGGAAGGTGCAAATTATTTGTAAAATGTTTGCTTTGGCAATTTCAGTATAGTTTTTATTGACCATTAATTTGTTGTTTGAAATTTATCCATAGTTAGATAATAACACCATCTTATATAACTTCGTTCAAAAATTGTGAAACGTAACCATATTTTGGTAGAAATTGACCATACAGTATTGAAAGTTCAAAAGCCATATTGCACCAAAATAAAATAAACGAAACATGGGGCTATTTTAAAAGAGATTGTTACATCATTATAATCATCAAGACGCAAAAGTAATTACAAACCCAAAATACAAGCCCATTGTAACAAAGACAAAAAGAGATGTTCTAACTTAAACCCAAGAAAATAGCTAACACATTTACAGCAATCCTGACTTCTTCATCCTTGAACTTTTAATATACTTCTTAACAATGTAATAATTTGTTCGAAACACAATAATAATAATTTAAATTTTTATTATTATATTAATTAATTAATTTATTAATTAATTACCAAGTAGTAGGAATTTCAAATCTTAATATTTATGATCCATCAACTTGATGAAAAGAAAAGAAGCAACATATTTGTTATCCTCAGACTGGGGGTTTTACAAAGATAATAGCATACCGCTCTTCACCAGCTTCAAAAACCTTTTTTAGCCGCTAATTTTTCCTCTTCAGGTAGCTTTAATGACATCCAACAACAATCAAACAAAAATCTAAGTTTATCAGAAAGGAGGAAAAAACAATTGCTTCAAAAAAACTTGATATAATAATAAAAAAATAAAGACAAATTACCCTTGTTTCACCAGGATGATTCTTAATGTACTCCTTACGACACTCCAACCTGTTATTAAACATAAGTAAATAGATAAATAAATAAGATCAAAACGAATATACACAGATCGAGAAATAAAACAAATAAAGAGATGAAAAACAAGAATGTTACAACTTACAAGTACACATTTAGAGCAATATCTGTCTTTGTTGTTTTTCTCAAAATCACTTTGTCTTTACATGGATCCACACCCAGCATCCCTAAATCATTAAATTAAATATTCACTTGTACATTACACATAGAGACTAAATTTCATCGAATCGATTTTTTTCTTGAAAAAAAATGGAAAAAACTAACCGAGCATTTACTACTTTCTTAGTTGTTTTCTTGCTTGCTTCAATTGGCTTCAAGATGGAATTCTGAAAATTAGTAGTAATGAAAAATGGAACTATCTTTTTTTGTGAAGCTATCAATTTAAAATGGAACTAAGTATTTACTAATTAATATTCTTGCTTGCTTCAATTGGCTTCAAGATGGAATTCTGAAAATTATAATAATTTAAAAAATGGAATGGGGTATTTTAAGTGATCATAATAATTAAAAAAAGGGGATTTTTTTGGATTATAATAATTAAAAAGGAGAGGGGTATTTTAAATAATAAAATTAGGGAGTTGGGGGTTTTTAAAGGGTAAAAGTCTTTGCCAAAAATAGAAAGTGGACAATTAAGTTATTAAAAAAGAAATGGCAAATTAAATTTTGGGGCGGAGGGGAGTAATAAAAAATAAAATACATTTTCAAATCAAAAAAATTTTAAAAAAAAAAATAGTGTTCCTTTGATGAACAATTAAACTAACCCATAGATAATTCAAATCTTTAACTCAAAACACTCTTAATTAACCACAAGAAATATAATTCAATACCACTAGATTGATACTAAATAATATCATAACATAAGATTTAACAAAAATTTAAAAAAAAAAAAAAGAATAAGAAAAAAGAAAAACAAATCTAACCCGAGAAGTGCTCTTCCTTCCCAATCATGGTGTTCTTGTTTTGATTCCTCGGAAATCCCGACCCCCTTTTCAACACTTAATCACAAAAGGTAAGAATAAAAAATTAAAAATAACAAAAACAAAAACAAAAAAATTCTCAGTTGAGAAACAAAATTGAGATGAATTCAAAGTGTTAATTAAATAGAAGGAAACTTACTTAGTATCAGTTGTATTCTTAAATGATATCTTGTTTCACCATGTAGGGGTTGATTCCCTGCAGAATCATTTAGGTTAAATTTTGTAAAGAAAGATGGGAAACAATCAAAAATAAAGGGTTAAATAACAAAAGTCCCAAAGGTGTCGATTCTTAATTATTTTCCCCAACTTTTTACATGTTTTCTCTTCTTTCTAGTGTCTTTAAAATTTTATAAGTAAAATTTTGGAATTTAAGTAAAGAGTAAATTACAATTTTAAAATAAGAAATTTTCATCAAATCAAAAATCCAATAAAGGACATCAAAAAGATATTTAATAACCCTAGAATAATAAAACGTTTTTGACCAATTTTTAGTTCTATGTTCATTTTTGATACTAATCATCAAGATCCACAAACCCTAAACCAACATCCATTATTTTTCTATAAAGTTTCATCTAACAAAAAAGTAGGCACTCAAATTCAAAATCAATAATGTTCAAAAAGGTGTTGGGTTGTTTGTGTTTGTACACATTCAAAGAAAAGACAAAAGTTCCCATGCCTAGAGCTCAAAAATGTGTATTCATTGGCTTTTCCCCTTCCCAAAAAAGAGCTACAAAGTCTATAATCTTGAAACAAAAGAGGTCATTGTGACTAAAGATGAGTGTTCTATGAGCATAATTTTCCTTTACCATCAAAAGGAAGAAAATGATAAGATTTAAAAATTTTTTTTCTTCCAAACGGGGAAGTTCAAACTCCCAACCTAAATTTAAACAAGATTTTTTAGAAAATGATCTTGAACAAGAAAACAATCGAGCAAGATATAGAAAGTCCTCAACTAAATCAAGACAACAAAGGATATAGATCAAACAACAATAATGGAGATATCACAAGGTGAGAGATATTGTGCCACAACAAAAGTCTCAAAGAACTCCAAAACCCAACTTACTTAAAAAAATTATCACCGCCAGAACAGGTGGGCCTTGTTAAATACAAAAAATCTTCCATCTTAACCTCAAAACAATTAAAAAGAACTTAGTGTTCCTTTTGATGAACAATTAAACTAATCGATAGATAATTCAAATTTAAATTCAATCGAAATTCAATTAAATTGAAATTAATACCAAATTGTTATAAATCATATCATAACATAAGATTTAACAAAAATTTTTTTTTAAAAAAAAAAAAATCTAACCCGGAAAATAGTCGTCTTCCTTTTCTTCAATCATGGTTGTTCTTGTTTGATGCCCCGAACATCCCATTCACCCCAACATTAATCACAAAGGTAAGAATAAAAAATAAAATAACAAAATTAAAACCAAAAAAATTCTGGTTTGAAAAATGAGATGAATTCCGTATTAATGAAAAAAAACCCCTGTAAAACGGTTGTATTCCTTCTTAAATGATGATCTTGTTTGCACCATGGTGAGAGTTGATTCCCCCGAATGTTTAGGTTAAATTTTGAAAGAAAGATGAGGAAACAATCGAAAAAGGTTGGAATGAAAGACAAGTGCAATCGTATAATTGACTTTCTAACTTTTTAAGTCTTTCTTCCTTTGTCTTCAAAATTTTATAAGTGAAATTTTGGAATTTTTAAATTAAAAAGTAGAAATTACAATGTTTAAAATAAAAATTTTCATTAAATCAAAAAACAATAAAACGAATCCAAAAAAATATTGAAAACCCTATGAATAATAAAAATTTTGACCAATTTTCTTAGTTATATTTCATACATTTGATATTTCATAAGATCCCCAAACCTCCCAACCCTTATTTTCTATATAAAATTTCAAAAACACAAAAAATAGGCACTCAAATTCAAAATCAATAATCTTCTGGTGTTTGGTTGTTTTGTATGCTAGCACATTAAAAGAAATGCAAAGTTAAAACCTAGAGCTCAAAATATGTATTCAGGCTATTCCTTAAGCAAAAAGGGCTACAAAGTCTATAATATTGAAACAAAAAGGTCATTGTAGACTAAAGATGTAGTGTTCTATGGCATAATTTTTCATACCATCAAAAGGAAGAAAAAAAATAAGATTTATAAATTTTTCCTATAAACACAAAGTAGATCAAACAAAAAATAATGGAGATATCACAAGGTAGTAGAGATGATTGTGCTAACAATCCAAAAAGTCCAAAGAACACCCAAAAAACTTACTTAAAAGATTATCACGCCCCTTAGAGAACATTGGGTGTGGCCGAAAAAAAAAAAAAAATCTTCGATCTTAACCCCAAACTTTATCTGAACCAAAAGCTAGAGTTTCAAACCCCTTTTTTGGAAACGCATAAAAAAGAAATAGCGCCCCAGGGAAAAAAAAACGGACTTGTTTCCTTCCACGGAAAAAGGCCTGGCTCAAAGGGTGTTTAAGTAAATAAAAGGGGGATGATCCGTTGAAAGATATAAAGCTTTTGGGTTTGCCAAAAAAAAGCATGGATTGACTATAAAACCCCTTTTCCCGTAGTCAAGTTCCCTTTTTAAAAATTCAAGGTGTCTTATTTTTTGCAACAAAAAAAAAGGTGTTTGCCAATTAGATGTCAACAATGCTTTCTGATGGTGACTTAAGGAAAAGTTTATAGCCCCCCCCGGGTCCCCATCCCCAAAACAATGTATGCAAATCACTATAGGGTTAAAACAACAATGACAATGGTTTTCAAACTTGCCAAAACTATTTCCCCATCGGGAAAACAAAATCAAAACATGATTACCCTTATTTTTAAAAACAAAAGGAAAATATTTTCATTCAAGTGGTTTTTTGTTAAAAAAATTCAAAAAAATTCAAATTTAAAAAAAGAATCGTTAGATTTTGTCTTTAGTATTAATTTGGGAAAAAAATCTTGGGGATAAGTTTTATAAAAGAAGGGCTTTCTAAAAAAAAATTTAAAGGAATTCAAAAAATTATTTTCAAAATTCAAAGGGGTTGTTCACCATTCCCTAAGCTAAAATTTTTAAAAAAGGGAACTTTTTTCCCCGATTTTAATAGATTAGCAAAAGTAATCAAGGCTAGTTATGCAGGGAGGAAGCTTAGCTAATCTTCACAAAGGCAACACGGTACGCACGCTTTGACATGGGATTTGCACCACACTTCTTGATTCTTTTGGGACGTGTAGTTTTGATGAAACGTGTATCTTAGTTTTTAGATTGTTTGTTATCATAACAAACAGCTGTCATGATAACAAACTTGGTGCTCTTGTTGTATATATATAATTCCCCCCCCTTTCATTTTTTTAAAATATTTAAATAATTTGTAATAAAATTTTTTCTTTTCTCTTCTTGCTTGTTGTTCTTTCTGTCCTGGTACCAACTTTCCCCCAAAAAAAAAAAGTAGGCCCAAATTCAAAATCAATAATCTTCCAAAAAACCTTTAAAACTTAAGAACATCAAATAATTAATTTTTAAATTACCATTTATTCCAATGAATCCCAAAATTTCCAATAACTCTAGTATTTCAATATAATACTAATCCCCCTTTTTTGGAAAATATAATTAAAAACATGGGCATAACCAAACTGAAATAGAAAGGAATCTTCTTAAAATTTGATGTTTTGAACAATTAATGAAACAACAAATAAAAAAGAAAAATGGGTGTTTTTACTCAATGTAAGCTTAAAGTAAAAGAAAAAAAACTAAAAAAAAAAGAAGAATAACTTACAATAATCGGCGTCAATTAGAGGAAAAAAAAATGTGTTTAGTGGTACTTTTTAGAAATAAGGGGAATTTTGGGGCCCCCGGGAAAAAGAAGAGGGGGGAAAGGGTTGCGTTTCTGTTTCAAAAGAAAAAAAAACAGAAACCCTTTTGTTCCCATCTTTGAAAAGGTTTCAGGAAGGAGCAAGGTTTATGGTGTCCCCATTCGAATGGTTTTAGGTTCTACCTTGAAAATTCAGAGGTTTTAAGATGAACTTGAAAACTTGGGAAAAAATTAGAGGCTGTGTTAATTTCCAAAAAAAACGAAGACATGGACTTTTAATCGATTTAAAAAGTTCCTTTTTTAAGTTGTTTTGGTTTTGGGTTTTCCCCTTAAATTCTCCAAATTTTTTAGATTTTTTCAAAAAAACCAAAAATTTTTTAAAAAATTTTTTAAAAAACTTCCAAAAAATTGTTTTTTTTTTTTCAGAAGCCATTTTTTTAAAAAATTTTTTTTTTTTTTTTGGGTATTGACTTTTTATTAAAAAATTTTTATTTGGGGAATCTTTAAAATTAAAACATAGTATATGATCTTATTTGGCCCCATTCAAAAAATTTTTAATTTGAGTTTTTTTTAATTTTTGATATGTATAATTAGAGATATTACATTGAATTGATCGTTTAGGGAAAAGTGCAAAAAATAAAAAAGGGTAGTATTATTTAAATTTAAAAATTTAAAATAAATTTTCTTATTACTTTGCAATATTGTATACATTATATATATTTTTATTTGTATAAAAATTTCAGGTATGATTGTGAAAATTTAGTTATAGTCTTATAGATTAAAAAAAATATTTTTTAAAAAATTTTTTATAAATTTTTAAATTTTATTTTCTAAAAAAAAAACTTGGTAATCCCCTAAATGATATCCCCAATCATTTTAGATTAAAATTTGGTTTTATTTTTTAAAAAGGGGGTGTGGTAAAATTAAAAGGTGGTGATTGGGTATTTTTTTAAATTAAATTAATTTTAAAGGTGGTTTGGTTTGGGAATTGGGTTGGGGGATTTGGTAAAAAAGAGAAAAAAAAAAAAAAAAGGGACAATTTTTAAGATTTTAAAAAAAGAAATAGGGGATCTAAAATGATTTTTGGGGTAATAAATTTGCATTATTTAAGAAAATTTCATTGGATAAATAAAAAATTCATAAAAATTTTATTTTTTAACCAACTTAAAATATCAATACACAAATAATACTCATTTAATAAATAATATTGATAAAATTTTTTTTAAAAAATTAAAAATAAAAAAAATATATAGATTTCTAATAATTAAAGATGTGACCTAAAA